>JAFMOD010000021.1:689310-719489 GCA_019802435.1 Corydoras maculifer
AAATCCCTCAGATTAAACACACTGTCCTTCAGTTTATTAAAATCCCTCAGATTAAACACACTGTCCTTCAGTTTATTAAAATCCCTCAGATTAAACACACTGTTCGTTTTACGCCTAAATTAATTATTAATGATTAATGTATGAACAAACACCTAACGCTTCAGAACCTCTACTTTTATAAAAGTCATCAAACGTACAGATGATTAAAATCTGTATTAGTGACATCTGTCCGTTAATGTAATCATTTAAATTCATATCGATAATGTTATAGTTTTACACACGACATCACGACATGTAAACATTAAAGGGTTTCATTCATCTGGAGTTTTATTGACTCAGATTACAGAAGGTGTTATTCTTTGCTTTAATGATTTATTAATTTATTACAGATTTTACACTTGCCCCCCTGTCCTGGGTCTATCTGCCCAGCGCCCGAGACTTTCTCCCCTGGATGGGCATGAGGAACCCCACCGACCCTCATAGAGGATAAAGCTGAAGATAATGAATGAATGAATGATACGTCTTCACTTTTAATGGTTTGTATATTTCACTGCAGAGTTCTGTTATACAGAATGATTAAGTTATAAAGTAGATTTCTCTGTGTTTCTGACTCACTCTCCCACTGCTCCTCATAAACCTCCTCATAAACCTCCTCATCCTCAGACAGAACATCACAGAGCCTCACACCTGAGCAGAAGCTGTTAACACTCAGCTGCAGTGCGCAGGTAAAGGTATTTGTGAGCTGAATTTAATGGTTGATTGATTGTAAAAGCTTTGTTTACATCTGATGTTCAAACGATTCAGTTTGTAAATTCAGAACTGAAGAGTAAAACAAACTGGAAGCAGAATTTAAAACTCACAGGGTGAAGAAGTCTGGAGCCTGTGTGTGGCGTTGTCGGGTTAATCTTTTGGGATCATTAAATCATTAAAATATTAAATCATTAAAAAAAAGCATTAAAAAATAAAACATTAAATCATTAAAATATTAAATCATTAAAAAAAGCATTAAAAAATAAAACATTAAATCATTAAAATATTAAATCATTTAAAAAAAGCATTAAAAAATAAAACATTAAATCATTAAAACATTAACTTTATGAATATTTGAACTCTTTTAAAAAAACATTTATTTTGACAGAGAAGTGAGTCGGTTCGGAACCGGAAACAGCGCGGGGTGTCGCATTGCTGGCTCCGGGTGGAAGCAGCGGAACTGTATGGTGATGAGTGCTGGTGGATGTTTATCCCGGGTCAGGTTAACTCGGGTCAGGTTAACTCGGGTCAGGTTAACTCGGGTCAGTTTATCTCGGGTCAGAGCGTGCTGGTTTAAATGGGTTAGGGCGGCTGATGGCGGGCCTGTCGTGCCTGGCGCTGCGGTGGTCGGGCTCCGCGGGCCGCTCGTACGGGCTGTTCTCTAAAGGCCTGAGCCGGACTCTGATGATCTTCTTCGGGCTGGCCTGGCGCCTGCGGGGCCGCTTCCCCTACCTCTACCTGATCGCCTCCATGATGTTCAACGTGCGGCTGCAGGTAACCCGCTTTAATCAGCTGACCTGAGGGAACACCTGAGATCAGATCAAAATCACAGAGAGAGATGAACACACACACACACACACACACACACACACACACACACACACACACACACACACACACCAGTCCCCTCATCACACTGATCCTGAGTCACTGCAGCACCACACACACACACACACACACACACACACACACACACACACACACACACACACCAGTCCCCTCATCACACGTTAAATCTTAAGTGTCTATGCATTAAGTCAGGACATCATTAGTGCTATGCATTCATTCAGTTCTGTTATTATAAAATGATAAAGTTCTGTCTTTGTTTTGTGCAGGTTCACATTGAGATTCATTAAAATAATGAACAGGAACGTCGTTAAGTGTCCGCGCTCGAGATGGCTGGTTCATCTGCAGCAGCTTCAGAAATTTAGAAAAGCCAATAAATCTGCCAAACCTGGAAACAGCTGGAGTTTCATAAAGTAAATATGTGAACTGTATAATAATTACTGATGGTATGATGCTAATTAGCAGAGAATTCCAAGGACCATCCTCAGCTCTAAGGCACAGGGGGGTCGTCTGTTCCTTTCCTCACATGTGTACACTCCAGAGGTGATGGAGAAATGCCTTGATTTAAATTTATTCCACTACAACTACAATTTAATGTAGAGTGTTTTGTATGTTGAAGGATGTATTCTTGCACGCACATACAGTTTATAAAAAAAAGCAAGGTAGCACTTTTACTTGTTCTGTTCATGCACTGAGAAAACACGGTAACGACTGTTAGCCACTACCTTTATTTGGGAGTCTGTTCTAGGAATTCATTTAAAAATGGACACCGTTACATTTCCTGTTCTTCTTTCTCCTCTCACTCTCAGCTTCTCATAGTATTTTGTCTAAAATGTGGTTTAAAGCCATTTCATTATGTATTTTATTGAACTCATTAATGATGGAAGTTAAAAACAATGGCTTTTGGAGTTGGGAGATCACGAAGTGATGAACTGTTCTCTGGGTTTTGTTTTAGCTCATGGTGTAATGTTTGAGGGTTTTTTTCTTAAAGCATGACACAAAAACAGCAATCCCATCTTATCTGATGAATTTCTCTGATTTACATATTTATTATTCTCCAAAAAATTACATTTCAAATCAACTTCTGGAATAAAATGGATGCCGTAACGTTGAGCTGTTTAAATTTGGATGATGTGTATAATCTACATTTGCATTACAATGAACTGAAGTTAAAATGAATGTGCTTCATTTACTTGTGCAGTTTCTTTTATTGGTGATCATAACGTGCTATTTAAACTTGGGACAATAAATTGTGAGAAAATATTCAGTATGAAATTGACTTGTTTGTAGCTTTTTTAAAGAAATGTTCAAGACATTTGAAAAATCTAAAAAATGGTTAAACAAATTAATTTAATTTGCAGTTAAAATCAATATTTAAATATTAAACCAACCCCTTTTCATTTGTTTTAGTGTTGAAATAAATAAAATTCTGCAATTCTAAGTATAAATGACAGGCGTGTTTACATTGTACAGACAAAAGTATGTGGACACTCATATACATACAACACACAATGCTCAGAAAAGCAAAAATTTACATAATTTAATGCAAAACTCAAAATGATTAGCACTCTATTTAGTTACTGAAATCAAATGCTTTTTACAACCAACAAGCTTGACACCTCTCACCTGGAAGTTTGGACTATTCTCATATTTGTAGGGGGTTTTCTCCTGATTTTCCTCTGTGGTCTATGGGATTTAGACCCAAACTCATCACTGGTCAATTCTGGGTGCTTTTTAAACCTTTAGTTGTAATCTTCGGATTTCATTATGATTTACACACAGTCACTGCACTCAGTGTTAGACACAGCAAAACAACCACAAAACACTTGTGAACCTCCACCATATTTGACTATTATTTTGTTTGAAGGCCTCATTCTATTTTACTTTTATTTTTATTTGGGTCTGGTACAGCACGCTGTTTTTAACCACAACTTATTTTATATGTAGATCATGCTTGTCTCTTTTCTGCTCACTGTTTCATGTGAAAACTCTGTGGCATTGAGGATCCTTATTAAAAAAAATCACTTCATTTTCCTTTTATTCAATTATTTCTTAAAGTTATTTTAATGCTATAGCACATTGATTTTGGTATATTATTCATGTTTTATATTATTCATTTTGTATGAAGTGGAAAGTGTAATAAAGATGACATTGTCCTGTATACAGCATAAACACACACACACACACACACACACACACACACACACACACCACAAGGTAAACAGGGCGTCTGCTCCACCTCTCTTGTCTGCCAATAGAATGATGAATAATCTAACCAATGAGATACAAGGATACGTTTACGCTTAAACTGTTTCTTAATATATCCTAAAACTTTTTCCTATTATTCTGCAGTTGAACTTTAATATAAACTTCCTAAATATAAAATCTATACAGCATACGTAAGTACATAAAAGCCATACAGTAATCTAAACAGGTAACGGTTCTAGTTTTGGTGTAGATTTTGCCCTTCTCAAAATGGCGAACGCACCGCGTAACTACTATGACGTAACGGACGAACATACGTCAGTTACTGTCCGGTCGTGGAGTCGTTACCACGGTAGAATATAATCTTGAATGTTGTGTATGAAGCTGTAAACGCGGTGGGTTCGGTTCGGTTCGGTTCGGTTGAGTTTTCCTCTTTATGCTCTGAGGTAACTTGTAGCCGGTTAGCTCTCCGCGCGGTTAACCCCCGAAACCTGGGCTGCGTCCCAAATCACACAGGTCAGAATATTAAGGTATGTTAAAGCTACTGTCATATCATAAAATAAACTGTCATGTGATGTGTTAGCAAATACAGAACTAAATAAAAAATAATGTGTGTATTAAAAAGTAAGTAAACTGATCGTGCGCTCTTTTCAAGGTTATAGCTATTCTTAGCGCTGCCTCCTTATAAACCACCATTGTGGAGGAGGTGGTGCGGGGGAGCTGGTGAGGAGGAGGTGGTGCGGGGGAGCTGGTGAGGAGGAGGTGGTACGGGGGAGCTGGTGTGGAGGAGGTGGTACAGGGGAGCTGGTGAGGAGGAGGTGGTGCGGGGGAGCTGGTGAGGAGGAGGTGGTGCGGGGGAGCTGGTGTGGAGGAGGTGGTGCGGGGGAGGTGGTGAAGGGGAGGTGGTGTAGAGGAGGTGTTGCAGGGGAGGTGGTGTAGAGGTGGGAGTTCATTCGAGTGTCTTTACTGTACAGATGTCACATTACAGTGTAAGTTCATTCTCAGTTGTTCTGATTGGTGTAAGTTTAATAAATGTCCTGTGATCTGATTGGGCAGATTGTTGTGTCATGGCATTACGGTGTGTCCGCTCTCTGATGACCAAGCCTCGGACCTGCGCCTTCACTTCAGCATTGAGGGCTCAGTTTACAACGGCTTCTGTACAAAATGGTAAGCTGGAATTAAAACTCTTAAATCAGAAATCTCTTCATATCTTTAACTTTTATTAGATTCTACTCGTTGGGTAGATGAAATAGATAATTAATTAATGACGTCCCACTGTCTGTGTCCTGAAGACAGCTTTCTGTGAGCACAGACACTGATTAACCAACTGAACTTTATTAGATAAGCGGCTGTCTTTAACTTGAAGTTTGTTTTTATGGTCATGACTTTTCTTAATGCCATTTTCTGTTACTTTTTTTTAGCAAAAGTGCAGTTTAATTATAGAGATGCCCTGAACCTGGAGGGGCTGCTCACTGAGGAGGAGATCATGATCAGAGATAGCTTCCGTACCTACTGTCAGGAGAAACTTATGCCACGCATTTTACAGGCCAACAGAAATGAAGGTATTTGTTTGAACATCAGTCTGAATAACCTGCAGTGATGTTTAATGTAACATATTTTGTTCTAATTTGAATTTTTTAATGTACTCCTAGTTTTCCATCGTGAGATCGTCTCAGAGATGGGTGAATTGGGAGTTTTGGGTTCAACTATTAAAGGTGGGTGAAATGCTAACAAATAAACACTGTAAATATAGAGGATTAAGGAACATATGGTTCATTCAAAATGCAACTCAGGGAATTGGAGGAAGAGAAAAAGAATACTTTAGTCCACGTTTTCTACCTGTTTCACTATTCTCTCTCCCGTTCGGTGGTTTAGGTTACGGCTGTGCGGGAACGAGCTACGTGGCATACGGCTTAATTGCACGTGAAGTGGAGAGAGTAGACAGCGGCTACCGCTCCGTGATGAGTGTCCAGTCCTCTTTGGTCATGTATCCCATCTATATGTATGGAACAGAACAGCAGAAAGAGAAATATCTTCCCAGATTGGGTAACAACGCCAGCAAACACCAAAATAATGTATAAGGTTAATGTCATGCCAACCTTTCTACATTCATATTAAATCAGACATAAAGGCGTTCTCATCTGGACGCTTACCAGAACAAAGTCTTAACGGCTTTAGATCTTTAAGAGTATTTAACAGCATTGTGGAGACAGGATCATTTCAGCAGTCTGTACACAGCTCTGATTTTAATTACATATTAAAATGGAATGAGTTGAAATGCTGATTAAAAGCCAGCTACATTTTTTCTGATGTTGGCGTTTGATGTGGCAGCAAGCGGAGAGATTCTGGGCTGCTTCGGTCTGACTGAGCCCAACCATGGTAGTGACCCTGGCAGCATGGAGAGTAGAGCAAAGTACAATCCATCCAGCCGCACGTTTACTCTCACAGGAACCAAAACATGGTGAGTGAAACATGGAACACCACAGTTTAACTTCATCTGGGTTTGCCAAATTATTCAGTCAGCTGCATTTCAGGACAGGACCACTGGACTTTCAAATGAATACTTATTTGAGTGTTTATGTTGCAAGTCTGAGGGAGTCTCGGTGTGGCATACACTCAAACCTTTCACCTCAAACAAGCTTCAAAAAGACAAACTTTAGTACAATATCTGAAGAGAATGCAAACAAAGAAAACTATATCTCCGGGATGAACCAGGCCAAAAACTCCTGTAACTTTAACCCCCAATTCCTTTTCACCCAACCAGAACTTAACACCTAAATACAGGCATCTATTTCTGACCGCCTCACTGAACACAAAACCAAGTGCAAAACGGTCCCAAACAGAACGGCACTCACCCTGACTGCACTTTTCAACCACATCACAAAACCTTATTATTATTATTTGTTTCCACATGCTTACTGATAATGATATCATTTACAACAGCCATATTAAATCCACCTTACTGTTCAGTGTCTGTAATAACTAGAGCACTGATCTTACCGCCAACACTCCCTCTCCAGCTCCTTCTCTCTCTCAAGACTCACCAGCACAGGTAATTAGGGCTTTTCACACAGCCCCACCTAGGGACAGGGAGAAAAAGTACACACAGCAACTAATCAGCCATCACACTTTTAAATAAAGATATAATTAATTATTAATATTTTAACGCTTTTAAAATGTCTAAGAATGGATTAAATTACATTCATGAATTCAAAAAAGGCATTTAATTTTTATTAATTTATTAATACAGTATGTCTTGTTGTTTTTGTATTGCTACCTCGGTCATTTTGTTTAGTACACTGTGAAGTCTGAGCTCTTTCTCATCACAGGATCACAAACTCCCCTGTGGCTGATCTCTGTGTGGTGTGGGCCAAGTGTGATGATGGCAAAGTGCGAGGCTTCATTCTTGAAAGAGGCATGCCAGGCCTTAGCACACCCAAAATCGAGGGTAAATTCTCTCTGCGTGCCTCTGCCACTGGCATGATCATCATGGAAGATGTGGAGGTGCCAGAGGAGAACATGTTGCCTAACGTGTCGGGCCTTGGGGTGAGACAGAGTGACTTTGGAATCACAGCCGTCTGTGTGGTCCACTTTAGACTGAACTGTTGGGTGACTTAGAAAACATTTTTTATTTTCCAGGGTCCGTTTGGCTGCTTAAATAATGCTCGTTATGGAATTGCTTGGGGTTCACTGGGAGCAGCAGAGTTCTGTTTTCACACGGCGCGTCAGTACACTCTGGACAGGTGAGCTGCTGAGAACATACACTTTAACTTCTGTTCATAAAAAGCTGTCATAATTTTTATTTGAATTGGAGCAATTCTGATTTTGTTTAAAATATTAAAATATATTTTTATTTACAAAGTTTATGAAAATTGTTTTATTTAAACCACCATATAATTTTTCTGTAGAAACTGATAAGATGATGAACTGATCTCTGTATTTTAGGATCCAGTTTGGGGTCCCTCTGGCCAGAAACCAGCTCATCCAGAAGAAGTTGGCCGACATGCTGACCGAAATAACCATCGGATTACAGTCCTGCCTGCAGCTCGGTCGGCTTATAGATCAGAAAAAGTGTGTTTCATCCAGTTAGTCAAATTAATTCAAAAAACACATTTAACAGCAAATAGAATTTTAGATTATCATCTCAACCAAGAGTGTATGTTTCATCTGCTCTGTACAGTAATTATTTCAGTTCATCATGACCCCTGTATCACCTTTTAAGCGAAACCTTGATAATTCAGCAGACTGTATATCGATTGTGTTTTCTGATAAAGGGCTTCTCCAGAGATGATCTCCATGCTGAAGAGAAACAGTTGTGGAAAGGCTTTAGATATCGCCAGACAGGCACGCGACATGCTGGGGGGCAACGGTATTGCAGATGAATACCACATCATCCGCCATGCCATGAACCTGGAGGCCGTCAACACGTATGAAGGTCAGTAGGTCTAATGTCCAGGAAGTTTAGAAAGATGATCTCAGATTAGGTGTGGTTTTGTTGAACTAGTGTATGTACTATCATCAAACATGTTGTATGAATAAAGGAATTAGAGAAAAATACAGAACAAATGTTAGTTGTTTTTTGTAAACTGCATTTCTTATTGTAATCGTAATGAGCGATGGTAAAACCAAAAGATGATCAGTTTCATAAAACAATGCATTTTTATAACAATATAAATGTACAATTATGAATTTAAAACAAAACAGTGAGCTTTTTGTGCAGTTTCTGACCTTTGTGTGTTTTTATTCTCTTGGTTCTACCAGGAACACATGATATCCATGCTCTCATCCTGGGCAGAGCCATCACAGATCTGCAGGCTTTCACTGTGGAGAATTGAATTCAGAACTGCTGCTCCTGATTAAAGAGTGCATCTCAATAACATACAGTATGAAACTGACACAGCAAGTCAATTAAACGTAAATAAAAAGGACGATTGCTTATTTTTAAATCAGCAACTTGATAACCCATTCAATAAAGTGATCTATTTTGTGTACTGTGCTTACACACACAGAGGAATTTCAGTGTAAATAAAATATTGTACATTTGAAAGCAGTTGTGTTAGCTGCACAGTAAGAATGACTTTGTGACTTTAAAGTAAACTGAAGGTTAAACCTTGTACGTAAATAATAATAAAAGGTCAATAACTGATGTCACTGAGTATAAAACTGATGTAGTGTGATATTGCATTAAGAAGGAAATGGGGAAAATGACATAACATTATCTCATTGGTTAAATAATAAAGATTTTCATACTGTTTAGTTTTAAAACACTGTTTAGTTGGTGGCACATCTGTATTTTTGATAAATAAAAAATGCATTGCAGTAAAAGCTGTGGATTTTTATTCTAGTTATTCATGTCCCCATTTATGTGTATATATAATGCTGATAAAACCAAAATAAGGTACGAACAGGGCCATACTCAGCTCTTACTACAGGAGCTACTCACCTAAAAAGCAGGATTAGTTTTCATTCTGGAAACAACAAACTGAAATCGAATCTGAATTAACAAACTGCAAATGAACAGTGATGTGTGAAACAATAACTATTTATTGAAAACAGTAGTTTAAATAAAAACATCCAATTAAAAATGCAACATCAGTCTTTCAACTTTAGTAACCAATCAGATTATTAGTCTATTTTTTTTACATTGAACAGTTTTATCTTAACTTAGTTTAAACAAAGATTATTTTCATTTGGTTTGTACTATAAACCATGTCACCTTTTTGTTCTCTGTGTTTTTGCTCTCTGGTGATGTCAATCCTCTATGTGCTGATTCAAAATTGGATCTGTTCAGATGTTTATGTAGAAACTTTAATGCAGACCTTTGTGGATGACCGCCAGGGTTTGGCTGGCTTCCTGAAGCTCCATGCTGAGCTGACTGCTGCGCTCCAGGACCTCACTGAATTCAGCAAGCTTATGCTCCATCTCCTGAGAATGCTTCTCATAATACTCAAACATCTGCCTCTTCATCTGTTGGCAAATCTCACTGACCTGCAGCCTCACACACAGTAGAATACTATTCACCATTTCCTTACCCTCTTGAGTGTGTGTGTATATATATACACACACACACACACACACATATAAACACTTACAAGCACATTCTTTATTAATGGAAATGCCTATCAGCATAAAAAACTATCAGCAGTATGAACTTGTATTAAATTGAGGTAATTATTTTTGTAGGACTTCAAACTGAGAACATACTACTTTTATTTCATATACATCTGAACCAGTAACAGTACCTTCTTCATCAGTCTTTCTTCAAAGCTGTCCACAAGTTTCTGGTCCATGGCCCAGCTCTGGTTGATCCTCTCAATAACATCTTGTGCTTTTTTCCAAATCTCTTCTGTTTGTGCACTTACAGAGCAGTGGCTAGCTGAATTATCACCCTTATTTACTGGTGAACTCCTGTGTGCAACATTTATCCACAAGTCCTCGCTGAAACAGGTAAATAAATGTTAACAAAGTACAAAAATAGGGCAGCGACAATTGCTTTTTTTTTTATCAGTGCTGATATCTTGTTACTGAAAGTCTTTGTCTGATTCCAAAATGTGATGTAAATATTTGTTTTTTTTTCTTTTTGAGGTAATAACTGAGTTCTTACTTCTTAGCACTTATTTATTCATTCATTCATTATCTCCCGCTTATCCTCTATTAGAGTCGCGGTGGGGTTCCCCATGCCCATCCAGGGGAGAACGTCTCGGGCGCTGGGCAGATACACCCAGGACAGGGCGCCAATCCATCGCTGGGCACACACTCACACAGACACACTCTAAACAGGGCAATTTTGAGAATCCAATTAACTTGATCCATGTTTTTGGACTGTGGGAGGAAACCAGAGAACCCGGAGGAAACCCACGCAGACACGGGGAGAACATGGAAACTCCACCCAGATGGGGATTCGAACCGGGTATCCCTAGCGCTGAGAGGCGAACGTGCTAACCACTAAGCAGCACTTATTTAATTGCTTTAAAATATTAAAGTTTTAACTTTTTAAGTTTAATTGATTAAATAATCAGAATAAAAAAGATTTCGAAAACAGTATTTTAAAAGCTGTTATGTCATCTGGGGATATTTGTTAGCATTTGAAATAAATAAAATAAAGTTCATGCAGAAGGTTCACATTATTAGTTTAAAAGTTTTTTTTTAATGTTTTGCAGTTAATTATTTTGTTTTCATTCATCTGTTCCATGTAACATAAGGACACAAGTTAAAAAGAACTGAGAGCCGACACATAGTGAAATAATGCACTCCAGATAAGAACATTCACCTGTCCTGCTCACTCCGGTCATCCAGGCTTTTAAATGATGTTTCACTTGCTCCATCATGGTAGGTGTTGTGTCCTTCTTCTGGAACCTACAGGACAGTAAAGGTAAAGAAACAGCAGGAGCTTTTATAGATTACATCCTTGTGTTTAGCAGAAGGTTCTTAGGATGGGACTTAGTGGAACCTTTTACCTTTGATACTGGACGCTGATGTCCTGCTTTAGGGGTTGATTGTAATGGAGCAGAGCCAGACTGTCCAGAAAAGTGCTGAGCCATGACGTCATAAAATACTAAACCACACAATAAACAACAAATATGATTATGTTTAACATAAATTTAACACGGGGGCACGGTGGCTTATAGTGGTTAACACGTTCTCCTCTCAGCACTAGGGATTCCTGGTTCGAATCCCCATCTGGGTGGAGTTTCCATGTTCTCCCCGTGTCCGCGTGGGTTTCCTCTGGGTTCTCTGGTTTCCACCCACAGTCCAAAAACATGGATCAATGGATCAAGTTGGTTGAGTTCTCCAAATTGCCCCATATAGTGTGTGTGTCTGTGTGAGTGAGCGTGTGCCCAGCGATGGATTGGCGTCCTGTCCTGGGTCTATCTGCTCAGCCCAAACGTTCTTCCCTGGATGGGCATGGGAACCCCCCCCCCCCCCGACCCTAATAGAGGATGAAGCGGGAGATAATGAATGAATGAATGAATTTAACACAGTAGTATTTTTACAATATTATATCTGTATTTCCTACCTGTTGTTCTCACCTAACAACTGACCGCTTCAGCGGTTAAACACTTAATACAATTAAATAACCGCAGCTATAACGATTTGTAGCTAAATTAATTAATTAAATGTCAGTATGAAAGCACCGAGTTACCGCACGAGCTTTAACATACAAAATGATTACTATTTATTTTACTTAATAAAGCGACCTAATTAAGCATGTTTATGCAGATAATTAAGCATGTATATGCAGATATGTAAATGATGAATGTGTGATTAAATGTCGTTGGTTTTCAGGTAACGCCTCAGGCGGGGTGTCCGCGCGCTGTCTGTGCTTCCTTCAAGAGACACTTGATTTGAAGTTCACTGAACGATCTTAAAAATAAAGCTTAAACACAAACTCACATTCAAACTCACATTCATTTCAACTCCATTTTTACTTCCAACTTAAAACAAACACACACATTAACCGATTATTTAATTCATCTTCAAACTGTCATGTTTCTTTATTTTTGAAGTTGGCTAAACTTTCAAAACCACGTATAAATAATTTGATAGTAATTTTAAGGTTACATTGATTTAATAGATTAATTAATTAAAATAAAATTAACACTTACCTTTGATGGGGATGAAACTGCATGCAATGTTTTGCTAGTGGGCAGTGTTGCGACGCCTAACTGCAGCCTTCAATGATGCAGGTTTCCCGTAGGGGGCAGTATTTCAAAGTTATTTGGTAAATTTCCTTTTGTCTAAATCCAGATTCTCGATTTGAATATAAACGTCGTCACGGTCAGATCGGAGAATAAAAAAACATTATTTATTCAAAGGAATATAATCATGACATCTTTGGTTAAAATAGATAGACTATAGATAAATAGAACATTAACAATCTAGCTCCAGACAATGTAACTGTTTTAAATTGTATAAATTAATATAAATTTTAAAAGTCATTATTTAGAAATAAAACTAATATTTACACTAATGGACAGAACTGAAAAGACCCTCGTGTTTTTATTTTTCTACTAACAGTATACAATATGTACTGAATACTTTAAAGACAAACTCTATTACATATATAAGGAAAATAAATCTAAGTAATGCATTTACCTGTCTATTTGGACTTTATGCATATTACAAATTTAAATATTGAAGAAAATCTGAATATTAAAAGCACGGTAGGTTTGACCCATGATGCAACAGATCAGAGATTATTACATAATCATCATTACTTTAAAAACTAAAAGCCACATCAGTACTCATCATTAATGAAATAAGGGTCAGATAGCATCAACCCTCTAAATCAAATCCCTGCGGTTCATGATGTGGATTTGACTAGTACAGAGCTCAGTAATCCAGAAAAAGATAATATTATTTTATTAAGAACATTTATTCATCTGTTTGTGAGTGTGACAGCTCACTTACTCAGTTTAAAAGATGTGTACTTTGTTTTAAAGTCACTACTTATAGATTTGAATTTACTTTAGCAGGCTCACTATTTGGTTATTTTCCCTATTTGTATTTGGGGAAAATCTAAAAGGTGGTTTGGGTTCAGTCTGTTTAAAGCTTATTTTAATGTTCATTCATTAAGCTGAGTTGTCCATCAGAGCCTTTGATGGCAGGGCAGGCCCTTGTGGTACCCATATGCAGGGAGCAATGTTATTTTCTTTAACATCAGGAACAATTGGTTCCACCATGCTCCACTGGCCCCTTGTCGAAGTCTTGCCCCAGCACTGTCTTGTATGATATTGTAGTTAACCACCTGACAGGCAGCATGCATTTTTTGTTTTGAAGGGTGCATTAAATTTCAAGCCCCACTGAAAAAAACAATGTTTAAACAATGTAGTTGAATGATGGCGCCATTTTGTTACATTTCTAATTTAATATCATAGTGGAGTTATTCACAGCCTCAGTTTTAATATCACTGCAGAAAAAAGCCTGAACATTTACATTTATCCATTAAACTATAGTGTTATCAGTTTTAAGTGTTTACCTGCAGCTTTTTTAATGTTGTTATTTCTGTAATTCAGTTTGTATTCTCTGAATGTTACTCTAAATTAAATATTAATATTTTAAACATTTCTTCCAAATGAATAGTTTTAAAATAACATTTGTAGATAATTATTTCTGTGATCTTGATGGATTTATAAGTCAGTAGGTAAACCTTTTGTTCAGAGTTTATAATTAGCAGCAGTGTTAATTGGGATTAGAGGAAGCAGATGTCTCAGAATCAGAATGAGTGTTGTGACGGAATCCCCAGCTTTTAATTAGACTTACTACAGCACGCTGTGACGTCACCATCAGAGAGGCGCGAGCTCAGCGTCAGTGCGCATGCGCATGAGCCACAGCCTCGCTGCTGTAGTGTAACGTTTATGAGCCGATTCTTCTTAAAGAATCAAATGAGTTTCGCGTGCCATCCTGATTGATAAAACATCATTAGAATCTTTAGATGGAATTAAATCCTAAAACTAAATCCTAAAACTAATCCGCTAGTTGTTCTTATGAACATCATTACAACATCAGAAAAGGAGGAGTTTCTTAAATGAAACCACTTTCAACAATATATGAATCAGTTTGATTGTTTTTCTTTCCTTTTTTAATTTTTGAAGCTCAGGGTTTAAATGATTATAACAGACTCAGTGCTAAATCATTTAAACTATTAGGATTTAATAAACGCTCACCTCTAAAACTCCATCCATCCATCATCTTCTGCTTTATCCTCTATTAGGGTCCCTATGTCCTTCTAGGGGAGAACATTTCGGGCGCTGGGCAGATACACCCACGACAGGGGGGGCAATCTATCACTGAGCACACATTCACTCACACACACACACACACACTCTATATGGAGCAATTTGGAGAATTCAATTGACCTTGATCTATGTTTTTGGACTGTGGGAGGAAACCGGAGAACCCGGAGGAAACCCACACAGACACAGAGAGAACATGGAAACTCCACCCAGATGGGGATTCGAGCCGGGTATCCCTAACGCTGAGAGGAGAACATGCTAAACCACTAAGCCACCGTGCCGCCCCTCTAGGACTCACCATCTGTAAAACAAAACGTTTTTTTTTTTTTCAAAAAAGGGCAACACATTATAAAATAAAACTAACGAACTAATAAATTACTGATTAAATTAGAAATTAGATGTTGATGAATTTCTGTTTTAATTTTTGTATTTATAAATTTAGATTTTTGATTCTATTATTTGAGACAAATGACCCCCATAAGATTCAGTTCAATAGAGACATTTTCAAGAATCGTTTAAAAGAGTCATTTACTCAGTAAGCTCCGTCCACTTGAAAGCCCCCCCCACACACACACAGACAGTGGAGGTCATCAGTGTGGTGGATGTTGATGCAGAGTCTCTGATTCAGAGTTAAATATATTTTTTAAAGTATTTGATGAATTGATGATTATGAAGATGACAACGAATAAGCTTTTAAAGAAAAGAAAAGTGATTCATTATTATAATTAAGAGGATAAAATAAAAGGTAAGTAAACATACATAAAATACACATTTAGAAAGCTATAGAAATTAACATTATTCACAAGAAAACCAATTCAATTAATATTATTTTTCCCATGGAATCATTTTGTTCATTCAGTTTGTGCGTTTCTATGATGTTTATCTAATAATATGTTTTAACATCCTCCTCAACCTTAATAATGTCATAAATGAATGGGATTAAAGATTTGTTGACATTGTGGGTGAATTGACATGGTCAGCATTTTCACAGGGAGCTTTTTTAAATTAGGATTGTTTTAGTTTTCAGAATTTCTCATTTGGTCTTTCTAATTAATTCAATCAACAGAATGCAGAACATGCAGGTGAATAATTAAAACAGGATAAGCTCCTTGAAGCATTCCAAGCTCGAGGATCTGATGAAGTCCATGAATATGAGCATCAACATCACAGATGAGCGTGGACATGCCTATCAATACTCTGTTCCTGATGAGGATTCATTATATGAGGAGTACAAGGCAACAAGTCGGGATTTAATACCTCTCCCTAATGCTGTGCTGTACTTGCTGATGGCAGCGTTGGTGGTGGTTGCCGTGGCGTATGCTATAGTTGGACATCTCATCAAAGACCTCGCCAGTGATGTAGTAGGTAAGAAAACATTTGTGTGACTGCAAATCTCCAAAACACAAAAACCTTTAACACGTCGTCGTTCCTGTAAACTTATTTCTGTAGAAATACAGAGAGAGTGTCTTAAGATTAATATACTTTTGGAGAAAAAAAACCCCACAGACTTAAAACATACTGATACTAAATGATTAAAAGCCTGAAAATGCACTTTCCCCATTTTGTGTCTGTGATTTTTTATTGATCAGTTCCACATGCACGCCATAGTTCTCCAATCATAATTGTATTTTATCTAAAATCAGTTAGTCCCTTCACTCGGTTCTCCGATGACCAGCATCAAAGAGCAGATACCATGTGGTGGATAATTCTCAGTACTGCAGTGACACTGGTGGTTTGTAAAGGGGGGGGGGGGTTATGATGTAGAAAAAAATGTAGAAAAACAGCAGGTAATTGTAAAATAACAAAAAAAATTTTAGTGTATATTTAATTGTTTTGATAAACTAGATTAATGTTTATTGTGGGACACTGGGGTGTCTTCTTAATTAGACAGGTATACTGATTACTTTGCTCTCTTGTCAACAAAAGACTAAAACACATTCTTCTTGGTAACCTGCGATCCAGTTACAGATACATATACTATACTTACACTTACTAGATCATAGACACTATGCACTACGACAGTGACCACTGATCAAAATTCTACTTAAAGGCAGATGTGTGGGGCACGACAGGGGCAGTAAGTGGAACTATAACCTCACAGGAAGGTCCTAGCTTTGATTTCTTGGTGCTATGCAGTTAAAATTCTTTGATGATAGCTTGTTGCAAAACTAAATGTTTGTTTTTTGCTATATCTGACTCAATGGAAACAAATGAATGGTACGAGATTTAAACTTAAGTCTTGATTAAAAATGGAAGCTGAAATTGTTTTTCATTTTCACTCAGATTGCGCACTTGGTCCAAATGAGGATGAAATGGACAAAGAGAGTGATGTGAGGAGTGTTTCTGTCAACCCTGCTGTGCTGTCGTTGTCCCACTCCAATGCCTTCCATGTGTGGGACCAAGATGATGTGGTGATCCCACTTCCTGCAGAGGACAGTCCTCAGATGAGTCCCCTTTTGCTTTCTGCACTTCCTTACATTCCCACCTTCTTCCCTCATTCAGGACATTCACATATCCCCAACTTTAATAGCGGTGCAAACAGTCCAACGCTGCTGCCCAACAGTCCCGGCTTTCCACAAGATGTGTAAGAGACACACAATGAACTCCTGAAAGACAATTATACAAATCAATGGTAGCAGATTACAATGAAGACAAATTAGGACCGATTCAACTGAAAAATCTCAAGTTACATCATGAACCATGAAGAAATCCTGCTCTACCAAACAGATCTGAGGAGGTGCAAAGGTTGCAAAAACCTACAAGATATAAATAATCCTAAATAAGCAGTAAATTAAGTTTAAACTGTTTCATCTGAAATAAAACGCAGCAGTCTCAGTTGTCATTCAGAAAAATGAAAAATAGCCTGCACTTCATCAGCGGGAGTGCTTTGATTTTTTTAAACCTTGACTAATAAGCCTTGAAAGGAAACTCTTTTGATGAGGTGATTTTTAAGGTTGAGCAAAAATCATGATTTGTACATTAGACATTTAAAAATGAGAGAATTATAATGTTTACTACTAGTTATCTTGCAGTAGCAATCTTTAAAAAGATCACAAACTTAGGATCTTTTAACGTCATGTTCTAAATCAGTGTTACACGTTCTATTCTCTAGATTAGTTCCATATTAACTGATTAATACCACACTAAACGCAGAGTAGAAATCTGCAAATTCCATTTAAATCTAAAACCATGGAAACGTGAAGTTTTTAAACAAGTAGTTTTTTTATTTAAATATGAAATAAATCTCATAAGGTTCAAATAAAAGAACAGCTGTTTTCAGTAGGTTGTCAGTTTATCCCAAAGCTACGTCAACATTTAGAAACCAGGTGATAAAAACCAAACAAAAACTGCAAGTCATCATCGCACACATCCACTTTCATCAGCCATTACTTTAAATGTTTTAAAAATGATTTTTGTTTTATTGCATAGCATTTTTTTGGTTCAGGTTAATAGTCCATGTGAAGTTTGCTTTAGTCTTCACCAGAAAATATCAATAGATGTTTTGTCCATTCCGACACTAATTTAATTTGTGCTTTAAATCAGTTCTATTTTGGACTCAAACTTCTCTGAATTAGCCCCCACCCCGATGCTTGACAGTTGGTATAATGTGATCGGTGAGCTTACAGTGCTCTGTAGGTCATGTGATGAGGTCCACATGCAGAGATAATGTATTTAGTGCAACATTAAAGCAAGAATATTTTTCAAAATGCTTTCATTGTATTTTTCCGTTTGATTAAGCATACTTTATTTTTGGTGTGATTTTTTTAGAGGATCAATTAACTCAAATCTCATCTCCACTTTTGCAACTCCAATCTTTAATTGAATTTGCAGTTTAGAATTAGGCAGCCTGTCAGATTTAAATATTTGTTCTCAGTGGTGCCAATAATTTCAGGATTTAAATCCATTCATAATCATTGTGTCCAGCAAAGAAAAGGAAGAAACACACGAGCATTAGTTCATTTAATTCTGAAACTAAAAGTTATCTTCCTCATTAAAATCTTTAATTTTCTAAAGATTTGTTGTGAGGGTTTTCCTTTAGCTCTGTACACAGCAGACGATGCTCACCTTCAGATGTGTACACACAGATTAAGTCTGACCTGGTTGAGATTAAGAGGGACATTTACACAAATAACTAAGTCGTTGGGTCAGTCTGTCCATTACTCAGAAAGTTTATCCAGATCAAGAGAAATAACCATCTTACAAAGATTTAAAAATATCCCAATACACTTCAGATCTCACAGACCTTCTCAATAAAATTAAAACACACAATCTGCACATTACTAAGAGTGTAATCCTAAATTTAAACGATAATTTTGCTTTAAATGAGGTCTAGCTCTCAATTAACATTTTACTTAAAAATTTCTACAGTTAAAAAAACTTTTTTTTGCAGATTAATAGGACTCTCATGATGATATTCTAATTTTAACTTGTAAACAAACACAAATAATGGATGCCAGTAACCTCCGCATATAAACTTTTTTTATAGGTATATAACACAAATAGAGCATTAATAAATAATGTTTTTTGTCAAATGAAAAACATTGAACATTAATGAAGCTGGAGCGTTAACACCAGCTCTGTAGCAGAATAATGAGAAAGTGTATTATTATATAAAACAGCATCTCAGAAGCATGCCATCATTCTTCTATTTTATTTTATTATAGGGGTTTCAGATCATGATGGATTAAATAAAAAGTTTCCAGCTGGGGTGAGGGTTACATGTGAAAGAGCTCATCCTGATCTGTTTAGAGCTTCAGAATACAGATGTGTAAAGAATCTGAAAAATGCTGTCATTAATCTATAAACCCTCATCGTCGAGTTTATACAGAGAGAAGTGCTTCATCCAGAGAGGGTTAGGAGTCTAGGCGACACACCGGGCTGTCATAAACCATCTGCAAGTTCACTTTATGCCCCACCAGCTCCCGGATGTTGTTGATGCCATACTTAATCATGGTGGGTCTGTGGTTCAGAGTACAAACAAACAGGTCAGATCAGCGTACAGTATGAATATTGCAGCATTTTTTAAAATCTTTCTTTGTGGACAAAGTATAAAGCACTGCTTTATTTTTTAGCCTGAATTACAACAGAAGGTCTGGATCTTTTGTTGAATTATACTCACCTTTCTAAAGACAATCCCCAAGCAATAACAGACACATCTTCTGGCAAACCCATGGGTAACAGCATCTCTGGCCGAAACACCCCAGAGTTTCCAACCTCAACCCATTTTTTTAGCCCTAAAATCCATAATATAATTAAACAAAGTCATTAATGTAAAGATTACATCAGGAGTTAAGCAGCTGCTTTCATTCATGCTCACCTTCATGATAGCTGAAGACTTCCATGCTGGGTTCAGTGTAAGGGTTAAAAGCAGGCTTGAAGCGGAGTTTAGTGATTCCTAACAAATAAAAATACATACATCAACAAACACAATATTATAAAATACTTTTAAAACAGGTCATGTAAATTCATACAAGTCCTGACCCAGTTTGGTAAAGAACTGATGTAAAACCCCCATCAGATCCCCCAGAGTCAGACCATAATCAGCCACTACTCCCTCAATCTGGTGGAACTCTGCCAGGTGAGTGGCATCCAGTGTTTCATTACGGAACACACGATCGATCGAGAAGTACTTCACTGGTGTGAATGTCTCCTGAAGAAAAGAGAGACAGGAGTGTCAGTGTGAGGAGTTCATTCCTTTAGAAAGTAATTTCACCTTCAAAGTTTAAGTTTAATACTGGGTTTGATTTAATCACCCTTGTAAACTTGGTTGAAATGCATGATTTAAATTGTTAAAACTAAGAAAACAACCTGAAATAGTGCAAAGCAGCAACAAGCGCCGAACAGGCTGATGAATGTGGGAAATATTCAGAACGTCAGCCGCAGGTCTTTACACCCAGTTAGACATTTCAGAAAGACACTGATCCAAAATACTCAAAATTAGACAGTAAACTTTAAAGAATGGAACGTCCTGCACAGTCTTCAGAATTAAACCCCACTGAGCTTTTTTTTGGGGTTAAGTGGACAGAGGGGTAAATACACCACCTACACGTGCACCCATTTGTCTTAATTTCAATGTGCATTTGAGACACAGAACTATGTAAATATAAAAAATTGTGCTGTTCCAAAACTTTTAGCCGATAAAGTGTATATAAAGTTTCCCCCACATTTTGTTTCTTTAGTTATTTTATTTACGTTGACTGTGTATTGAACTTCCTTTATTAAAGTAAAAAAAAAACGTACAAAACGAACAAAAAAGAACGCATTTTTTAATCTGCTAATTTAATGATCTACTTTTTAAGTATTATTTTTATCTTGGTTGTAGGTTATTTACTTCATGTTTAAACGTTTTTATGTTATATGTAATGTATGTGTAATGCCCTTGGTGTTAAATGTCTGTGTAATTAATGCCTTGTTTTGATTTGGTATTTGTTGAGGCCTTGATTACTTACTTAGTGACATTACAAATTGTAAAAAAAAAGATATATAAATAAAATATAACTGAATAAAGTGTGAATAAAACAGTATTTTAATCTAACAGGACACCTCTGGTTAACAGAATTGCACATATTTTATCACTAAATAATCTTTTTCACAAATTTGCTATTTGTACTTTTTATTTGTGTACAGCAGACGGACAGTGTGGTCAGTTGTAGCTCTTGTACTTCCATTCAGTGTAATTCCTCAGGTCATTTCCTCCATCATCTATTTATCCATTAAAGTGACCTGTGATGTGATTGGAGGATACACAGCTCATCAGCAGGTTGAAAGCTATGTCTTATTTATCAGGAGTGAAAATAAATGTGGAGGAAACGATAATCAAGACAAAACAAATGATGCGTGACTCGTGTGCACGTCTGCATGTTTACCTGCTGGGAAAGTTTATAGAGCATGCGTGCGCTCACAGCCGTAGTATGTGTGCGAAGTATGTTCTTCTGAGCCTCTTCAATCTTCCAGTCGTACTTGTACCTGATGCAGACAATATGAACGGCTCAACAAAGGAAACATAATTGTTGGAAAATAAATAAGCTAAGCTCTGGGTCAGGCAAATCCAAATCTAAAGCTACGTCAAGATTGAACACATGAAACTCAGAGTCTGCACTAAAATTACAGCCAGCTGTTAAAGCTACAGCATCTAAAGAGTGTCAGGTTTTTATAGGAAGTGCAGGTCAGATTGGGATGGATTGGTAAGGTTACAGAATCAATCCGGAGGTATTTGTGGAAACCTGAAATGGGTAATAGGTGTGTCAGCAGGGCCGGGAAAAGGCTGCATTTTAAGATTATCATTAATCATTGACTTACCCTTGTGAACCATAACCTCCTTCAGAATGGACCCTTTTCACACGTTCCAAGTAATCAGGTGGAAATTCATGAGCCATTGCCGGATCTACAACCAAACCAAAACACAAAACAGGACTTTATAATACCAGACTTATAAACATAAGATGATGAAATTGTCTCCTCATAAGCTTTAAGTTGTGAACTATTTTGTTTTCAATAAATGCATTTCTGAATCAAAGCTTGTTTTTTTATTATAGTGTGTTTGTGAGTTCTTTATTAAAGCAATAAGACTTTAATAGATTGGTTTATGGCTTTAGATCAATGCCATTGGCGTCCGAGATGCACTGGGTCAAATTTTGAGGCATCAAAGTTAACGTGTCGTTTTAATGAACCTCTATATGATTGCATCCCAATGAAACTACATCTTAAACCCACCTGACAGGAAAAATGTGTCATGCTGATCTCTAGCTGGATGCTGCTGAGGCTGGAACAAGGAGTCAAAGTTCCAGAAAGAGCTTTCAATAAAGTTATTGGTGGGCATTTCAGTGAACCTAAAAAAGTGCATTAAAAAGCTATTTAAATGATCATTTAATCAGAATCTGAACCTTGAAAATGTATAATGAAAAGCTGCTCTGCTTAAACAATGTCAATTAATGAGAACTGATCAGACTGCCAACACGTTAATAAACTGCAATAAATTTCTAACAATAAACTTTAATACTGCAAAGTGAGTTTTCAAATACAGGATAACGGAACTGACCCCATCTCCAGGAAAATCTGTCGGAACTGTGTTCGCACCTTCATCAGGGGGTGCAAGTGACCACAGTCTGGAGGAACACCCATGGCATCAAAATTATAGGGTTTAAAATTCTTTTCCTTCCAGCTTCCACTAAAAAAAAAAGTCACCATCTTACACCTCAGACCAACACTGAGAACCAACACGGTGACGCAACAGACACAACACAAGTTACACCAAAACTAAAACCCCCAAACAGGCTAACTATAGCAGCTTAGTTGACCATATCTTAGTTGACCCACACACACACACACACACACACACACACACACACACACACACACACACATTCACCTGGCGATCATTTCTGGGGTGAGTTCAGTCTCCAGTTTGATGACGGTTGTGCTGAAGGAGCTGCCTTTGGTGATCCAGTACGACTTTACGGTTCTAATAATAACAAACAGAAAACTAATGTAAATTTTTTTTTTTTTTTTTTTACGGCTCAATTCAACTTTTTTTGTTCAACATGATTTTTTGCCACTGTGAATAAAAATTATACACAATTATAACCACATACATAAGATCACAATAACACATCACAAACACACACTTTAAATATTTTCAATACAACAATACTTTGTGAATATTTCAATATTTTTTTTACCTAAAACTATATTTTCAAACAAGTTTTACAATTAAATAAAGAGAACCAATTGAAACCAAGTGATTAAGATTTGACAGTGTAAAAAAGTTAAAGCACAAAGCATGGTGCACACTCTTAACTTACGTATTGCCACATCTGTACATGTGCAGAACATGATGACACCACCACTAATGGCTCTAGAAAGTCCTTAAACCTCTTAAATCCAACCGTAACACAACAGGGAACAACAAAAATGTCAATCCTCGGTGAGTGGAGTTTAGGTCACAGACAGAACAGCAAAGTTAAGACAGAATTAAAGTGAGCTGTTATGCTTTAAACGTATAATCTGCACTTTATCCATTTGTGATATTAAAAACGATCCGGCAGAGCGAAGCCCAGGAGCCGGACAGATGCCATTCAGGTCAGATAGAAATGCCATTCATCATTTTAAAGACTCATCTACTTTATCAGAAGCACTTTTGTCAGCGCAAGTAAGAGTTCTAACATTTGGGTATTGGTCAATAAGTGATGAGTATTTTTGAACACATGAGTACAAGCTGTGGACAACACTTTTTTTGTGTTGTTCGTGACTTAATGACATACAACAAAAAGAAAACCAGCATTTAAACTGGAATGAGTTTGTGGATTTCAATCCTCCGTCCTTATTCTGCTACACCTTTCTGTAGCTTTACACTTTTCAATTTTTGTTGTTCAGCAAACAAAATTATTCAATGATCAAATCTGGCTTTTAATTCTAATTTACCCAATCACTTTTTTTTTCTTCTTTAGAGTAAATGCTTTTGGACGAGATGCGTTTTAAATTGTTTCTTAAGCATGTGAAATGTCTCAGCATTACAGACAGAGCGGGAAAGATCGTTCCAACATACAGCAGCAGAGGACGATACAGGAGACTTGATAGTGTTGCTTAGTCCTCTTGTTTTTTCAAAAAACACACTGGTCAGGAGCATTTAGCGAAAAAGAAGCATCTTCTGCATCACAGCATTCTACACATTAGTTTAACGGTCACTGCCATCTGCTGGCCTTTAAACCAGAAGAGCAGAGCTTCAGAGGGGAGGCGACCTCCCATCAGAAATTGATTCATGTTAAAGAAATAAAATGGAACAATAAAAAGCAGAATAAAGCAGTAATTACAAAATCACTTATTGAACACTGAACATTTAGAGCCAAACAGACAAACCAACAAGCACAGTATTGTTTCGGGGGTTGTCTCACGGCTGACCACGTATTTTTAACCCTCATGATTGGGTTGGGACACTTTTGCTACATGATGTAACGTAACTTTAATCATGTTGTAAAAGTCATTTATTTACATTTTAAAACATTTTTACCAAAAGTGAAACATTTTCAGATTACTGGACATAGAGGCACACAAACTATCGACGTCCAACTGATTCTGTTTCTTTTTAGTCATTATCTTTCTCTAACATTATGTGGACAGACAAATATTCTAACATCAAAGACATCCATGTCTTTCAGAAAACTCACATTTCAGAAAGCAGTTTCCTCTTCTTCAGTTCATTCCTTTCTTTCTCCTCCAGCTGAGAAGCTTGGCCCTTCTGTACCCACTGCAGTCTCTCCCTCACTGTGTCTTTAATGTTCTCCACCTACAAAATGTGCAGAATTATCTTTAAAGGCTTGCTGGCATTTCCGTTAGCATCACTACAGTTTGATGTTTAGGGTGGTGCGGGTGATCAGAAATGATCAGGACTCTGTTCCGTTTAAGAATGGAAAGCTTTTTGATTCTTTGGGAAGGTAAAGGTGTACGTTAGTAGTTTTTTTTAAACTTTAATTAGTAACTGCTTGTTTTTTAGTTCTCTTTGAACTTAGGATAAAAACTTGCTGCATTTATACAATTTCACACGCTGCATGACCTAAAAAATAATTTACTTAATCCAGAGTCCCAGTGTACCATATACACATTTATTCTATTGCATCAGGCAGGAACTTTAGCTCAGTGGCTTAGTGTCAGTGAAATCAATAGAACTTTAATAATGCAGAGATCGCTACATTTCAAAAAGAACCTAAAAAGCTTTCTTAAAATGCAATAAATATAATTTACTAAACACACATTATTTTCAATACTTAACACCAGCACAAGAACCACAACTATAACTACAAACAGAACTCACTAACTAGTTTCCAGTGTTAATTATTATTAGTTTAATTTTATTATGATCCAAACTGATTTAATCTCTTTACTTTGTAATAATGACTGTACAGGATTACAGTATGATGAAGCACAATGCAACATTATTAACAATCCTAACTTACCGCTCTGAACACTCTTGGCCCCCCCTCATGACCTTTATCTACACGGATCCATTTATTGGACATGGCTTTGCTAAAGCCTACTTTTCCACTTGGCAGTTTCTAAAAAACAGAATATCAGAGTTACACAACATGTTTCTGAAATGATTAGTGTGAAAACTGTGTGTGTGTGTACACTGCCGTTTCCTCACCATCAGTGTGCTCTGAGCTAAGCCCTGCTCAGGTACAGCATTAAACACCTGAGCTTCATGGCTTCCCTGCTCCACGATCTCACGACCTTCTTTGGTCAGCTCCCAGTGCTTTGAGGATCGCTGCTCTGCCTCAATCACCTGCAAGTAGACCGAGCCGGCCATCAGGAAAACGTTTAACGGACATAACACCCTGCTGCAGGACAGCACCAAGCAGATTAAAGGTAATGTTTTATTACAATGTCATGATGGACTACAGAACAACTCCCAACATTCCAAACACCAGTGAAGCATATTTTTGTCACTTACACCAAACTGAACTTTTTTTTGATAAATCAATGACATTTTTACTGAACAATTCTGGACGATGTATAAATAATTCAGAGGAATCATGTTGTGATGTTAATAATCTCTGACAGATTCAACTCATTCACTCTGCAGCGCAGTCCTGCACCGACCACCAACGATTCTGGTCCCCGGGTTCTGGTCCCCGGGCTCTGGACTCCGGGTTCTGGTCCCCGGGTTCTGGTCCCCGGGTTCTGGACTCCGGGCTCTGGACTCCGGGCTCTGGACTCCGGGCTCTGGTCCCCGGGTTCTGGACTCCGGGCTCTGGACCCCGGGTTCTGGTCCCCGGGTTCTGGTCCCCGGGTTCTGGTCCCCGGGTTCTGGACTCCGGGCTCTGGACCCCGGGTTCGATTGCATCAGTCAGATGAGGTCAGTTAGCTTAGCATAGCGTCCGCCTGGTTTGTCTGTAAACGCTCACCTCTCCTAAAGCCTGCAGACTCTTCACAGCTCCCACAACCGTCTGGTGTTCCACTCGGAGACCAGCCGCCGCGTCCTGACTGTCCACGCCGCCTTCCGCCTGCTCCACCAACCGCAGCAGCGACTCCACCGCCCCGCTGTCCGCCATGATGCTGCGCTATAGAGAGAGAGAGACGTCACACGACACCGTCTTCCCATGAGCCACCAAATCCGTGACGTCATTTTGTAGTCCATGCTAGTAACGCCTCTATTCGGGACTCCTACTCCCGGAATTCTGTTTTAAAATCTCATGATATTATTTTATTAACATTTCTGATGTAAAAGAAAACAACATACAAACCGCTTCATTTTTACTTTGAACTCTGACATGAAAAGAATAATTCTACTTTTATTAGTGTGAGAAAACTTTTGAACTTCTGATGCTCAGATATGACATTTGTGAGTTTGAGTTTTTGTGGAAGTTGGATTTACTGAGGTTTATTTAATATAATCATCTGAAATCATTTACTGACACAACATTACAGTAAATAAATTATTTAAAGACTTGGTACAATTACAGATTATTTATCACCTGTTTTTGAAAAATGGGCCGCATTATACTTTTTAATTACATTTTAATTAACTTTGGTCAGAGGATTAGTAAGAGGACATCACTAGTTTGCTCTTGTCCCTCTCTTTAAAACCTAATGAGGCATAACCGCATTCAAATGAACTGAGATTTGAGAAGCTTTCCAAAATTTTACTCAAATGCTTCAATGATGCTATGATAATTAAATTAATTAAGTAATTAATCTGTTGAAAGAAATAAAGATGCTAAATAGGGAATGACAAAACCTGAGCATAGGTCAAAATTTCTGGTACAGAGTATAAATGTGTTTATAGACAGTAGAGACAAAAGGCGAGTGCACTGTGGGATGTTTGTGACACAAAAAATACCTGAAATGCTGAATCACCATAGTGTGACATTATATTAACATAACCTCAACGATACACAAAATACTTTGAGCATGGGTTAAAGAAAAAAGTCCAATTTCATGTTACAGTGTACAGAGTGCCGGTGGGGTCTCATTCTAAAACTCTTATGAATGGTAGATGGTTGTGGGTAAACTTTTTTTACAGAACTCATGCTTTTGCTGGATGGTCATTTTAAACAAGAAACATACCTGCAACAAATATTGTAAAATGGCACAGAACAATTTACATTAAAATTAAAAGAAGGATGTCCAGAACTGCAGCAACTACAGAGGAAAAGAGTTCTTATGTCCAAAATACAAAGCAGTTGGTCAGTTTAACTGTTTTTTTTTTTTTTTTTTTACATTTTTTTATAGTAAAATAAAATTTTAATTAAAATAGTATGGCAGATGTTTTTTCATTATGTTTTCCAAAATTAACCAGTTTAAAATAATATTATTAATAATAAAAGACTGCTTCTATTTCCAAATTTTGAATTTATCTCTAAAGAAAATACACTTTTATGTTAAAAGAAATCGAAAATAACTTCATGGTACTGATTAATTTAGAGAAACTTATAGTGTGTTATATCACACTATTTAATTAACTTTTTTAAAAAATCCTTTACGTATTTTGTGAAAGGTATGCCTAGTTTGCTTTTGTCCTACCTTTTAAAGCTCAATGAGGCATAGCCCTTTATTCAAATGAACAGAGATAATTGTGGAGCTTTTCATCCATATTTTCTTAATATTTGTTGAGTAACAGAGTAAATTAAATGTCATCAGAAAACAAAGACAGAATACACATGACCACATAAAGCCTTTAAATATGAGCTGCTGCATTTTGTGGATGTCACCAAAGCAATTAAAACCGACAAACAGAAGTGCTTAATACAACAAACCAGAACTAAAGAATAGAATCTCAGTCAAGCAGAAGAGTCAGAACAGATTCTCCAATATTTAAAGGCAGATTCTCTCTAACCGGATTAAGCTGAAGTGGGTGAAGAAGACAATTTTTTAAAGGATTTTGATATGATGGTGGTAAACCAAAAGTTAAAAATGTTATGCAGTGTTTATGTGCTTGGTAAGTGCTTAATATTAATATTTCAATCTTAAATAGATAATAAATTCTTTTTTTTTTGTCAGAGTTTGAAACCGCACAAAACAAAAACAGGCCATATCAGGTGCACCCCCCCAGTGAAGTTTATATATATATATATATGTATACTCCTGACAGCAGTCATGGTGGGATTTTCAACATCTTGTGTCACAAGGCGATGCTTAGCTAACATGTTGATTAAGAAGGAGCTCTTCAGTCCACCACAGTCCTCAAGATGTGCTATCAATGTGAGCCTGACCTCCATCCAGTATGAGACCCTGGCTGTGGTAATGTATCTGTTTTCTTCTTAAACCTAACCCTGTCCAAACTTTATTTAAAAAATGCATAAAAATCACCTTTCAGTAAAATAGCTTTTCTGCTTTTATATTTTTTTAGGATACAAAAGCTTTACGTTTCTCAAGTCGCATTAAAATTGAAATGGTAAGTTTTCTAAAAGTAATTACCAAAACATTAGCAAGATTTATGTAATAAGGTCAGGCAGACAATGAACGCAAAATGTACTGTTTTATCTGTTTTATTGTCACCATATAATTTAAATCACTGTTACAGATGCTTTGTTTATTCTTACCCTCCACTTCTCAGTCCAGCTTGTGCTCATGTGTCCTGCAACTGGTGTAAATGTTAAACTTTTTTTTTTTCTGGAAAAAGAAACATTATTTTTTAAACTGTAAAATATTTACAGTTTTATTTAAAAAAAATCCCCCACAAAAGAACTAAATACGTTTTCTGGGCACAAGAGAACTGATCACTCTCAGCCACCAATCAGTGGAGTCGCTGCTCAAACCACGGAGAGCATTCAAACACCTCCACAGGGTAATTATGGCAAAAGTCGTGGAAAATGAAGCAAGACAGACACACACACACACACACACTTTCAATTATTTATATTATATTATTATACTGTGCCCACATTGTTAAATCTTCTTTTTGGCTTTTCTCTTCTTTTCTTACCTGGTGGTTCCATACCTCCTCATCCTAATTATATACATGTATTAATATATATATATATATTTTATATATATAAATGTTTTATAGCAATGGGTGGACCCAGACCTCGCATGGTCAGAGCAAGATTATAATGTTGGAGAAGTTATGATACCATCGGATACAATTTGGACTCCGGATCTATCTGTGGACAATGCGTGAGTTAATGTTCATTTTTAATCTAAATTAAAGAAGTGTCTTGTTTAATAACCAAATATTACGTAATAGTAATAAGGCACAATATTGTTTTGAATAAAATTAGGAAAAGTAATGAATGAATTACTTTCAATAAATGCTTTCATGGTTTTATGTCTCATTAAAACCAGATTAAAAGTACAGTGTTAAAGAACTTGGTGATGATGGGGGTATTATGTGGTATTATGTTAGACATTTGTTTGCTTTGTTTGCCACTTGAGTGGTTCAAAAATTAAATTATAAAAGAAATATTTTATTCATATATACAGTGGGTTGCAAAAGTATTCATACCCCTTGAACTTTGCCATATTTTGTCACATTACAACCACAAACATAAATATATTTCACTGGAATTTAATGTGAAAGACCAACACAAAGTGGTATACAATTGTGAAGTGGAATGAAAGTTATACATGAATCAACAATTTTTTTACAAATAAAAAACTGAAAAGTGCGATGTGCAAAATTATTCAGCCCCCTTTTCCCTGAGTGCAACC
>JAFMOD010000021.1:719549-730146 GCA_019802435.1 Corydoras maculifer
GGGGCTGAATAATTTTGCACATCGCACTTTTCAGTTTTTTATTTGTAAAAAAATTGTTGATTCATGTATAACTTTCATTCCACTTCACAATTGTATACCACTTTGTGTTGGTCTTTCACATTAAATTCCAGTGAAATATATTTATGTTTGTGGTTGTAATGTGACAAAATATGGCAAAGTTCAAGGGGTATGAATACTTTTGCAACCCACTGTATCAACACAAATTATATTAAAATTATAAATATATTAAAATTATATACCTTGATATGGACTGGGTACTGTACAGTGTCTATCCTTGCATTTAGGGCAGTAAATACAATAATAGATGCATAATTAATTAGATTGTGCTTAACTGGATGACAATAAGTGGTTTTATTTACACTAATCAGTTTCTTCTCCAGCTGAATTAATGACTGAAACTTCCTTCTGTATGTAGAATAGAGACAGAAACCAAGCCTTTCTATACTGATATGTTGGTGAGACGTGATGGCACCGTTCAGCATACCATTCTGATGTACACCACCGTGGCATGTGCAATGAACCTCTTCAACTATCCGTTTGTAACAGATTCATGCCCAGTCGCTCTCAACGGATGGAGTGAAAAATGTAGTTCAACATCTGATTTAAAGTTTTTCCATCACTGTACTGATGTGCTCCAGTTTTACAAACCATACATTTAACCCTTTATGTTTGACTAGTTTGTGGCCTGCGTTTTGAGTATGGGAACATATCTGCAGTGGGAGAAGACCGAGGTGAATGGCAAACTGTGTCTGTAGAACTCCGCTATGACAAAGTACACAATGATCGCAACTATATTTATGTAAATAACTCTTTTTACTTTGATGATTTTGAAACCAAGTACTGAATAGTGAATATCTGTTGATCCCTGATGCTTGTGAATTTCATTCTAAGCATTGTATTTAGTGCTATAGTGTGGGATTACAGTCAACATTCATTCATTCATTATCTCCTGCTTATCCTCTATTAGGGTCGCGGTAGGGTTCCCCATGCCCATCCAGGGGAGAACGTCTCAGGCGCTGGGCAGATAGACCCAGGACAGGGCGCCAATCCATCGCTGGGCACACACTCACTCACACAGACACACTCTATATGGGGCAATTTTTTGAGAATTCAATTAACTTGATCCATGTTTTTGGACTGTGGGAGGAAACCGGAGAACCCGGAGGAAACCCACGCAGACACGGGGAGAACATGGAAACTCCACCCAGATGGGGATTCGAACCGGGAATCTTTAGCGCTGAGAGGCGAATGTGCTAACCACTAAGCCACCGTGCCGCCTACAGTCAACATATGATCTTAAATTTTGTATAATTATCTTTTAAACCTCAACTGAGATGTTCTACATATTTCATTATGCATGCAGCAGTGTCATTTTCAGAACCTTTTCTAATAATCAAAGTTTATATTTTATTAATTTTCTTTTGTATCAACAATAATGGTTCCTTACACTTTTAGGTTACCATGTCGATCAACCCATTCAACACGGTAGTGACGCTCATCCTGCCCAGCGTGCTCATCCTGATGGCTGACCTGGTGAGTTTTGCTCTGCCTTTGGATGGAGGGAAGCGCAGCACCTTTAAAATCACTCTGGTGCTCAGCTTCACCATGTCTCTCATGATCCTGACTGAACACCTCCCTGACACCGGCATCTGCAGCCCTCTGATTCGTAAGTAAAAGCAAAGCTGCTGTCAGACAAAATAGACTTGGAGTTGTGTTTACATGGTTTTAATTGTTTTGATTTCCCTGGACAAATCCAGCCACACAACACCAATGTTCCAAGTCTGTTTATGAACAAGATAATGTAGTGAGTTTACAATGTTGCATCATTTCTGAGCCTTACTTTTAAAATGTATATATATTTTATATTATAAAATGGGGACTGGATTTCCTCACTGAGGGATTAATAAAGTATTATTAGTCAATCAATCAATTAATCAATCAATCAATCAATCTGGTCAGGCAAAAAAAAAAAAAAGAATCAGAATTTCACAAAAAAGCAAAAGAACATGGCGTTCTTTATTAAGGCCTCATGTTCTTTTCAGGCTGCTCCTGCTTTGGTTCTTGTGAACACAAAATGAACAACCAAAAGTACAAGAACCACTTATAGTGACCTTACAGTGACCACAGCGCCTTTCTATACAAATATGCAAATGCAATGGATCAGTCCTGGAATGATAGTTTTGCAGTTGCATTAAAATTTTGGTTGTTCAGGAGAAACCAGCTGCAGTGTGCTGTAATCAAACCTGATGCTCACCGGGGAAGTTCATGAGTCAATTTAAGCTTTAAAGGAAGTGAGTATACGGGACACCCTTTAAAATAAAAAAAAAATCTAAATTAAATTCTCATTTGTGTTTTACAGGTTATCACTTTTGCTTCTGCTTGATTGTTTTGGTTATGAGCTTACTGGCATCCATGTTGTTCTCACGATTAGCTGAACACGGGCAAATCTTTGCAAGGAGCAACAAAACTGGTGTTTCAAAAAAAAACAATTCAAAGAAAGATATCAAAAATGGTAAAGTGTCAAAAAAGCACAGATCATAACTATGTAGTTTTAAAATGGCAACATCGAGAAAATTATATAATTTCATTAATATATTTTTTGTCAATGTTTCAAATAAATGTATTAAATTTGAATGTCATTTTCTTTTGTGCAGATGAAAATGTGATTGGTATGGAGACAGTCTCTGCTGATGTGGCAATCAAAGATTCATCAATGCTAATAATTGTAGCTTTTTTGGAGAACATGGAGAATGAAAGCAGGGAGACAAAAAGGAAGATTCAGTATGCTAACGGATTTGACCGAATCTGCTTTCAGACCTTCCTCTGTATTGATATAATTTATGTTGTTTGTATCATTTCTCTGACCAGAACAGAATTTTGTAAAATTAACAATCTGGATTTCTGGTCTTAAAACAATGCTGAACAAAAAAGATCAAAAGTTAGGAGATCACACAGAGACATCAGCTTTAAACTTAAGCATAATTCATTATTTAAACTCACTCAGGATCTAATATTTCATTTGTCTTCAATCCAAACCACACTCAGACAAACGACAGATTCACCATCAATGCAGATTTTGAGAGAAAATATTTAGTTCTGACAAATAATTGAGAAAGCAGTTCAAACTCGAGCAGTCCATGAACAGACTAAATGGCTAAGGAGTCCTGTAATTGTTTTAATATTGCAGTTTATTTATTATATTTATTAGCTAATATTAAATTTGGTCAAAATTTCTGACAGCATTTAATCTCACATCAAGAACCTGATCGAAAGACTAACGATGACGTCACTCTGTCTGTTTTGTATGAAACTGTAGGTTTGCTTCTCCTTTTGTACAGAGTGTGAACGCCTTCGTCATTTACTATTTACAATTTCTTGTCAGTCATTGATTCCATATTATCTGTGAATCCATTTTCCATCCTGCTTTCTTATAATTGTGACTTTGTGTTAAGAAATATATTATATAATAAAGTATATAAAGTCTGTGATATAGAAGCAGTGTTTGTGAGTTTATTTTTAATACAATAATAACATTTTGAGGGCGGCACGGTGGCTTAGTGGTTAGCATGTTCTCCTCTCAGCACTAGGGATTCCCGGTTCGAATCCCCATCTGGGTGGAGTTTCCATGTTCTCCCCGTGTCTGTGTGGGTTTCCTCCGGGTTCTCCGGTTTCCTCCCACAGTCCAAAAACATGGATCAAGTTAATTGAGTTCTCAAAATTGCCCCATATAGAGTGTGTCTGTGTGAGTGAGTGTGTGCCCAGCGATGGATTGGCGCCCTGTCCTGGGTCTATCTGCCCAGCGCCCGAGACGTTCTCCCCTGGATGGGCATGGGGAACCCCACCACGACCCTAATAGAGGATAAGCAGGAGATAATGAATGAATGAATGAATAACATTTTGACTGTTGAACAGAACCTCTCTTCTAAAAATAACTGATCTGAATTACATTAATTACCAAACTGTTAATTACTCTTGACTACAAACTGTAAATTAAATTAGTGCCCTACACAGTTAACACTACACATTGAATAACAAATGCATAATGTCTCTGATTAATCTTTTTTTAAAAGTTTTAATTTCCTGTTCATACTTCCTCTCAAACTTGAAAACCTTTTGTTCATGTTTATGGATAAACAAGCTCTGTGGATCTTAATTTAGTTCATTTTAGTTTAGATGTTGAAAAAACTCTTCCATCAGAGAACCTACAGATGTCTTTGCTTTTTCACTTCGATGTCATAACCTTAATGAGCACATGAGTTTGTTAGAATCTTTACGTGTTATACATGAGGATTTACTTTTGCTGATTCTGTCAGTATTAACTCTACTTAGTTTTCTTCTAAACAACAGCAGCACCTAGTGGACAATTAATGAACTACAGTTGTACCCATCAGAGAGGTGTGCTTTATGGTTAACAGAACATATTGATTCCAAATGAGTTCAAAATCATTTAGCACCTCAGAAATGTGTTTTGAGTGTAAATAGCAGCAGATGCAAACAATTGTTGGGCCTTAAACTAATACTAGATTATTAATTATAATTAATTCAGAAGTTATTTCTCAGTGGACACAAACCAAAGTCCTCAAAGTTTAACCAAAACATTTCAACCAAAACATTCAGATTGCAGTCTTTCACTTGCTGCTATTAGATGATGAAAAGCTTCTGAGTGAGCATCTGTAGGGCTCCATGTGCAGACATATCATTTAGCTCTGAAATCCCTTCACAGATTCCAAAATATCAGCACTGTGCTCAGGCCTAATTCCTTGTGTTCGCTCAGTATCCACAACCAGGCTCGGAAAGTGAGCACCCCCCTCTCCGAGGAGTGAATACACACTACGGAGTACAGCAGCATCAGGACCCACTGACTCACAGGTTCTCAGGTGAAGGATCTGATCACATATCACCTGGAGAAACATAACGACAGCAAACACACCGTTCAAAAGCTCATTATTAAAGAACCACAAGTCCAAGAAAACTCAGAATCTGCTCAAAAGTGCACTGATGTCACGTAACCATATTAGAATTAAACTGCAGCCCCTGCGAAGATCTAACCTGTTGCAGATAAACATCCACTTGAAGTTGATCTAACAGTAGTCTGAGTGTCTGCAGCTCCTGCGTCTGCTCTCTGCTGATAGCCGTCTGCGTTAAACTGGTGGTCAGCGAGTCACACCTCTCACATTTGCTTCTCACTGGACACAAAGCCTCATGCTGCCAGTCTAACTTCTTCTTCCATTCTGAAAGTGAACGTGCAAAACTTCCCACAATGTTTTTTTTAACCACATTAATGACTTTCATCTCACAAACTTTTTGAGAGCAAAAAGAGAGCGAGCTTGAGAGAGCAGAAATACATTTGATTACTAGTTTTGTACGACACGTTTTCACCATGTTTTAGTCTTATTTTATACCCAGCATGCTTCCTTTGATAAAGCTATACGTTTGCCACATTTCCATTTAAGTTTTTTTTAATTACCTTTTTTAAGCTGTTCTGCATGTTCTATGATTTTTAACATCATTTGTTCCATGCTGCGCAACATTAGAAGAGATTCATACTTTTTTATACATGACCTTTCTAGACGCACACAAAGAGGAAAAGTTATTACAGATATGTGTTAAACTGAACATTCACAGGAACAAAAACACTAATGATTATAAAATGCATTTTGTTTTAACTCGTTATTTAAAATGAAAACGACTGTGAAGTTGTTTTTAAAAAGTGGTTAAATATGAAATTAAAAAACATCCCAGTCCGAGGTTTACTCAGCCATGCTGCCATAACCTCAAAATAGATGAGGGGTTTTTGGTCAGTTGTTCTGGTTAATGTTACCCAGATCGCAGCCCAATTCAATATGCTGAAGCTCCGCAGTGCAGCAGTGAATCAGATCCAATCCCACATGCAGGAGCACATCTAGTTCTTCTTTCACAGCAGAATGACCGCACGACCAACTAACAGGGAACTTGTGAAAGGATCAAGAAACTAAGCCGAAACAAATGATGTTGATTATGATGATAAACACATGACAAGAGTGGAGAGAACTTCAGCTGCTCACTGTGAACAACTAATGAGCCAAATCCAATCACAATTAAAAATGCTAATTATCTATAGACATTATGAAATAGGTCAAATATATCAAAATTACTATTGTTATTTTTCATTATTAAGAATAAAACCATGTCATTACATGAATGTGGATATTAAAGTGTGATTTCAAAAGACTCTTAAGATGCGTCATTGCGAACATTTTGTAAGCATGATAATCTGATCTGTTAATCTAATCAAGAACAGCTGATGGCAGCTTCCTCTAAAGATAAAAAAAGAAAAAAACATTTACCAGAGCCGAGTGTTTTTAAAAGAGCAAGAAATAAAAGAAAACAACTCTGAATTAGTTTTTTGTATTTGGAAGGATACAGTGCTAATAAGTCTCTTCTTAAACTCGTCTCTCTCTAATCCTGGTTTGCAGCGACCAATCAGGACTTGATTCCACAGTCTGGGGATGAAGCCACATATAAACGCTCACTGTAGCTGCAGCAACCAGCCGTCTTTTAAAAGTTTAGTAATGAAAGATACAGGCTTACAGCACAAAACACACTGACCGGTTCTTTCGGACTTCCTGTGCTTGTAACACTGTTAACAAAGGTGACGGTACCCTGAAACAACACATCCACAAATCATGATTATTCATAAGATTTAAATTCAGGTTTATTTAGTGACATTAATGAAGAACATGATTTTTCACCATCGTTTGTTGGAAGCCAATGTTTTCAATTCCTGTTTTGAAGAGCAGATCGTCCCTTTACAAATGAAATCGCAGGTTGTTCTCTGAGACTTTGCAGAATGTCCAGCTGTCTGACGGGGTTTCTGTTGGCATTGTCCATCATTCATTTGTGTAGGTTTGATGGTGAGCTTCCTTCCATTGACAGGTGGTTGAATAGATGTCAGATGTGTAGGAAGAACTCTGTGTTCAGCGTCTTTTGTAGAAAACTGCACCTGTAGACACTTTTCTCTGCTCAGTGACAGTGATTTCTTTTTCCTCACAGTTTGCACGGTGTCATTAATGGGACCCTCACTGCAGCTGCTGCGTGGACGCTCGTCTGGAGCTTTAGAGTTGCAGCGAACATTCGATGCTTTCATCAGAACTTGTTCTAAAAGTTTAATCTCTTGTCTCTCTTTCAAAGAAATGTCTGCTAAAATAAAATAGTTCATTTGTTTACACAAAAAATATGCGTTCAACTGAACAAAGACACTTATAACTTATCAGAACAGAATGTATATGAGCTACGATGTTACTTAAAGACAACGCTCTAGATTAAAGTAAATAAAAAAAACGATTATTCATTATTAGTACAAAATCTATTTTCAAAATAAAATACAATAAAAACTACAAAAACGTTCATCTCTTTAATTACTTGAATCTTAACATAACAGAAAAAGCATGTAGAAAAAGTTTTAAGTTTTCCAATGACTAACGTAAATCTAACAAATAAAAAAAGTTTGCAGCATTCCTAAAATTATGACTTTTGAGGTGAAAATGTTCTGAGAGGTTAAACAAAAAAAGAGGTTTATCACTATGCCAAACTTCCTGATATATTTTTATAAAGACGGTTTCTCAAAATGGTTCTCAGTACAAGAAGTTAGTTCTTTCTCCATCTAATATTCACAATATCAAAAAAAAAAACATTTTTAGAGACTCATGTGAAATCCTTGAGCAAAACCTGCAGCAAACACCAATGCTTGAACATGTGCAATAACTAAACCCTTAGACTGTTAATAATCCTGTCATTCTCTCATTATAAACATTTGCATGGAAACCATGCTGAGACATCAATGATGAACAGAAATACACAGAAAACTAATATAGCTTGCTTTTAGAAAAAAATGTTTTTATAAAAAAAAAATTATGTACAAAATGAAAAGTGCAAAACCATGCATCTGTGATGGCACATCAGTGGATGAGCTGCATCTGTATTAAGGTACTGTGTCCCGTACCGTGTATGTCTCCCAAACGTTCTATAAAGACAGGTTGTACTTTAGAATGTAAATAATGAACGTCACCTTTAAGGTTGTTCAGCACTTCTGCTTCACTCTTATCATTCACATCCTGTTTTCTATAAAAGAACACAAATAGTTTTAACATCACATGAATAAAGAGTGGAACTCATAGTACAACGTTGTGTTTTTAATGCCATTTGTTGTCATGTGTGAGTGAGTGGCCCATCAGTCCTAATTACTTTACACATTCACACACCCGAAACATGAGCTGCATTTACACACACGTTGTGTTTATTTAAGGAGAATGCGCTTAGTGATGGCTGAATGACAGACCGTGAGCTGAACGTGTTCTGAGATACGTGTGTCCTTCCAGGTTTCTTACTTAATAAATAGTGTATTAAACCAAATGCTGTTTAAGTGTTTCCCTGTTTCAAAAAGCTCATTATTTGAATTTATCCAAAAATGATTTATATGGTATTAAAATACACTGTAGGTTTTAATGAGCGCTCTAAACATGAGTTTAATCTGCAAACTGAGTGAGTAAAGATCAGGTGTTCTTCAGTGTCATTATAATAGTAGATAAATAAAGGTGTCCTTTCTCTTCTGTACAAAGTACGATATATATAAAATATAAATTTGAAATTCATTCATTCATTATCTCCCGCTTTATCCTCTATTAGGGTCGCGGTGGGGTTCCCCATGCCCATCCAGGGGAGAACATCTCGGGCGCTGGGCAGATAGACCCAGGACAGGGCGCCAATCCATCGCTGGGCACACAGTAACTCACACACACACACACACACACACACACTCTATATGGGGCAATTTGGAGAACTCAATTAACTTGATCCATGTTTTTGGACTGTGGGAGGAAACCGGAGAACCCGGAGGAAACCCACGCAGACACGGGGAGAACATGGAAACTCCACCCAGATGGGGATTCGAACCGGGAATCCCTAGCGCTGAGAGGAGAACATGCTAAACCACTAAGCCACCGTGCCGCTAAATTTGATATATATATATAATATGATTTTAAGTTTTCCTGATACAGATTCTGTAAGTTACTTTAATTCAGGCATAATATCAAAACCTCAAATAATTTATTTATAATAACGACAGATTTTTAACTAAAGTGTTTCTCAGAATTTCAGTTTAATTAAGAAGTAATTAGTTTGTAAGATCACTTTACATTTTGCTTTTTGATGATTCTGTTTAAATGTAAATGAGTGTGGGCTTTACCCGCCGTGCAGGAGCTCTCTGTAGTGTTGGATGCTGTGGCTCAGCCTCTGCTCCTCCACCTTACACCATCTCACCACCTGAAGAACAGGCATGATCAGCACACACACACACACACACACACACACACACACACATATATATATATACCCAAATACACACACACAGACATATAGCTTATTATTATTATTATAATTACATACAAGGCACGGTGGCTAAGTGTTTTAGCATGTTCTCCTCTCAGCGCTAGGGATTCCCGGTTCGAATCCCCATCTGGGTGGAGTTTCCATGTTCTCCCCGTGTCTGCGTGGGTTTCCTCCGGGTTCTCCGGTTTCCTCCCACAGTCCAAAAACATGGATCAAGTTAATTGAATTCTCAAAATTGCCCCGTTTAGAGTGTGTCTGTGTGAGTGAGTGTGTGCCCAGCGATGGATTGGCGCCCTGTCCTGGGTCTATCTGCCCAGCGGGAACCCCACCGCGACCCTAATAGAGGATAAGCGGGAGATAATGAATGAATAATTACATACATGAACTGACAGTCCGCGGCCTCCGCTGTTATTCTCTGTACTAAACATTCTCATCCGTATTGTTCTATATTGTTCTATATTGTTTTTTATTGTTTGTATTAAATGTTATAGGTTTAAATATGGGTTTGATCGCGGACGTGCGCGTGTTCGCAATATTAGCAGTCACGTGACAGCTCTCTGAAACTACGGAAGCCTACAGGGTAAAAAATTTAGATAGCGACAAAATTTGTAAACCGCCCACCATAGAGAGCAACAACTTCCATCAAAGGTTTTATTAAATGTTTAATTAAACTAAATTCATTTGAACGAGATTTGTACGTTTAATTTACCTTACAACTACTATCAACAACAACAACAATAATAATTAATAATAATAATAACAATAATAATAATAATAACAACAACAACAACAACAATAATAATAATAATAACAACAACAACAACAACAACAACAACAACAACAATAATAATAATAATAATAATAATAATAATAATAATAATAATTAATAATAATAATAACAATAATAATAATAATAACAACAACAACAACAACAACAACAATAATAATAATAACAACAACAACAACAACAACAACAACAACAACAACAACAACAATAATAATTAATAATAATAACAATAATAATAATAATAACAATAATAATAATAACAATAATAATAATAATAACAACAACAACAACAATAATAATAATTAATAATAATAACAATAATAATAATAACAACAACACCAACAACAACAACAACAATAATAATAATAACAATAATAATAATAATAATAACAACAACAACAACAACAACAACAACAACAACAA
>JAFMOD010000021.1:730255-784756 GCA_019802435.1 Corydoras maculifer
TAATAATAATAATAATAATAATAATAATAATAATAATAATAATAATAATTCATTCATTCATTATCTCCCGCTTATCCTCTATTAGGGTTGCGGTGGGGTTCCCCATGCCCATCCAGGGGAGAACATCTCGGGCGCTGGGCAGATAGACCCAGTACAGGGCGCCAATCCATCGCTGGGCACACACTCACTCACACAGACACAGTCTATATGGGGAAATTTTTGAGAATTCAATTAACTTGATCCATGTTTTTGGACTGTGGGAGGAAACCGGAGAACCCGGAGGAAACCCACGCGGACACGGGGAGAACATGGAACTCCACCCAGATGGGGATTCGAACCGGGAATCCCTAGCGCTGAGAGGCGAACGTGCTAACCACTAAGCCACCGTGCCAATAATAATAATAATAATAATAATAATAATAACCACAAAACAACAATAATAATAATAATAATAATAATAATAATAATAATAATAATAATAATAATAACCACAAAACAACAATAATAATAATAATAATAATAATAATAATAATAATTATTATTATTATTAGGGTGGCACGGTGGCTTAGTGGTTTAGCATGTTTTCCTCTCAGCACTAGGGATTCCCGGTTCGAATCCCCATCTGGGTGGAGTTCCATGTTCTCCCCGTGTCCGCGTGGGTTTCCTCCGGGTTCTCCAGTTTCCTCCCACAGTCCAAAAACCTGGTTTAAGTCAATTGAGTTCTCCAAATTGCCCCATATAGAGTGTGTCTGTGTGAGTGAGTGTGTGCTCAGGGATGGATTGGCGCCCTGTCCTGGGTCTATCTGCCCAGCACCCGAGATGTTCTCCCCTGGATGGGCATGGGGAACCCCCATCGCGACCCTAATAGAGGATAAAGTGGAAGATAATAAATGAATGAATTATTATTATTATTGTTGTTGTGGTTGTTGTTATTATTATTGTTATTATCATTATATATTATATTAATTGTTAATGGTGTTAACATTAGGAACCTTACTTGTCTTGGAGGTAATCTCAAATAAGCTATCATTTATTAATTGATGACAAACAAGCTCTCATTAGGTTAAATTATTTCCAAACATTAAATTAGTTTTCACTCTTTTGCACATGAAACACGTTTTGTACATTTATTTTTGTTTGCTAACTTACAGGGGCCACATTTCATGTTTACTACACCCAAAAAATATTTTTGCATAGACAGAACGTAAACTGTGTATCACATCATGATTAACACGTTAGAAAGTTGTTTAATAAAATCAGCTATTTAAAGAATTAAGGTGCTGAAATAAAGGTGTGTAGAATTGGCATTGTTTATTACATTTATAACAGGCAGAACTCAAAAGACAATTGAGCAATTGATGACATATACAACATATAATTACTTATAAACTTCAGAAGTTGCAAACTGCTGAGTAAAGACAAATTGCTTACATCAGAAAGAATGAGCCGGTCAGCATGTCTGAGCCAGGCGTGATCTTTTATAAACAATACAGACCTGGAGAATATAGGATTAAAGAGACTAATAAAATGACCACAGGCTTTCCTAAATCAGTTTATTCATAGAAGTTCAGAGGGTTAGGATTTTATGATTACAAAAGAAACCCACCTTGTGCTCAGTCTCCTGACCTCTAAACCCCGTAACAAACACACAGTCAGTTTAAATGTCAGTGTAGTGTGTGTTGACATATTCTGTTAGTGTTGGTTAAAATGTGTAAAACTTAAAAATGAGGAATGCCAAAACTTACAAACCATGACACAGAAAACCAAGAGCAATAAATTAACAATATTAAAAACTGATTCAGTTCACCTGTGTTACAGAGTACGTGCTGTAGTATTTAGAGTGAAATAAAGCAGTTTAGTTCCCAAGTTAATGTACAGTAATAGATTCTGGATTTATAATTTTACCTTTAACTTTAGCTGAGTTGTAGTTTGTAACATTTAGTTATCAATCAGTCCTTTCTGAAAAATTATATCTATTGAGAAATTAATTACTACACAAAAATCTTTGCTTCCAAACAGCATGTATAACTGGCTGCATTGCCATCCACAGGGCTCTGACTTCAGCCTGGGGACCCAAATGCTCACTTACACTCGACCGCTTGAATCTATACATACTAAACAAAAGTGGGTGTTTTTTTTAAGCATTGCAACTGAATGCAGCTGAGGCTGCCACATCATTCATTGAGTATAATTATAATAAAATTCATCTACTTTGATGTGCATACCTCTATCTCAGTCTCTATAAAGGTTAATACATATAAATGCAATAAGCTCTGAAATACACAATTGGTTCTGCTTCTGCTTAACATTTTTTTTTGCATAAATAGACATGTTACTTTGGTTCATTTAGTATCGTAATAAAACTAAGAAAACTAAAAGAAGCTAAATATATTTAAATATATATATATATATATATTGTTTTTTATGTATATATATATATTGTTTTTTTTATACTTTTCCTCTAGGAACAAAGGAAGACTTAAAGTAATAAAGCGTAAACAAAATCATTCTTACCTTTCAGACTGAAGGTTTCATTGTCATTATATAATGCAATCAATAAATAGACACATTTTTTCATCTGGAGTTCATTTTATAATTGATGACCTGAAATTCTGATTCACAATTTTACCTCGAGGTTTTAAGTGCCATTTGTAAATTTATTGTCATATTTTTGTGTTTGACAAAGATTTGCCCGTGGTTATATCAGCTAAAAAACAAAACATGAAAATCACATACCATCTGCAATTAAAAAAAAAGTCAAAGTTAAAATAAAAAACATTGTTTTTTTAATAATAATTTTTTTTGTTCATAATTTCCCAAAATATTTTTCTTGATTTAGGGTTTTACATAAGCTTCACATAAACATGAAACAGAACCCTAATTTAGTTTTGACTAAAGACTAAATTCAGATTTAAATGAAGGACAAAATTAAAATGACAAAAAAAAAATCTTTAAAACTTATTTAACAAATAAACATCAAAAAGTTTCAATAGATTTGGGACAAATTTAATGGTTTTGGTATTTCACAAAAGTTGAGTTATCAAAGGTTCAGTATAATTATCCTCTCCATATAAAATATAAATGAATGTTGAAAAGAATGGATTAACACTTAACTGTTAAAGGTAATGTACCATTATATTTAGATATACTGCAAGATTTAAGCACACACAAATGAGACTTCCTCCTCCTCGACATCTAGAGCAGTCTTTATTGATGGTATTACCCTGGATATTTTTTTGATTTTTATACTTCCATAGTCTTCAAACAGTAATTTATAAAAAATGTTAACAAAACATTTTAGATAAGGTGAATACTATATGTAAGCATCCATCCATTATCTTCCTCTTTATCCTCTATCAGGGTCGCGGGGGGGGGGGGGGTGGGTTCCCATGCCCATCCAGGGGAGAACGTTTCGGGCGCTGGGCAGATACACTCAGGACAGGACACCAATCTATCACTGGACACACACTCACTCAATTTGGAGAATTCAATTGACCTTGGACTGTGGGAGGAAACCCACACAAACACGGGGAGAACATGGAAACTTCAAACTCCACCCAGATTAAGATTCAAAATAGGAATCCCTGGCGCTGAGAGGAGAACATGATAAACCACTAAGCCACCGTGCAACCCCCTGTTTGTAAGCATATTAATGACAAACAAAGCTAATGATTATTGCTTAATTATTAAGTTACAACTGACATCTGGTCCACTGATTTGTCTTAAAATAGCCAGAGTGCCATTTGAAAGAAAGCAAGCCCTTTATGTTTTTAAAATTTTAAATATGAATTCAAGCACCTGGTCAGAACACTATGGGAAGTACTGTGAACTGGGGGGGGGGGGTTATAGAACATGACTGATAAGCTGTACAGTAGCATCTTAAAAACATTCACAATTATTTCAAACAACATTTTTATACAGGCTGAGCCAAATTTGGAAGAATACATTATATATCACTGACATCAGCTTCACAGCAGACTGTAGATCAGAATCATACATGTATAAAGGATGATCTAAAGGACAGGTGAACAAGCTCAGTTAATTAATTCTTTATAATTGTATTGTTTTCTATTTAAGTGAGCATTGTTTTATTTTGTGATTTTCATTGAATTTATTTATTGGTAAATTCAAAAGCAGCTCCAACGTGCATTCAAAAAAAATCATGTCCTTTTTGTTTTCTTTTCATGTACAAAACCCCTGCCCTTGATATTATATAACTAAAAGTCAGTTGCAATAAACAATTCAACATATATAATATATAAAGTGATATAAGAGAACAAAAAATATTTTTCCCTTTAGGTTCAAACATAAAGTTAAAGAAATGGACATCAGAAGTACACTTCAGCTTAACCACGCCGCCTCTGTATGGACCTGGAGGTTGATGTAAAGTGGTTGATCATGCAGATTTGTTTCTGTTTCTGTTCACTCATGTTGAAAAAGAGAAAACAGGAAACTTTTATGTTTAATCTTCCAAGACTAAATCATTTTGACCTTTATTTTGACCTCTTCATTTCTATGCACTGTTTAAAAGACCCAGAATGCAATAAAATGTTGGAAATACACACCCACACCGCCCCCCCCCACACACACAAACAACACATTGAACACATATGCAAACTCATGCAATCCTGTACTATGTGCACTATGCAGCTAAACAAAGTTTAGCCTTTATAATATTCTTTCTCTTTACTTGTCCCAGCATGCCCTTGCGATAAAATGTTTTGTTGAAATTGCAGTGCAATCTTGGAAGATCTGAGAGCTACATGAATATTATGTTTTCAAGTTTGCATTTTCAATGATTTAATTCATCAAAATGTAAGGATTGCCTGCATCCTACTGCTACACCTTCTGCTGTTGCATCTGGAATCCCTGAAATGAGACTCTTTTTACAGCCTTCTTGCAAAATTCAAGACAGGATTAGGCTCAGAGTCTGTGTCCTTCTCTTTAGCATCAAATAATGCAACCGAAAACAGAGGGATATAAAACGACAGACCTCAAGGTGAACAGACAATACAATAAGATTTCATCTGTTTTTCCATAATGTTGTTTCTTTGAATCGATTGGTATTCCCTCCTGATTTCTCAGGATTTGTTTCAGATTCTGGACTGATCTGTTGTTTTGACCTTTTTCCTTCTTTTGCCAAACTTCCTGTACTGTTGCACTTTCTTGCCAACAAGTGACCAAATGAACGTGGAGAGAGCAGGGATGTCATAGAAAGACTGCTCACTGTTTCTGAAAACTGTTCCTTCTGCAAAGATGCTTTGAACTCATACGGACACGTGGATCCCTGAAAGCTGCTCTGATCCACTGAACAAGCTTGCAGGCTGAAGGATGTTCTTATAGTATCTGTTGATAGATCATACTTTGTAGATTGTGATGAAACACTGAAGCTAAGCCCTTTCTCCACGGTCATCTGAAGACTTCCCTCTGAGATGCCCACTACCAGAGACGAGTCACTGTGAGACGCAAACTGATGAGAACAGACAGGAGAACATTTGTACTATTGTACTAGATTTATATCTATATAGATGTTTGTTATATATATATATATATATATATATATATATATATATATATATATATATATATATATATATTTCAACCAAGATTTTAGATGATGGATTTTTTAAGCTTTTTCAGCTTTAGGACATCCTCCCCACAACCTCAATGTCAAAAGATCAGTGTGTGTGTGTGTGTGTGTGTGTGTGTGTGTGTGTGTGTGTGTGTGTGGGAGTCTTTCCACTGAATCTTTCAGTCACTTTACCTGTGCGTTGAGAAGTCCATTGTTGGTTCCAGGAATACAAAGTGAAACCCATGATGCTGGCGAGGTTAGCCTCAGACCTTTGGACCTTCTGTTTGTGTGAGCCAGCTGAGCTCTATGCGGTGGAGGCAGAGCCACTTCTGGAGGGAAAGACATCAGCAGAGAGATCAAGCATTGCACTAATTCTTTTCCTTTCGTGTCCTATGTCTGTCCTGTCATTCAAACTGTTCAAATCTGAAAAAGTGATTTCATGGCTGAGATATTCTGTTTATTCCAATTTCATTTTATTAAACCTGGTCTCTTCACTCCCGTTATCATTTCCACTTTTATGAATTATTTTGCCTTACCTGAGTAAATGTATGATCTGTGATTATCAGCTCTGTGTCATGCTATTGTCTCTGATCATGACTCTGTTTTGCATAGCTCTGTTTCACCCGTCTTGCTTCTTGCCTCTGTCTGGTCACTTCAGATGTTTCCCTGATCTGACTGCCTGTCTGATCTTAATCATGGGACTCGTACTGCTGTGACTGCTGTAGATCGGGTCTATACCACTCACATCTCTCACTTTATCCAGTCACATTCTGAGTGGCATAAGATTAGTTCATCAGAGCAAACGCAGAAAACTCCGGCATCAGTGTCATTCATTTACAGCTTAATAAATATATTTAGACCAGATCTGTCTGTCCTTATTGAATTCGACACATTTCCTCCTCCCTCCTTTAGGTTTGGTTATTTTTAACTCAATTTTAAAGTCATGCAGTTCAAAGTTCTAACTTCTTTCAAATCCTTTAGTTTATTGTACCTTCAGTATGATGAGCAGGTAAACATCCATCCTGCATCTGAGTTTGAGCTTCATGCTGGAGCATCACTCCTTCACTCTGTTCCCCTTCTTCAGAGGAGCACTTTCCCTTTTGAGCAAAGACAACAAATAAGTTATGTTTATTAAATCATTTCTTTTAAATTGAGCAATTTTATAAGTTTATAAACTAGAGATATTCAGTTTAATGAAGTGATGTGAATTATTTTTTAAAAGTGTATTTTTTATCAAGGTACACACAGGCTTATTGTTAAATCGTTTTATGTTACACAACATTTTAAAAAGTTTTAGGAGTGTTCTTTCATGTGATGTCACTTCCTTTTCAGACCAGTCCATGTTAGAAGCTGTTCCTGTTCGTTTGGAGCCAGAGAGCTAAGATATCAAAATTCATTATTTAGTGTGTGTGACGGGGTAACAGCGAATAAGGACCCCGAAAACTAAATGCATTATAATCATTCTTTAAAACACATCTGCTGGCCAAACGACTTTAGAGAATTTTAATCTTCACATAGGATTAAATAGATGAATATTGATTAACTGAATATTGAATAATTGTGAATATTTCTTGAGCACAAACTTGGATTTAATGATCCACAGAAATTCAATTTTTTGGTGGCTTTTCAGTCTCAACTACAAAGAGCATTAAGTTCATTCTGAGCTTTTTTGCCAAACTGAATCAGATTCTTTGAGATGATGTACTATCATAAAAATAATGATTATTAATTAATAAACTTGTTACTGTCCACTCTCTCTCTCTTTTTGTGTGTGTGTGTGTGTGTTTGTTTGTGAAGATCATTAAATCTTTATTATGTTACCAATTTAGTAGAGTTTTATTTCTTTAAATTAATCTCTGCCATTAGAGTTATAGGTCAGCGCACACTCCCGAAGTCCAGTATGTTTTAAAATCATGTTTTTAAATGATTTCTTTGTCTAACTCTAATTTATAATTCTATAATTACACTCGTTCTGTTCTGTCTCATGCTGCTTTATGAATAAAAGGTACTGAAGTATGACAAATAACTGTCTACCTTTGATTAAGTCTTTACTGTGTTCTACCTGGATGGAGGAGTACACTTTGCTGGAGCTGTTGACAAAGTGTTCAACTGGTGAGAATGATGCTGCTCCTGCTCCTATTTTTTCGTTTTCGTCTCTGCTTTTCCATCCTCCTCCTCCACCCAGTCCTCCCATGCAGCAAAGAACACCTTGTGTAAGCTCCAACTCAATTTCTGCATCCATTTCAGCTTCCTCCTGTGCCTCCTTGTTGGAATCATCCAGGTGTTTCATTAGCACAGCCACCACCACGTTGATGAGCACAAACTGTGCCGTCAGCACAAAGCTCACAAAATAGAGTGGAGAGATGAACTGAAGGCTGGGGTTACAGTTGTATTCCCCTGCTGGACACTCTCGTAGGGTATCCTTAAATTAGTAGTAAGCACAATAAACACCACAAATGGTCATTTATACACAAAATTTAATCTACTGCACTAGACAAATGTTATAATAAAAATGCATTTACTTCCATAGACATTTCAGTACACATCATTTAAAAAATGCTAAGCAATTAACACAGAATTTCTGAACTACAAGTTTGCACAGATGAAGCCTACAGTGAAGTTGTGATAAAGAACAATAAAACACTAGTTCACAAATAAACCATGTACTGTAAATACCTGTCTAAATTTTAAATTCTAAAATGAGAAATAAAGTCTGCAGATTTACAAGGCAAAAATAGTTATTGTATTTTGTTCTTTCTAGATGAAAATATATTTAAATAAAAGGTTTGTATTGTTGTAGTAAAAAAAATGTATATCAACTAAAAATGAAATCAATTCGGTCAGAGCAATATATGAAATATATATCATGAAATATATGAATTGACATTCTATCATATGCATGTGCAATAGTTTTTCTGCACAGAAACTAAATAATCACATCAAATCAGATCAAAGATTGCGGCCACTCCAGACGTTTAGTATTCATAACCATATTCATTTCCAAGTTCTAGTTGAGGACAACAGGACAACTTTAGAATGTTCTTTCTTTTATTCATAATGCTTTGTAAATACTTATTCATTACAACTTTGTGTTCTATTATTGTCACATATTTATTTCCCAAAATGTGTTATTGCTTTGTTTCTTGTATTCTCGGTTATTTATTCATTATAATGAGAATTGGTTTCTTTTTATATTTAAGTTAAATAACATTATAAAACATGTAATGATTGGCTGAGCCGTTTGTCCAGTCGTGACATCTTTGACAATAACGAGGTTTTTTTTTTTTTTTTTTTTTAATAAACTGCTTTCTGTAATTTGGTCACTAGATGGCAGTATTTGTTAGAGAAACCGGAAGAGCAGCTTATTAAGGATTTTTCTTTCAATAAACGCATTTCTGAATCAAAGCTTGTTTTTTATTATATTGTGTTTGTAAGTGTTTTATTAAAGCAATACGTCACTCGAGGTTGTGTATTATTATGAATAAATCACGTAAAGAGGTGGAAGTTACCTTCATGATGCCGTTCCAGTTATCACCTGTAGACACCTGGAAGAGCGTGAGGAAGGCCATGCCAAAGTTCTCAAAGGTGGCATGGCGGCTCATGCCTTCACACGGGTAATCTGCATTACACACTGCAAAAGAGACACAAACTGTTTATACCGTGTTCTTATCGTATTCGCAAAAGTTTTGCTTCAGAGTGGAAACCTGACCACAAAGAGATTATAAGATGAATTCAAAGTTAACTTCAATGGCAAACTAGAGCTTATACTCTTTAGTAAACTTGTAAATGTGTTCAATTTATTTGAGTTTGTTAGTTTTTAATTTGGTTTTTGTTAATTTCCTGTATTCAGTGCATGTTTTTGCTGATTCACCACCTTTTTATTGTTAATACTTCAGATGGAAATCATGTGTGTTGTGTTTGTGAGTGTGCACAAGCAAGCATTATTCCAACATCATGTATTCTAATAACAGTTTTCTTAATTTGTAGGCATTAACTAAATGTTAGAATCAAAGCAATGGAAGAGTGCATTTTCTTACCCAGTTCTCCAAATAGTTCCACTCCTAATGCAGCGTAGATGAAGAAGAGAAGCATGAAGAGGAGCCCCAGGTTTCCCACCTACAGACAAACACATAGCAGGTGTTATTTAAATTATTTTACCTTCCATTTTTTTATCTTTTTTGATAAGAGAGTAGGGCTTAGTGGTTTGGCATGTTCGCCTCTCAGCACTAGGGATTCCCGGTTCGAATCCCCATCTGGTGGAGTATCCATGTTCTCTCTGTGTCTGAGTGGGTTTCCTCCGGGTTCTCCGGTTTATTTCCACAGTCCAAAAACATAAATCAAGTCGATTGAGTTCTCCAAATTGCCCCATGTAGAATGTGTCTGTGTGAGTGAGTGTGTGCCCAGTGATAGGTTGGCGCCCTGTCCTGAATGTGTCTGCCCGGCGCCTGAGACGTTCTCTCCTGGATGGACATGGGGACCCCCCCCCCCCCCCACGACCCTGATATAGGATAAAGCGGAAGATAATAATAAGAGAGTAAACCTGCAGTGCCCCTATACAAGTTTTCTCTTGAATATATGATTTAATCTTTGCAGCGGTGGAGTCAGACATTCGTCTCGTCTCTTGTTTTATCTTGTTGCTTTAGCTGACTGAAGCAGATTTAACAAAACTGAACAGATTAAATAATGAGTTGGGTAGCTGCACTACCTCCCCACACAAAAGTCCTTTAATTCTGCTAAAGCATGCTAAATTCTACTCTGAACAATACAAAGGCTGATGTCTTTGCTGTTCTTTCATTAATTTTAAGTTTTAAGTTATTTGCCATCACAGTAGTTCCCCCATCCTCTTTCGGCACCTTCCTGGGTTAATAATGTTGTCAGTAAAAGTGAGTTCTTCTAAGTGTTACTGAAAAGAAAATCTAAATTAGGGGAACTACATTTAAGTAACCATGTACAGTCCACATGTTCTGAATAGTGAAGCTTCTTAAAAAGGCTTACAGGAGATTGAAAATGATCTGTTTCTGCAGTGTTGTCGTTAAACAGGTAAACAGGTGGTTTATTGTGTGTAGTGTTCTACCTGAGGTAAGGCTTGAACCACCGTATCCAGCAAAGCTCGCATTCCCGTGGCCATCTTTAACAGCTTCAGCACTGAAGGTAACGCATGACAGGATCAGTGTATATTTTACTACATAGGTACGAGACACATACACCTCTAGAAAGATAAAGATGTTCTTATTTGTAACACACATCATTATTATGCCTTTTGGTCTCATCTGGACTGATTTACTTTCTGTTTGTATCATGTGTGTTTTTCCATTGTTTTCATTCATCATCAGGATCTGGTTCTTTTACTTCTGTCTTTTTAATAGTTAAGGAACATTGGGATTGTTTTTTTCTCCTGCTTTTGTAGGTCTGTAATCCTCTAATTAAGTGTTCTGTCAAAAGTATCTCACCTTTTGAAACGGAGTGTTCTGTTCCAGAGCATCACTGACCTTTGTCTTATTTTCCATGATCATAAAACTTTTTGTCCACCTAAAACTGAATCATTGAGGTTTTCTTGGACATGTCATAGGTCACACCTGCCTTTTCAATATATATCAAAATGCAGGTAATATTTAAATTGTGCTAGCCACATAGTGAAGGACCAGGTCCATCTTTAAAATATGCTATTCACATGCGTATCATAAATCTTTGTTTCACACAACTTAGTTCACCTGTATGGATATTTAAAAGATCTGTTTTTAATGTCCTGATATGTTTAGAATTTTCCAGGTAGATTGATTGAATCCTTCTGTTTGCTTTCTCACTCCGTTGTTCATCATGTTTATTAGATTTATTTCTATTCCTGCATCAGGCTTCAGAGAGCCTTATATTCCTGTTAAGCATTATTACAGTTCAATATATTTTTACTATTTTTATTGTATTAGTCCAGAACCTTCATTTGTGCTTGTGTATGTGTGTGCACAAAGACTAGGCAACACTAACCACGAGCAATACGCAACACCCTCATGATGCGAATGATGGTGGGGTTGATGGGTAATGCAGCGCTGAAATCTATTTCCTCCAGTGTGATTCCCATTCCTGACAACAGCACTATAGCCAGGTCCAACTGATTCCACCTACACAATCACAAACATTTCCGTTGTTTTATTAGATAACATATAAAATAATACAAGTATTTCATTATTTTGGTATTGTTATTAAACTTTCAAATATCATTGCCTTACAAGTGAAGTTGGTCTTGTACTTTACAGGTCCAGTTGTTCTAGAACGTTTGTACAGATTTTGGATCATGGCAGCATTAGTAATGTTGGATACAAATGTTGGATATTAAGCCAGTTAGAGTTAAGAGGTCAAAATGCTTTAAAATCTTTAAAGAATATGAGTGGGAGGTGCATGGATGTCAGGTTTTATATAAATCAACAATTTTATGTGACATCATGCAGTCTGATTTCATGACGGGCTTCTAAGACCTATAATACAGACTGTGCTGTATCAAATCTCATAAAGCATGTTAAGCAAATATTCAGCTCATACACAGTTTCAGCCTACAGCATGTAATTTAGCTACTGCACATGCTATAAAGCTTAAAATGCAGACGCTCCAAGCATCTAAATACTCTACATGGTTATAAGATTGTAATGCAGGCAACAATCAAAACATTTTAATGCTGTGATTGTTATAAAGCTAAAACAAAATGCTGGGATTGTCAGAAAGTGCAACCCACACACACACACACACACACACACACACACACACACACACACACATATACACACACACATATATGTATATATATATATATATATATATATATATATATATATATATATATATATATATATATATATATATAAATTTATTTACACACACACACGCGCACACACACTGTAGGCTATATTATTAAGCTTGTAACACAGACTGTGCTTTATTTAATTAACAGACCTCATTATTAGGTCTTTAACTTTACTCTGCTTTACAGTCTTGTCACAAGTTTGCTTCAGCACATCCTCCAGGGCTTATAATCAGGCATTGAACAATCAGAATGTTTATATTAAAATGCAATTGAATTTGATCATGCTAACCTAAAATTTTCTCCTCGCACTGTGTATTGCAACCTGGTCACAAATATTGGCTCCCTGATTCTAAATGAGTCAATTTTCCTTTTATTGACTAATTTTATCCTTCTGATACTGTTTTTTTTAAATTTATTTTATGCTGAATACAGTATTTTGGATACTGCCATTGCCAGAATAAAGCTCACCAATAAGAAAAAAGTCTTTTGCTGGTTCTGGCAATATATTGGGCTGAAGGTTTAGTTCTTACCCAGGAGCACTATATAGTGTCAGCCTGAGTGCTTTTTTCCTCTTGGCATAGGTTCCTAAACTGGGAGCTTCTACACTTCTCTGTACTGAGTCCCACTGACTCATTTGCACTGGATCTGTTTCAAAACCTGGGAAAGTTTTTCAATCTGTGTATGATTGTGTTATGAATATTTCTAAATCATTTAGCGCTGTGTGTGTTTTGAATTAAATTAATGTTAAGAGTTATTCTGGTTGTGCTGCACCCCAACCATGCTCATACCAGCCGTCTGCATTACTGTGTGTTTGTGCCAGCACACCAACAAGCACCTTACCTTACTTCACCCTAAGGACACCTTACCTCTGCATATTGACTATGAGGACACCCAAATAATTATTTAACCCAGCAAATAATTATTATCCAATTATTTGTAACACAAAGTTAATTCTCTGTTTTTTACCTGTCTTTGAAGAAACGACGGAAGCCAAATGCAGTTAGCTTAAGGAAAGCCTCTAGCACAAACGTGCTGGTGAAGAAATAATTACAGTACTTTAGAGTAATCTCCAATGACTAAAAAGAAAGGAAGAAAGAAAATGTAACAATGAAATCTTATTGTTTAAGGATCTGATATTCAGAAAAAAATGTTTTTGTCCCTTACCCACAATTTCTATAATCTTATCACAAATCACATTTGTTGATTGCATAGCTTTGTGTATTCATGCACTTAGGAAAGCCTTTTAATCATATACTATATAAGGCAAGATGTAATCATTTGCCATGTTAAACATATTACTGATAAACATTTTAAATACTTAATGAAATACATTTATTGTCTATGCATTTTGACTTTGTAAACTAAAGAAAGAATAGTGAAGAACAATACTGTGGATTATGGTTGCATTTTATATACTTCTACATGGTTCACTTACATGAGGCTGACTGTAATGTTCCAAAGACATGGTTACCACATTAACACAGATGATGAAGGTTGTAAAAAGGTCCAGGTAATGGCTTGTGCAGAGACTGTGAATCATCAGACGTACATGCCCATAGCTGGCATAGTATGGCAACTTTTGTGCTTCTGGAATAAAATGAATAATGATAGCATTACAGACGAATTTATCTGGTTACATATGTGTTTGTATTTATTTAATTATAAAATTTATTAATATGGTTATATTCAAAGTCTGTATAAAAAAGGTTTTTATTCAGGCTTTTTACATATACTGACAGGGCTCTGTAATTTGTCTCTGTATTTATATATCTTACTGCGTCTTTTTTTCTCCATTCGCCGAAGTCTCTTCTCTTCTCTTCTCCTGGCCTCCTCAACCTCTTGGTGTTGTCGGCATTTGTGAAAGTTTTCCACCACCACACCCACAAACATATTTAGCACAAAGAAACTGACAATGAGTAGAAATGAAATGAAGTACAACAGCATCCATGGGTTGTTGTTGATGACTGGCTAATGGAATGAAAAGTAGAATATAATGGCAGGGAGGGAAGTAGAAACATTAATTAGATAAAGATAATAAATATGATCACTTTACATTTTTGACAATAGTTGTGAATTTTTGCAAAAGATAAAAAATTGGTCTAACTGAAACTTTTCTGCTTTATTATAAATTATATTAACACCTTGTTGACTGTATTATCAGGCACCTACGATCCTCTCTGTATTTAAATAAATATATTCTGTGTATAGGTTTACAGTATTCAGTTTTTAAAAATTCTATATCAATTACAGACAAAACTGTCTGCAGCACACGTAAACCATAAGCTTTCATCAGCAGCTGCCCCACTCATTTATATAACTGAAATCAGGGTATGTAACACAACTGTTTCTAAAACAACTGTTTAGAAATTTCTAAAGATTTATATTACATCCCATTTGTCACATCGGCAACTGGGTTTATTCTCCACCTGACTTCTGTTCTATTTATAGACCTTGACCTTCGTCTGTCCTTGCTGGTTTGTTGTCTCTGCTCTGTGTTTCAGATTTAACTCCATAATCTCATGAAACAGGGGTATAAATCTGTACCTGTTGATCCACCCCGGCTGCATCTAGACCATGGTACATTATGTTAACCCATCCATCCTTTGAAGCCAGTACAAAAAGTGACATCAAAGCCTGAAAAAAAATACATGCCTTTAATGCAAATAGAGAAACTGCTGAGCACTACCAACAAAAAAAAAACCAAAAAACATTATAATTTACAAATTGTACACCGGAGAACCACTTTTGCTTGTGGAGGAACATTTGCATTTAAATATCATTGTGATGTTGGGGTTATCATAAGTGGAGGAAGTGTTCAGGGCTCTGCCCAGTATCATTTAAAAAGTCTGGGACGTGTTGAATGAATCAGGTATAGTAACTGACATTATTAAGATCCTCAGTGATGCAGCAGTGCCTCTTTATATTGATATAAAGACAGACAGTTAAAGACTGGCCTCTTATTATTGATGGCATATAAGTAACATAAACAGCAAATCTTAACACCCCTGTTAGCTCTAACTCAAACAGCAGCACTAATCGCTGTGGACATTGATGCCAGTAGCCACAGATTCAATGTGCAGGTGCCATCAAAGTCAGAGTGCAACTATTATGTGTCACGACTTTTTTCTCCAGTGAGAACTCTGTATATAATCTTCTGTGTCACCCAGGGACATGTAATCATGAAACAAAACGTATGTGGATGCCTGCTTTGTAATCCTGAACTGTTCCCATTAGAGAATGTGTGGAGAATTTTGAGATGAAAAAAGCGACAACAATGATTGGTAAACATCCTAAAATAAAATAGACATCTAAAAAACCCGTGAAAGACAAAACCAAATGGAATCCTCTGTTCAAACATGCCTTAAAAATGTGACATTAGATAGTGGAAAATACTGTACAGTAGTTCCAACTTATTTTGGAATTTGTTGCAGGTCTGTAATGCAGGATATTAATTAGGAAAGGAAATTAATTTGACCAGTTAAACTTTTGAATATCTGAAGTTTATAATTTTTGAAATGTAATAAAAGAATTAGTGAACAGTGTGAATGCTTTTGATTTGAGGTTGGATTTAGGTACTGTGTCTTTTCTGTGTTATTTAATGATTAATAATTGTACAACACATTGCTATTCAAGGCTGAAAATATCAAAAGGTAAACGAAAAAACGATTGAAACATGATAACAGTGCAAGAATAGACTTCTGTTGTTTGGAAGTCGCCTTGAATAAAAGCGTCTGCTAAATGTAAATGTAAACGAATCAGTACAATAATGTATGATACAAAATATCTTTCTTACATTTCTTTAAAAAATTGGTGTAAATTAAACAAATATAGCTACTTTATTGTTATGTGTGTAAAAGGAACCTACCTGGCCGAGATTGTCAAAGTTGTACTTGTGATGAACCCATTTGTAATTGGAAAGAAGGCAGTCGGACTTGTTGGTGATGTTTTTGACATCTAGACCCAGGCAATAGAAGAACTTGCCTTTGAAAAGCTGACGAGGTGCACAGCAAATAACAAAACCTTTTTTACATTATTGACATACATTTCAAAACTAAGTAATAGTGTAAGAGAGATTAAAGTAATTCATATGGGGAAATGTACATAAATATTTTACTTAAATTAAAAAAGAAAAACAATGTGACCTGAAAGTTATGTACCTGGACTCCAAGAATGCCAAAAATGATGAAAAAAGCACAGCAGATGAGAACAATATTTCCAATGGGCTTCAGGGACGTAATCAGGGTCTCAACAACCAATTTGAGGCCAGGTGCACGACTGATTACCCTGGGGTGATTGAAGTAAAGGTTAAAAATGGTAAAATAGTTGATTATACAAATTAAAATTAATAAAAAAAATATTTTGTTAAATGTATTATAAAATGTATTTGTTGTTGTTGGATTATTTTCAGTCTGGCAATGTCACCGAAATGTTCAAATATACAGTACTATTGAGTTTGATCCCCTATCAACACACACCACCATTTCAATATCCAATTGAGCATCATTCAACACACAATTACTGTTCTGTGTTGGTCTTGAGGAGGTTAAAATGTACGCCGAGAAACAGATGGACTACAGTTTGTGATTGTAAAACAGCTAAAAAGTGCTTTTGTGTAATAGGAAGAGCTGATTAAATCAACGATAAATGTAGAAACATGAAACTTAACCCAAAAAGTGGTGGGAAATTGTATTGTATGCAATTCTAAAGAATGGCAGGTATGATTACCTATAGGCTTTTCCTTCTCTTACAAAGCTCCTATTAAATAGTATATAGTAATAATCACAATGGAGCAGCAGTTAGGTTATGGATTTAAAGCAATAATCCTGAGTACAAGTCCTATTTGGGGCAAACAAATCCTCTTCATCTGTCTTTTTGATTCATCTATCAGCTACATTGCATTAGGAGAAGTTGCTTTGTAAAATTTACTGGTGTAGATTATTAAACTAAATGAAGTGAAAATGACAGCTGTCCTTCTTACCTGAGAGGACGCAATGTGCGCAGAAGTCTTAAAACTCTGAGAACACCCAGAATTTTAGCGCCACCTGCCATTGACACCACAATGTCAATCAAGGACACAAACACCAAAAAGCCATCGAGAATATTCCAGCTACTGCGCAAGTAGGCCTGATCACCGAGGTATAAACCCAGAGACACCACCTACAGAAAGACAGACATTAAAATTACAGTAAGGTCATATTCTTTTAATATGTTTTCTGGGAGGTCCTAAATGTCTGGTATCTAGAGATGGACAATAGATATATGTATATGAATGTGCCTGTGTTTTGAATTGCATTATTTTTTAAAATCAGTCTTCCTTCCTCTTCACCTTGTACACCACTGCTTTTCAGCAGTGAGGACTTTGCAGTGATTTGGTGCTTTAGAGATAAACAGGAAGGAGAATACAGGGACCTGGGGAACATCTTTATATGTCCCTAGTGGTCATTAGAGAGACCTGTGATTACAGATCTCATATTGATGTGATTGAATTTTAAGTGTTGAAACATACACGACATCCAGGATTCCGAGCACTCTTTACATATAATAGAAATATTAAAGCTTTAACACTCTGTAAGCTGTGATTAGTATAACAATACATTTTAATGAACATTTAGGACACTTTAAAGTTACCTCTAAAACAAAACATTTTGCCCTTACCTTTAGTGTCATCTCTCCCACGAAGATGGCGGTGAAAATGTAATTAGAGATGGTGAGGAAAAGCCGTTCCTAAAAGGAAGCAGACAGACAGAGTACTATATGTTTATTCATATTATTCATATTTTTTGCAGCTTTTTCAAATAATTTTATTAAACTGTGGTTATAGATTTATATATATATATATATATATATTTAATAAATAAATATATTTGAATTTGGTACACAATGACATAAAGCTTATTGGTTATCCAGACAGTTTCAAGCTATTTGACCTTAAAGGTGTTATTTGTGTGGTGAATAATTATTATAATGTTTAGACATTCTACCTTAAATGCTTCTTGCCACTTGATGAATAGTATGGATATTGACGTGGGCAGTAAAACGTACAATATGTGTCCTATAACTGATAACTTATCCTGGAGCTAACTTTCTTGTGCTGTTATTCTCTGTATGCTTGTAGAACCTACATTTTCAGAAATTGTTTTTGACTATAAGAAGATTTTAGTATGTGTATAGTGGTGTAGAGTTTAGCACGTCTGCCTCTTAATGCTGTGGATCCAGGTTTCAATCCTTAATTGAGTGTGTGTGTGTCTGTGTGAGAGTGTGTGGCCAGCAATGGATTAGTGCCCTGTTCTGGTTGTATCTACCTAGCGATCAATCTTCCCTAGATGGACATGGGGGAACCCTTTTCTTTAATGACGTGTTGGATGCTGTGAGGAGGCTGCTCTCATTCATACAGGAAGAAAACATTAAGCAAAGCCATGTAGTGGTCAAGTAAAAGAAACTTACCAAGCTGCCTTGAATTATCTTTGGTCTCTCCAGAGCAACAGTAATGCAGTTTGAGAAGATAAAGACCAGAACCACATAATCAAATAGTTTATGAGCAATGATGGACTGACAGACCAGTCTAAATCTAAAGAATAAAGAAATGAAGAAAAGATAAATAATAAATAATATAAATAATAATACATAAAGAAGAAAAAACACTTAAACAGAACTCATATTTTCATTTGATTAAAGCCAGTAAACAATAAAAAGGTGCATTTACTTGTTCTGTGGTGAAAAGAGAAAAACACTCCAGTCCTTTCTTGTCTGGCACCAAATGGGTCGATACACCTCGATCATCTTCTGGATCCGAAAGCACAAACTCTGCGAAGAATAAAAAAGTGAAAATACTAATCACCACAGACCTGAACACAATTAGAGGTATTCTTCTGTTAAATTCATAAAACTCCACAATAGTCACTGAAATAACTCAAAACTGACAAAAGTAGTAACTAACTAACTAACTAACTAACTTAGTAAATGTTTTAAAAACTTTAATTCAACTTTAAGGAAACTAATTAAACTCTGTGAGTCTCATTAAGACTTTTGCACCTGTCTAAAGGTATTTCGAGCCCCTCGTCATGATAAACATCACGATGGCAACAGAGCTTTTTTTTTTGGCTCAGTGAATTCAGACTCATGGACCTTAAACTTCTGAATAATATGCACGACCGCAGTCTCAGGAACTTCCAGCTGACAGCCTTTAACAAGCTGCTCTGTTCTTTTCTTTCTTCTAACACAAATCTTTCTTTACTTTTCTGTAGTCCATGATTCTGAACAGCACAATCACACTTTTCAACATTTTAAATATGCAGAGGGACTAATTACAACTTTAAAAACATCTGGGATGTTAAATACAGGTCACATCTTAGAGGTACCAATTTTTTTCTAATATATCTTTTTATCTGTTTTTTTTTAAATATATATGCTGAACCACAATTTCAAAGCAATATCTGATTTTCATAAGTTAATTTTTTAGCAAAATTATGCTTATAATTTCATTTTTTTGGTCAAAAAATCATAAAAAACTTACATAATTCATCTCATCCTCCAGATCTTTTCTCCCTTTGCTGGTGTTGACTTGTGGGTACACCTCAGTGAGTATTTGGTTCTGCACTGTTGGTACTTTGCCATTGCAATCATTTTGGATAACACCCCCTGCTTCCCCTGAGACACTTTTGTTGATTTGCTGTGAAAACAGGTTGGTTACTTGCTCCACAGGAATATAAGGGTGGTCAGGAAGCTCCAGTGAAAGAGCCCGCCGGTCTCTTCTGGTGACAAAATGTCTGGATATAGGGGGTGGTAAATGTGAATGCAGAGAAGGAGATAAAGGAGATTCTTGTGGTATTTTGACCCTCAAACCTCGACTTGCACCCACGCTAATGCCTCCGGGACTTCTGGTGGTTTGTGCTAGGCTACTCCAGCTTGACCTGCGGTACCACACACCATGGGGAGTTGTATGAGCCCAGCTGTGGCACAGAGAGCGTTGACTTGTGCGCTAAAAAGTAATTGTGTATAAAAATGTGTTTAAAAAGGTTTCTTTTGTATTTATTGCATCATTGCAGGTTGATGTTTTGTATTTTTTTTGTTTCAGGTAATTTAGGTGTTAGACTTTCACTAAGACTCAAAATATTCCGAAAGCCACATATTTGTTGATCATTTGGCAGATTTTAGAGACTATTAGAAACTAAGAGCTGTGAAATAAGAACTTGTATCTGTGTCTTTCTTACCGGTGCCGCCTGCTGCCGATAAATACTTCCCACGGAACTGTTTTTGGAAAATGGTGCCAGGTCCAGATGTCCATTAGGGGTCAGAGTACAGATTTTGGGATCTGGGTAGAATTGAAATCTGTTAAAAATGTACTGTGTTTATTCATTAGTGATATCCCATGCAACAACAGTAAGAGTATGCAAGGTACACCAGGTCACAAGTATGAAGACACACCTAACAATTCATTTCAGGATGATATTAGTCAAAAATAGAGGCTCACAAATGCTTACAGCTTTGTGATCAGCTTTGTGATTATAGTCACTATAATTTTGGTTAAGTCAAGATCCACTGTGGATGAACTCGGCCATTTGATTTTCATCAGGGTGCACTAAGGTGGGTTCTGCAGGAATACAGCCATTTCATAACAAAAGCTAAAGTAGTTGCAAGGAAAATAGGCAGAATCACATGGTATGCAGGTGTGATGTGTAGTTGTCCTAATATATATTTTTAAGTGATTAAAGGTTATTTAAAAGTCTTGTTGGTGAACTTGCAGTTTACCAAATATAAAGTGATTAATTATTTACAGAAAAAAGATGAACATTTTCCGACAGATTTCCAATACTCAATGTTTCACATCAGACCTGTAAATATTTTAGTGATTTCATTTTGTGTACAAGAAAGACATTGACAGTAAATTCCTTAACTTAGTCACATCTGTGCTAACTGCTTCACCTCCACCTGCTGCTCATTCCTCCTCAGGGTGTGCATGTCCTGCTTTCTCTGAATACTAACACCTGCACCCCTTAACCTGATTAGTGCCATACCCTTCCTCTCTATTTAAACCTCTCTTTCCTGTTGTTAGTGTGTTGTATGTTTTATGTTAGTAGGTTGCAGCTATTCATATACACAGTGTGGTTTAGTTTTGTTCATTCTGCAACATCAAAAGCTTTTTTAGTGATGCTTCTCACCGGGTTGCTCCAAAGTCTCTACTGCTGCCTCTGCTGTCACCGACACCTTCCCTGTATCCTTCTTTTGCAAGGATGCTTTTTCATTTTGGTTGCTTTGCTTTTGTACTGTCAGATGCTCTTATAGCACATTTGATGTTCAGCTGAGGAGTGCTTTCTAATAAGGACAGTTACTAAGATTTGACCAGTTTATAACAGCAAAAACCAAATGGTGGAAAATGCTCAGGAAAGTAGGATTATAATCAAAGCTTATTAAAAAGGTGTAGGTGGTGTGATGAGTAATGCAATGTAAACTTAATTAAATGAATAATGCAATTAACTGAATTTAAAAAGAACAATATAAAAAAAGAAAAATCCCTGAAAAAAGGACAAGGACTTGCGCACCTGCTGATCTATCTGTATTTGTTGTACATTTACTTGAGGCTGTGCTTTATGATCAAACATGTAAACCCAAGATTTAATAAAATTGCAAATCTAAATGTTAGTACCTGACAGTTGAAGTGAATCTTTTTCATTTTCAGTGTCATCTACGCTGATTGAAGATCTGTCATCATCAGAGTACGAGTGATTTGCATCTCCCTTTTAAAAAGAAGAAGGTAGTGACATAAAATATACTTAACATTAATGAGAAAATGTTGGATGTCATTTTATCCACCTTGCCATAAAGCTTTTGCCCCAGTCACCCTGCCCACTTTACTTTGGCAGATGTAGCCTACAACCTGAAAGCCCACTTTTTGGGTGCTCTCTAGAGAGACGACCTACTCCAATGATCTGTTTATCTGCTGTTAGTATTACTCAGGTCCCAAAATAAAACATGTCACCTGACATCCCATGAGAGAGAATGAAAATGATATCACTTGATCATTTTAACACCCATGAACGAAATGCCCATACAAAAGAATAATTGGAGGAGGTTGTCCTTGGGAGGTTATCAGCTTTAGTTGGGTTAATTAACTGGACCAGGTTTGATGTATATCCATAGATTGAACTCAAGGACCAGGACTAAGAACCCATTTAACAAAGTTAAATAAATGCACATGTGCTCCACTAAATAAAATAATGTTTATCTCATTAGAGTTTGCATACCTCTGCCTGAAAGCCTTCCACCAGGATGGCCACCAACAGGTTAAACAATACGTAATTTCCAAACGTCATAAGAGCAACAAAATAAAGAGCTGCAAGTGGAGAGGTGGATGCCATGCCATTGTACAGAACCATGTTCCAGTCCTCCTGGGTCAGTATCTAAACACATGCACATTAATAACTCAATTTAAATAGGTGCATTTTTAATAGAAGTTGATTCTATCGGCTTGATTAATTTCTTGTGTATTGTCTATAAGGACCACAGACATATAAAGTAATGACTATAATTATACTGTGTATATGTAATACATGTACAATACTGTAGTGTTTATATATGTTAATATCTAAAATTAAACAAATTTATCAAATTAAACAAATTAATTTAATAATAAAAATACATACTTGAAAAACAGTAACAATGGCCCAAAGTAAGGAGTCAAAGTTTTTTCTGTCTGGTACTGTATCTCCAGCCTCTGTCTTCAGACTGAACTTACAACCAAATATGTGCATCCCTAAAATACTGCATAAAAATAAAGGGAGAGAGACTGAGTAGCATCAATCATTGTACATAGGAACCACATAGGACCTGGCATTAAGACAGGAAGAACATAATAATAATAAATGCATTAAAACCAGCATTTTAGAAAACATTAACCGGACAGTAAGTGGACTAAGAGAAAAAGCTTGCAGCGATTTAAATGCCATACAATACCAATTAAGAATTTTGATAAAAAAATATATTTAACACACTACACAATTTAGAAAAGTGTAAGTGTAACTGGTAAGGGGGCCGAAAGAGAGCTAAAGAGACCAGCAGGTACTTTAGGAAAAAAGCCGAGAAGCAAATAGAGGAAATACAGGCAGAGAAGCGCATTCTAAAAAATACAAGCAATTCCGGGGGGGGGGGGGGGGGGGGGGGGGGGGGGGGGGGGGGGGGGGGGGGGGGGGGGGGGGGGGGGGGGGGGGGGGGGGGGGGGGGGGGGGGGGGGGGGGGGGAGAGAGAGACAGAGAGAGAGAGTGTGTGAAACTGTTTTGTTTACAAATGGTGAATGGTGGCAGCAAGATGAGAAACATCTCAGATACGTCTCAGGTAAAGCTTTACTCTACCTTTCTGCAGACTAATTTAATGTTTATTTGCAGTTTATGCGTAGGGTCCTGCTCTTCTTAAATAACTATAATATTTTTTACATGAAAAAACACAAAGCACTCTAATTTTTACATACATACTGTATTTCTTATTACTGACAGAGCAAACACTAGAACACTCGATGTGCATAGGGTTTTTAACAGTGAAGTCACTCCATACCCTTTCACTTTCTTCTAAATGGATTGTAGGTGAAACTGTACAACAGGGTGCGGTATCTCTTTGGTTAGGGTGATGGGCCAGTAATCTGATTCAAATCATAAATCCACCAAAGCTGTCAATGTGGGTTGTTGACCCGTAACCCTCATTGTTCCAGGTTCCATTTTCAACATCTTTCAACATCTCTTTATGAGTCAGCTTACAAATTGTACAAATTTTAAAAATGTTAGGACAATATATATTGACTCACAGCACTTTTTAATATCTATAATAAAGTTCAGGAAATATGTTCACATATCCCTTTATTAAAGGTTTCCATGTAATGACTCTAATGATGGTAAAATGGTAGAAATGTAAAGAAGAAGAACAAAAGATAAAAACATACTATAACTCAAGTGTAAGGACAAGCACAAATATGTATTAATGGATGTACTTACCTGAAAATAAAGATGAAAAGCATAAGGAGCATGCAGAATGTGGCTACATTGTCCATAGTTTTCATGAGGACTACCAGCTGCCTGCGCAGAGCAGGCATGAAGCGCACCAGTTTAATCACTCTCAATAACCGGAATGTCCTTAAAACTGAGAGTCCACCATCAGACTGTCCTATAATCTCACACACACTAAGAGAGAAAGAAACAAAGAAAAGGAGATGATAGTTTATGAACATAAAAATTGTCTGGAAAACCTTTAACTATGTTTAATTACCTGGCCTACATGAAACTACAGCCCCTGAAGAAAATCCATGCAAATTGAGGGAACATTCACTACAAACTGCAGTGTAAAGAATGAAAACAGAATGACAAACCAGAACCTGAGGTTTACTTAATTTATTTAAGCATTAAAGCATTCTGACATGGTGTTATGACAAACCTAATGTAGTAATGTCATTTACCTCTTCAGGTTCATATGTTGACTACCTCCTGTAAAGCTGATGCCTTTACTGACCTGATAATGACAATGATGCCATCAAAAATGTTGTATGGATTTCTCAGGTACTCAAAGAGCCCAAAAGCCATAAGTTTGAGAATCATCTCTAATGTGAACATACTGGTAAAAACAATATTGCAGATCTCAAGCATGTTGGTCAATTCCTCTGGCTGAAAACATTGTTAAACCAGAGACACAGAAAGAGAGATTTATTAATTAAGTTATTACACAACATGAAAAATAAGCTTTGCATTTTGCATTATTTTGCATACTAATCTGCCCCACAGTAAAAACCTATGACTTCCCACTAATTTAGTGTAAGGTTATTATTATTATTATTATTATTATTATTATTATTATTCATTCATTCATTATCTCCCGCTTATCCTCTATTAGGGTCGCGGTGGGGTTCCCCATGCCCATCCAGGGGAGAACGTCTCGGGCGCTGAGCAGATAGACCCAGGACAGGGCGCCAATCCATCGCTGGGCACACACTCACTCACACAGACACACTCTATATGGGGAAATTTTTGAGAATTCAATTAACTTGATCCATGTTTTTGGACTGTGGGAGGAAACCGGAGAACCCGGAGGAAACCCACGCAGACACGGGGAGAACATGGAAACTCCACCCAGATGGGGATTCGAACCGGGAATCCCTAGCGCTGAGAGGCGAGCGTGCTAAACCACTAAGCCACCGTGCCGCCCAATAATAATAATAATAATAATAATAATAATAATAAATGTTGTTGCAAAAATCTGAATGCATTATGAGCCTAAAATCTGGCATCTCTCTATATGAATGCTTTGGTTGTTGTAGATTACTGACATATATTTATTTTTATTATAACATTTACTGTTTTTAATAGAATATCCAAATACAGTAAACAACTATCAGGTTTTACTTTTAACTCTCAGTTTGTTCTGTTCTCTGCTGACCCTCATAAAGGGGTTTGCAGCTTCATCTAAATGACTGTGTGCTTATGTGCTTTCATGAACACCAGAAATGATTACTCATTATTAATGATATAATAGATGAATAAATGTTAAAGCTGTACCAATGTTTATGCTAATGTTCATGCCAACATTCGTGCCAATGTTTGTGCCAATGTTCTTGGTATCAGCTCTGTTAGCGTGATTGCTTTTTCGTTGTCTGTGGCAATGCAGAAGGTTATTTGGTTATAAGGATCTATGATGTATGATGTGAAAAAGCTTTTCTTATGGATAAAGATGAAAGATTAAAAAACATAAACCACAAAGGATTGCTTTTTTGGACTACTGAACTGTTTTGACATTTCAGTCGATTCAAATTTATTGTCACTGTGAAGAGTAAATAAGGACAAAGCCAACGAAGTGCAATAAGATTTGTCAGAAGTGCATGATAGAGATTATTTACATATAAATACAATAAAGTACACGGTGATCAGGCAGATAATAGTGAGTATAATTGTTGTAAACGTTTACATTATGTTGTTAACAGATGGGTATAGATGAACTAAATATAGAAGAATATATAAGTATTGTAGATATATACATGTGTAATAGTACACACAAGTGTAATGGCAGGTGTAAGTATACATTTGTAAAGAACATGGAGTTTAAAATGATGAGAATGAAATTCAGCCATAAACTTTGCAGTTTCTTTGGTGAGAAGTTTTTACACTCCACTCTATGGATAATATACAATAGACATGTGAGGGGGGGATGGTGTTTTGAACAATAAACATTTGAGAGTGTGTACAGTGTTATGTGTGTGTATGTAATAACACTGATGATATTTGATCACATATGTAAGCTTCAGGTTATTAATCTGCAGTACATTCATGTTCAGGTTGTTTTAAATAATTGCTATCATTAAGAAAAAAAATGAGGATGAGGGAATGTGAAATGATATGTATTGAATTGATTGTTAAGGAGAAATGTTTAAAATTTTGTGGAGTGCAGTGCTTCCTGTACTGCATTCCAATTTCCTCTGTAAAAACATTGTTATTTTTAGGATGTTTCGTTCAACAAAGATGAGAGAATAGGAGTATATTGCAGACAGGGAAGATGTGTGGGGGTGGATGAGACAGCAACAGAGCCAAAAAAGAGACTGCAGAGGAGAGGGCAAGCAGAAAAGCGAACCTAAATATGCAACAGCGCAGTCAGGCTTAGCAAGAGACTTTAGCAACAGTGAAGTGACTAAAAGATCTCACAGCAGGAAAAGGCATGATGCTGGATTTATTGGCATGCTGACAAAAAAGGATGGCATATGAATAAGAATCAGCTATTATAGTGCAGGTTTTTTTTTCATTATTAAGGTTTAAAATGTCCATAATATAATTAAGGGTGGCATGGTGGCTTAGTGGTTTAGCACGTTCGCCTCTCAGCGCTAGGGATTCCCGGTTCGAATCCCCATCTGGGTGGAGTTTCCATGTTCTCCCCGTGTCTGCGTGGGTTTCCTCCGGGTTCTCCGGTTTCCTCCCACAGTCCAAAAACATGGAACAAGTTAATTGAATTCTCAAAAATTGCCCCCTTTAGAGTGTGTCTGTGTGATTGAGTGTGTGCCCAGCGATGGATTGGCGCCCTGTCCTGGGTCTATCTGCCCAGCGCCCGAGACGTTCTCCCCTGGATGGGCTTGGGGAACCCCACCGCGACCCTAGTAGAGGATAAGCGGGAGATAATGAATGAATGAATGAATAATATAATTAAGCATAAAACACACACATTTGAAGAAAATTAAAATGGAAAAATATCTATATATATAAATATTATTATTTATTTATTGTAATAATTCTTGCAATTGTTTTATTATTAAAAACTTAATATACAGATTGGGGGTTGGTTATTTTTTGTTCTGTAAATTTTTATGTATACTATTTTTGTTTTATTTGTTTAACTGGTTTACTATTCTACTTTTATGACTTCTTACAAAATACTAATTTATTATAGATCTTTGATTGCACCAAGGGAAACATTGTGTAATCCTTATTACCTGGTTGTGATGCTCAATGCCCATGCTGATAGTGTTGATGAGTATTGCGATCATAATTCCTCTATTAAAATATTTGCTCTCCACAATGCTCCTGAGGTTTGATAGCATCTCATTCCATGTGACCTTGCAATGATCAAAACAGGAACTTTTTTTCATTTCATTCTTTCTAAATCCATCTATCTCTTCATTATCCATTCTCTCCTTCGAGTGGGTCCCCTTCCAAGTTGTGCTGTTCTTCTCCAGGTCCCTATCTGATTCCTCAGTATTTGCAATATTAGTCCCTTGCACTACACCCGCTGTCATTGCCAAGGCAGTACACTCAAAGAAATCATCAGAGCTTGAAGGGATGATAGGTGGGATGTCATTATCCAGAGGTTGGGAACTGCTCTCATTTTGTCTGTTATGTGGACAGCTGGAAACTAGGAAAGAAAGAGAGCCTTACCATTTATATAGATTATATATTGAGTATATAAACATGGTTAAAAACATTGGCAGCCCTTTGCTTGTAGCACATTGTTGCATTTACAAATGTTTGGTATACACATTCTAATTTATTTCTTTTGTATTTGAACAACTATTTGAAAAATTAAAATCACTCCTTGTAAAACTCTCAGTAGCATAGCTTTTGTAATTTTTTTTTTTTATGAACTAGTTAATGAGTTTTTTTGTACTGAAGAATTAGACCAGGTCAGGGCAGCTTAAAGTAAATGTGCTTGGCGAAATATCATTTTAAACAAAAATTTAAATCACATCACATTTGATAGGGTTAAAGGTGATGGTCTATTTTGGTGTGACCATCATTATCATAACTGAGAACAAAATGAAACAAATTTAAACTAGAACCCACCCCAAGCCAAATGCGAATGATGCTGTTCACCTCCATTAGCACTGGCCACACCCCTTCTCTGCCCTCTGCCTCCACTAGGAGGTGGAACTTTGCCATGAAGGGTGCAGTAAAGAGCAACAGAACGTCTACGAGCCTTGCGCAGGATGTGGCACACTAACTGGAAAAGCTCCTCATAGCAGTCACCAGGTTCTGCCATTGAAGCCAGTGTGCTAGAGGACAGACATCTGGCACGTTGTTCCTGCATCAGCTGATGTTCACGCTGTTTGGTCTCTGAGAACTGAGTAGCTATGACCACCAGGCACAGGTTAATCATGAAAAAAGAGCCAATCTGCAGTGGAAAGACATATGAGATTTCTGGGTTTTATGGAATTGGTATATATATATATATTCATAATAATACATAATACATATATTATACATGTATATGTAACACAGAATAAATATAGTGTACAAAATCCTGAGATTACATACATTGTGTTTCATAGTTATTTAATTATTGTAAAGTGATGTGCAATGTTAATCACTGGAGTTTAAATCCTGTACCGTCGCTTTAAGAAGTCTCACTCAACTATCGCGATATTTCCAGCAGCTCTCAGTCTGCCGGCTGCAAACGTCGGGGTCAGTGTTTGTGGTTCTCTGGGGCCCTTACGGTGTTCCACTGTATCAGCACTGCTTCGAGTTTTGGAAAACGAAACTGCTGTGCACACTGTCTCCACTCCACTGTCTTTAATTTTTTTACATTTAGGAATCAGTTCAGTAACAGAACCGACCGCGTCTGTGTGCGGCTACACCGGACAGACCTGCATACCTTACACATATATAACTACTTATGTATATATTTAACATGGTTGACCTGTATTCATTTTAAAATGAACCTACCGACCCATGGTAACCATGCTATCAGTATGTATTATAAATGGTTATGAAGGTCTTGTGAGAGCTCTATGCTGTTTTCATTATTTTTGGTTGACGCCTCAGTAATGCCGTCAGTTACAACTGAAACAGCTACTATTTATTTGCTTTCTAAATTCAGATATTTAGCTGTTTTTGGAGGTTCCATGTCTCTTTGCATTTTCTTTTCATGCTTATGTTGCTGTGTTCAATAAATATTTCCCTGTTTGCTAACTACAAATGCTAGGTTTTGTATTTTGTAGATTTCTCTTAATAGTAAATTAGTCGGGTTGGAGGCAGGTGGCATCGCACCATCAGCCAGCATGAATTACGAGGATAGTGCACATTTCCATTTCTCTTATCACTTGTGTCTGTATTGTTGATAATATATAAAAAAAAACTTTTACATTCTTAAATCTCTGTGTATGACAAGTAAGGAATACATGCACACAACTAAATGAAAGAAATACTTACAATGATTAGCAGGATAAAGTAGATAAAGTTGTAGAATGAATGAGCATCCATCACATAGTACATAATCTCCACCCAGCCCTCTAGTGTGATTACCTTTACATAACATGCACAGGAAAAAAGAAATGTTACAAAAAACTACAATATCTTTATTACCACATAATCAATAATGAATGTATGTAATTTATTAAATTAAACTGTCCACTCACATTATATTGTATTATATTATATTATATTGTATTATATTATATGTTAAGCAATACTTGTAAATTAACAAACTTCAACATCTGTGCACAATACACATCTGTAAAAAATGACCTGAAATATAACAATCCAGGCATATCCAATATTGTCGAAGTTAATAGCGCCTTTGTGTGGGTTGCTGTTGCCAGTCAGGCAGTGAGTATAGTACTGGTTCCAGTTAACACAAAGACCCATGGCACTGCCATTTCCAAGAAACTCAGCGCCCAGACCTGCATCCTCCTTATCCAAACAGCACTCAGTACCTCCCTCTCTTAACGGAGGCACATCTAAACATGACATTATGCCATTGTCATGTGCCAGTGAGCAGATGAATGGATGTTCATCCTCTTCTTCTGGCTGGTAGTAAGGAGCAGGGAGAGTTACTTCGGAAGGACTAAAAAAGGTAAAATAAAATAGATTTTATTTGAAATTTGATTTTGCATATGTGTAATATCAACGGTTGTATGTTTTTAGGGTTAGTGTTCATCAAAAGTAAAATAAAACAATTATAGTTTTTATACAATTAATTCATTATTAATTATTGAAGTTTAAAATGTTGGCCCACTGTGGAGTTTGACACCCCTGAATAGAGTTGGGGGGCAATTCAGGATTTGGATAAAGTAATTTATCCATCCATCCATTATCTTCTGCTTTATATATTATACTATATCAGGGTCGCGGGGGGGTTCCCCATGCCGATCCAGGGGAGAACGTTTCGGGCGCTGGGCAGATACACCCAGGACAGGGTGCCAATCTATCACTGGGCACACACTCACTCACACAGACACACTCTATATGGGGCAATTTTGGAGAACTCAATTGACTTGATCCATGTTTTTGGACTGTGAAAGGAAACCGGAGAACTTGGAGGAAACCCACGCGGACACGGGGAGAACATGGAAACTCCACCCAGATGGGGATTCGAACCCTATCCCTAGTGGGAATCCCTAGTGCTGAGAGGCCACCGTTCCAACCACTAAGCCACCATGCCGCATAAAGTAATTTATACATTAAATAATTTTGTCCACTAAAGAAAAACATTTAAACACTATTATAAAATGCATTTCGGAAATCCTACTATACCTATACGATAATTAGGTAAGTTTAATTACTGACATTTTAAGTTCATTTGGACCAGATTTATTTCTGTGCCTTTTGAATATTCAGTATCATTACAGAATGTTTGATTAAATAAATGAATCAAAATCTCTTACTTACAGGGTAAAGTTCTCCTCTGGGTAGCAGCGGTTCCGCAGAAGCCCTGCCCACAACTGTACTCCAATAATGCCAAAGATGAAAAACACGAAAAAGCAAAGTAGGAGAACATTTCCTAACATGGGCAATGTGTCCAGGAGGAGGTTCACTAAAATCCGCATACCTGCACACACAAAATTTTAAATATTGATCTTTTTTGTAAGAAGTTTCTCTACTGAGCCTAGTTTGGTCTCTTAGCGGGAGAAAGAGGCCAGCAGTCATCACTTAATTATTAATTGCTTCCACTTGCACTTTAACCAATTTAAGATGAGATATGCCTTTATTCTGTGCTTTATTAAAGCAGCACTTCTTTTAAAGCTTAAGCTCTTCACTTAACACGAGCCAACATAATGCTTTGTTATTGAAATAGGTAATAATCCTTAATTATTCTCTCACATGGGCCTCAATTTTTTAAAGCTGTTTTTTTCAGTGTGAAAATCATATCACTTGTCATGTAGCGACATGCTGTTGCAGGCTACAATTTTATAGAGGTCTATAGTAAATCATCACCAGGTTACGCTTTGGTTTTATTTCCTTATCAGTGCAGTTTTGCTCTGGATATTTCGTTTGTCAAACTGGTGGCTGAAGTGATTGAACTGCAGTAAATTTTCACAGTGGGCGGATTACTGGTATCAGACAGGCTTTTCTGCCAAACTTTAGGATTAGTTTTAAAAAAATTTACAACCAATCCAGTCATGGTATAGTGATTCTAAAATAATGCTCATTAAATGTTTACTGCACTGGCAAAAACAAAGAATCAATATTATTTGTTATTTATAAAATTTATTATAGCATGGCATCACTGTACAATAATGTAATAAATCCCCTGACATTGTAAAATAAGACAGTAGCTCCTTTACAAAGCTTCTAGTTGTAGAAATGACGCTTTGCTTGCACAATGTTATATAGTTCATATTTAACATTATTTAGCTTCAGGCGATTTTATTGTTGCATAAGCATATGTTTCAAATGCAAATGAAACTTTTAAAGGTAAATCGTGTGGCAGGGCTAGAAGGTAAAGTTACAGAAAGAAAGTGGAAAAAATGATAAGGGATATCTAGAGTGGGTGTGCAAGAATCAATGTTTCTTGCTGTTTTTTATGGTGTTCTTTTAATGGTGTCTGGCTCTGCACTTGAGAATAAAAAGAAATATAGCCCCAAGCTTCTGACTGCTCATTAGAGAAAACTGTGTCTCGCATAATTGGGTAAGAGAAAGAGAGCAACAGTGCCAGCAAGAAGGGCAGTGAGGCAAAGCACTGAAATTTGATGACATCAAGTAGAAACAAAGAAGAAACAACTACAAGTCAATAGAAGAATGTAAACATTAATGATACATTAAAATTTTTTAAATTGTTTCATTCATAAGAAAGAAAATTAAATGAAGAATGAGAAATGTGGGCGTCATAGATTATGTAAAGCCTGCATCAGAACAAGATAAGAAACATTTAATAGTAAATGCAAATTCAATTTGTAAATGCTCTAAACATTGTAAATATAATTCCTATTATATATTGCATAATAGGAATTGCATAATAATTGCATAATAATTTGCTTTTAATTTTACCTTTAATGTTAAAGTTTGGTGACTAAGCTGATGACCTACATTCTTGGTAAAAAAAATAGACTTGCATCTTGTTATTATAATGTATCGTTTTACGTTATTTAATAAAATAAAAAATAAAAAACATGTTATTTTGCTTGTGTTCATTCACAATACAAATAACGGTTGCCACAACTACTATACTCTTACATAAACAATGGCTGCCACAACTAAAGTCCGATGAGTTGAATACAAAACCAAGGAGGTGAATGAGGTAAATGAACTACCTGCAATAGGTTAAAAATTCAGAGGGAGAAAGCAGCGGTATCAGGTACAGAGCAGCACAAACAAAGACAGACGGGAAAGACAGCATGCTGATTTCAGTGCCAATGTGTTTCACCAGCCGAAATTCAATCTGTTAATCTGTTAATAAGCCCAGGTCAATGATCTGATAAATCCTGTCCTGCTCCTCATTGTGTACCAGGATGAGATACTATAATCGCTCATAACCTTCAATTACCAAAACTACTAAATCCCTCAAACAATAGTTGCCACACTTAATATAAGCTACTATATCGCAGCACTAATAAATATGTAAATTAATATCTGCCGACTAAACATAGACCAAAGATTAACGGCTAAACATGGAACTATGTTTACTCTGTTCATGTATATGTGGTATATTATGTATTACCTGCAGAAGTCTGTAGTTCAGAAGAAACCTGTTCCACTATAGTATAATCATACCTGATCACTATCCAAAATGGTTTCCATAACTACATTTGCCGGTTATAGCAAATACTATGTACAGAGCCCTGAGGAACTCCAGTGAGTGCTTGGTGAGAGTTTGAAACCTCTCCAGTCTACACCATAGGGTGTATCTTTAGAAAAACATAAAGGTAAGAGGGAGCAGCTTCAGAGACAGAGTGCCTTGCACTGAGTGCAGGCAGCTTGAGTTGTTTTAGGTAATTTTTAAGCACCAATGTAAATGTTTATTATTATAGTTTTTTTAATTATATTGTCTTTCACTGAAAATCATTTTTTAAAACTTGTATCAGCAAATCCTTTGCAAAGGAAAGATCTAGACAGGCTTTAATAGTAGTGAAGCAGGTCACTAATAAACACAAAATAAAAAATATATAATAGTCTTACTAATTAAACATAAAGCATGTAAATTAATTTGTCTGTAGCACAAAAGTAGTTTAAATAGATTATATCAGTTTTGGATTGTTCTTAAAGTAAGCTGACTTACTAGGGACTCTGTTGATAGCTCTGAGTGGTCTGAGTACACGCACTGTTCTGATGGCAGAAAGGTTGATATTCTGAAGATCAAGTGAGTATTCTACCATCCTAAAAAACAGAAAATAAATAACAAAAATGCATGAAAATAAAGCTTTGTTACATTTGTACTATAGAAATTACTTTGCGGGAATTCATATGTAGTTTACTACACTAAGACTTAGTTGTTTTCAAAATGAATAATTGTTACCTATGTACCTCGACTGATGTACAATCACAAGGCTTTAACCTAAGCAGTCAATACAAAAATTTATTATTCATATAATAATAGACTGACTGTCACAGTCAAAGTCAGAGTGGACATCATTGGACATCATATTGCACAGGTTATTGTTGATTACAGTCAGGCAATATTCATAATTTTAGCTATGTGTTGTGGGGACATTCTGTATTTATTGATTAATTTAATACAAATTTTAAATCTAATAAGAATCTCTGTGTACTTAGAGAGAAAATATGTAAAAAAAATAACCTGGATAGATTACACTACATAACACACAAAAATATCAAACCTAGAATAATTAAGATCATTCCTTTTTTGCATTTTTTTGTTCTGTGGGAAGAAAATTCAGCTTTCAGAGAAAACCACATGGGTCTCCTAAAAAACACTATGTCTAGGTAACGAACCATATCATAAATATGATTATACCTGCTTTTCCAAATTATAAACTCCAATTATAGAAATCACAGTAATGATTTATCTGAAACAGTATCTACTGTTTGTATTCATCCTAAGCTTTTGGTTGCTGAACTGGGATTTCCACTTTTAAACTCATGTATATACACCAGATCTACACACACACACACACACACACTAATCCTTACCCTGCCATGACAATGAAAAAGTCCAACCTATTCCATGTATCACCAAGGTAACAGTGACAGCCAAAGATTCCCAAAGCCACCATTTTCACTACCATCTCAAGTGCAAAGAAAATGTAGATGAAAGCATCAAAAACCTGCAACAATGAAAGCAGAATTATAATATAAGATTGGTAATTGTTTGAGATTGGATTGTTTAAGGGAATTGGGCCACTATGTAATATATAATTGTGAAGCTAGACTCAATGAACATGCCAATGCCATTAATGCCCTGATGTTCTGAGCATCTTAAACTTGTAAGAGAATAATTTATAAAATTGCAACTATGAGCAACTTTACTGTCAACTTTACTTTTTCATCATGAGGTGGACTAGGCCAGCTCTGCTGATGACAGTTGATATTGTAGTGAGCTTTGTGAAGCTGGTTCGCGACAGCGTTCACAGAATCACAGTCAACAGGTTTCCCAAGAAGAAGCTGTGGATCTGTCCATGACGCTCTAAAAGCTTGCACAGTAGTGCACAATGTAAGACTTATCTGTGGTACCATGCACAAGTATAAAGCAGAGTGTGCAGGGTGGTGGAGCAGGCGAAACAACTCTATGGGAAGAAACTAGAGTCCCAATTTCTGCAGAGTAATTTTAGAGTTTTATGGCAGGGACTACGGATAATCATGGACTACAAAAGCACACTCTCCGGACTAACAAATAGGACTCGGCTAAACGAGCTGAACACCTTTTATGCTCCATTCTGAGCTAAAGTTAACAATGCCAATAACAGTGAGGCAAGTTTTAATTGTGCTTTTTAATAACTGAGTATAAATCTTATGTTTTTATTTATTTATTTTTTTTTACTTTTAGTTAATTAATATAAAGTCTTAAATAAATCTAAGAAAATGTACAACTCTAGAAAATCTTTGAGCAAAAATTGGAGAAAAATAAAGTAGCAAGTACGCACCTGCAGAATTTGGCATCGGTCACTGGCACAATCAATGTTCTCACAGGGTTGGTACATTCCCAAAGTAACACAGTTCAGCAGGATCACCATGATGCTGATGCGCTCAAACCAAGTAAACATATTAGTTAAGGGCAACATATACAATTGCAGAAATAATTACATGCATATTGACATTTTAATAATTCGTTTTGAAAAATGAGTTTGTAATTTTAGAATAAAATAACCAGGTTTCAGTGAAAAAATATCAGCATAGAGAATTAAAAAAGGATTTTTTTAGATATCACTATTTTATATGATTAATGTTGTAAAAATAGGTCATTAATACTCTAACCATTACCATAAAACCACTACCAAACCCCATCTAAGCTACACTACATAAGCCTCATAAGCATCTACAGCTCCAGGCTCCCCAGCTCCCATCTTTCTACATTAATGGACCATTTAATTTTCAATTTATACACTTTTGTTCCCATCTTTCTTATCCTTTTGAAGCTCCCAAGCTTTTGTCTTGCCATTTTTCATTTAGTTTTAGAACACATCATCTTTCATCATTACATCTGCTTTAAGTCATCTTTTATTTTTCCTGTTTTTGTTCCAACACACAGATCGCAAAACAGATGACATAAAGTGCAGATGTTACATAATCAATAATAAACTAACAAGTAGATGATTAACTTGTGCATTTAATTAATTCCTTAAAGATAGATAGATTACAGGTTTGACGGTGTTGGGTTAGTGATCTGGCTTCACCCAGATCACCATTAGTAGATTGGCACTGTAATGCTGTATCTGTAAAGTATCTGTCCCTCTCAGTTCTGCTGCTGTGGTCAGTTATTCTGGACTCACGTGCTGCGCTGTATCAAACCCTGTCTGATACATAATTATTGTGCTTTTTGATTCATTTGTGCTTAAACTGTTTTTTTTATATGTTTCTTTGATGTATCATCAGCATTAACAGTGCATATGTAGAAAACGGATAAAAATCGAATCTCACATAATATTTAAAAAAATTTAAATGTTTGTGACAGCAAAACCACTGGCACAAAGCCGATTGCACCAGCCAAGTCTAGAAATATCACATAGCATGCTCTGTCCTGTCCTCACTGCCCTCTGTCCTGTTGGCTTACATTCCGTGCCAAATCATGCTACTATATGCTGAAAAAATAAGATCTCTGCCTCTTGTACTGAGAATCATTTAGATTGAGAATGAGCAAACCTAAAGCTGTTATACTCATTAAATCTAGTTCTTTTGATAGAACACCGTCTGCTCTTCTCTACTCACTAGAACTATTTATTCCACACCACCATCAACTTCTATAATAACTATTGCTAGGCCCTGATGCTAAACAATCTTACATACCACACCACATACCCCAGCCTTACCACACCTTCAGTGGAAGAAAGACAGACAGAGAGATGATGTGAGTCAGAGGTATAAAGCTAGAGACAGCGAGGACTCTCCCAGACATTTACTCACATAAGACCTTTACAGAAGCATAAGATGAGAATTTTCCTTGTTGCCATGGCAGCTAGATTAGATGAGGTGTCTGCTCCAGACGGTGCTAAGCAGGGTCTCAAGAGTAACAGAATGCACACACATTATACCCGCTTCAGCAACATACATCTGTTACAGTGCATGTTTGTACACAAAAAATAGAGAGAAAATCCAGCATATGGGGTCTTGCAAGAGAGGATCAGGATCATATGCTAAAAACATGTGTAGTTTAAATAAAATTCACTGTGCTCTATTTGACCTGTGTACAATATTAAAATGATCTATTTATCTACATTTTGAGCCCATTGTGTTCTCTTCTATTTGCTCATAACAATCTTATTTCATCTTTCCGATCTTTTTGTGGCTTGTGATCTTTAAGTGATCACTTTACTTTTTCATATGAAAGTTATAACAATACATTCTGTAATTGTCTGATCTCTGTCTACTGGCATTATTGAATACCTTTAAAAAAAGACCTTACATTCTCCTTCAAACATGCAGTTGGGTGCTATAACTAGTAATTTGTCTCATTCTCATTCTCTATCTATAATTAATCCAGCAAACTCTAAAGTTGTTCAACTTTATATGTCAGTTCTCAACACTTTGCAAGTAAGCAAACTTTACTTTTGGAACTGGCTTGTACACAAATCTTAGAAAACCAAACCTGATGACGTTAATTCTACTGTTCTACAGTCTTTATACGTGGATGTGAAATAAACAAAACTAGAAATCAATGGCTGCACTTAATTTCTTTGAAATATTTGAAGGACAGAGCACTAATTTAGATGTCATGGAAAAAGGTTAGAAAAATGTTTTGGTGCACACATCAGGTAGTAGCAATAAATGTAGAATGTTAAATTCATTATTAATAGGTAGAGTCTGGCCTTTTTTGTATTGACAATTTATACAAGTTGAAGGTGACAGTTAATCCCAATATGGGGGACATTATGGGTCTGTGTGTTCAGCTAAAAAGCAAAAGCATGGAATGCAGGGCAGCTGTCTAAAGCCTCATTTCTAATTTCTAAACCAGCTTATCCAGCACTTGAATGAAAAAGGGTTGCTTAGCATCCAAGGTAAACAAGGTAGATATTGAACAATTGCACAGGACAATAATGAGAATAATGTGCGCGATATGAAAACAGTTACTATAAAATCAGCAAGTATTTAGGAGCTTTTAACATCTATTGATCCACAAAGCTGCCCCCGCTCTCCCCTTATATCCCTATGCTGCTCAAGGCATGCCAGGAACCTGCACTTTGGTGCCCAAACATGGCACCCCCCCCCCCCCTTTAGCCTTCATGTGTTGTGGACGGCATGTAATGCGGCAGTTTGAACATATCATTTTGTTGTTAAAACCTCAGAGACTAAAAGTGAATGACACACTGTACCTAACAATGTTATTTGACTTCATTTTTGGCAACTACCCCTATAATATATGGGGGTAATATATACCCCAATAAAAAATAACCCCACAATAATAAGGGGGGGGGGGGGGGGGGGGGGGGGGGGGGGGGGGGGGGGGGGGGGGGGGGGGGGGGGGGGGGGGGGGGGGGGGGGGGGGGGGGGGGGGGGGGGGGGGGGTGTGTGTGTGTGTGTGTGTGTGTGTGTGTGTGTGTGTGTGTGTGTGTGTGTGTGTGTGTGTGTGTGTGTGTGTGTGCATGTGTGTGCAAGCTTTTTGTTTTTAATTTTGCAAGAGAGAGAGAGCACCAAAAAGCCAGGCAAAGGTATGTGTGCTGAGCTAATGGCACCATTATAACAGTCACATCAAGCTCAGCTGGAGCCAGTGTTCCTGTCTTTAAAAATTACCATCAAAACCTCTTTCATGAGACTTGCCCTGAACCATCCTCTCCTTTCACCCTTAGACTATTTTATCTTGTGCTGTTTAGAATTTTATATTTTCTGTTACTAATTTCTATGAAGACTTAAAAAAGAATAAAAGCATGTACTGTATAATATATTGAATAAAAATGCATTTTATATGAACAAAATTAACCTTTCAAATATTACTCAATATAAATTTATCAAAAATATGAAATCACAGATAGTTATATGGCACTTTTTTTGTTATCTTTATATTTTATCTTTCTCTTTATAAGTTTTTATCATTAATTATCTGATTCACACCAAAAATAACCCAAATGTGGCCCCGACAGTCCATAAAGTGACATTAACATGAACATGTTTTTCTGGTAATTTTTATCCGAATTTTTGTTTCATACCCTTAAGACACTGAAGTAAAAATAAATCTGAAGTTAAATTTAAGATGGCAAAAAGTATGTATGGCATACCTAAATATATAATGCATCAAGTAACAACTTGTATACAAAGAAAATATAATACCATATGCAAAGATATAATACTACAGTGTCCCATAAATCCATATGTACACAGATTATTCTATATGAGAATATAAAATTTTAACATCCCGTCAATGCTTTAAAATAAGGATGCTGCCTCAGCAGATTGTGTGTGTGTGTTTTAGCTGAAATTGTCACAGAAAATGCTTCAGTTTGCACATTTCTCCTCTAAGGAAGTGATCTCAGCAAGGCTGCTGTGTTCTTGTGTCATGAACATGCTGGTAACTCAGCATATGGGTTAAAAGTTATTGTTAATATGTTCCGTTTCATCACATCCAGTATGAAGAAATTGTAAAGAAGCTCAATCCCCTTTAGAAGCACACAAAGCTGTCAAACTGCACAAACTCAGAAATATGTAATGAGGAGTGCACAGAAGGAGCTGAGAAGAGAGCTATAGACTGCTACAGGAAGAATATGGAGGACCAATTGCAGCAGAACAATATTCTGTAGGTGGAGTCTGGAATCCAACAATGAACCCGAAGGAGACCTACAGTGGGCTCCCCCCCACAGACCAGCTCAACCAATTGCCCCCCTTCTTTGCTGCTTCTTCTGTTTAGCCTCAGCCAAGACCTCCGTCAAATCATCAGCCTCCCAGCCCCACCTCACCTATTCAATCCAGTTATTTTAATGCACCAAATTTGGTGGAGGTCAATAAATTTCACAAAACAACCACCGATTATAACTCAACTTTTAAATTTTAACTTAAAATTGAATAAATAACATGGTTTTCTCTTGCAGTCATTTTTGATAAAGTTCATTTTTACCAAGTTTTAAAGGATATGGGCTGGACACCATTTTGATGCACCAGTTGCGTGGGCAGGTAGTCTGGTTAAGGCAAAAAAACACTACAGGGGCTAACTCGGGAAAAGGCAGAACCAATGCACTGAGATCACTGCTCATGTCGTCACCTGTCCCTGTCTCCTCAATGATGTCATCTCTTTGGGAGGGCCCATAATTCTTGTGCAGGCTCACTGCTTTCTGGTTTACACCTTCATCAGATGTCATTGTGCTGCAGAAAAAAAACAAAAAACAGAGAAATCAAGTCAATAAATTTAATGTTATTCCATTTTTTAAAAATTAAGCAATATTCTTTAGTAGTGCTGCATTATAGTAGCACTGCTAAAAATTGGTCTATGCTATTGCTGGCACGGTGGCTTAGAGGTTAGCATGTTCGCCTCTCAGCGCTAGGGATTACCGGTTCGAATCCCCATCTGGGTGGAGTTTCGATGTTCTCCCCGTGTCTGCGTGGGTTACCTCCGGGTTCTCCGGTTTCCTCCCACAGTCCAAAAACATGGACCAAGTCAATTGAATTCTGAAAATTGCCCCATATGAAGTGTGTCTATGTGGGTGGGTGTGTACCCAGCGGTGGATTGCCCCCCTGTCCTGGGTGTATCAGCCCAACGCCCGAGACGTTCTCCCCTGGATGGGCATGGGGAACCCCACCGTGACCCTAATAGAGGATGAAGCGGGAGATAATGAATGAATGAAAATTAATGGTCTATGCTATTGGTCCTTTAGTAGTGCTTAATGTTTTATGTGATTTTAACTGAGCTTTTTGTTTTGCTTTTTAAATAACTTTTATAATATTTAAATGATAAAATTCAATTCAGTTTATGGCCTCATGTAATCATAGAGCTGTAGCATTAATAAACATGTAACATTCAGCAAAAAAAACAACATCTTTTTGTTCAGAGTGAGCTCTTCATGTGCTAATCTGCTTCCAACAAAACAACCCCCTTCTAAAAGTCATGTGCTATTTGTAGCATCAGAGACGCATCAGCATGTCAGAGCTTCCAGCCAAAATAACCCTCCATCTTCAGAGCACTGCTGCCTTCTGTTTTCTTACACCCAACTCCCCATCCAAGTTCCCCTACATCTCCTGCACATGAGTTTCAATGTTTTCTTAGTACAATGTCCTCATTGACTCTGTGTTTCATAGCAAAAACTAATTAAATTAAAAAATACACACACACACACACACACACACACAGTTCTTGGACAATTCCACACATTTTAAGTGTTACTTTCCTTTAAAACAATTATCTTACAACACAGATGTAAGACAAAATGTCACTAGTAAAAAAAATTAACCAATACTTTTTGCAATATTTTAGTTTGCAATTTGGAATTTTTTTTGTTGTTTTGTATTTGACGAGCTTTTTCAAGCTTGATTTTGCATTGCATAATAACTTAATTTAATTTTTTTTTCTTCTACATTTGTATATGAATAATGCAGCATCTGCAAAAACTGCAATACCCCCTGGGTTTAATAAAGTATTCTGATTCTGATTTAAGAATATGAAGTGTATTTTAACCCTTAAATTTTAGAATGATTAAGCTTGTTCATGGTGGATAGGTACTGTGCTGCAACTGATGGCATGTGGTTTTAATTGTAATTTAATTTATATTGTTCTAAAAACAAGGCTTTTAAAAACATGACTTAGTTCCATTTTTTTTGCTGTACATGATCTAATTCTACTTCATTCAGGCCCATGGTTTTTATATCTTGACACCCAGCTTTAGATGTCCACTACAATTTGTGCTGCGATATCTGCCTGCTCTTATGAGATATCTGTTTAGAGTCATTGCACAGAAAAACAAAAAATAAATAAAATTGAGATAAGAGCTAGCAAACTGGAAAGGAGAACCCGAAGAAAACCCATGCGAACACAGAGAACATAACACCTGGATCCCCAGGTATGCCACCCCCTGCAAATAGTGTACATTTTAATTTATGCGTGATTAGTCGCACTGCGCCATGAAAATCAGCCATGCTCTTACAGAGAAATGATAGAGGATGACAAGTAATAGAGGATGACACTGATTGACTGATTGCTCGAAACGCCCAGAACACACCCTGGATCACCTTGTCATGATAGCAATGACACAGTAACACGCTCCAAAGCTTCTCCATGCACAGTTGAGGGCCTGCTTAAGATCGCTAAAATAGAGCCCCTTAATCCACTTCTTGGTTGTTGTAAAGAATATAAAAACCTCTTTATGGTCCCAAAGAGAAAGTTTGTTCAATTTTGTGGAAGGAACAGTGCAGGAGATACCAGCAGCGGTCACCAGCAGCCTCATCACTGTGCCAGGACATTACTGATCACTGAGACACGTATTGTATTGAATAACTAAACACCATGGACCTTATTACATTCTACATTCCACTCCATACCGGTGATTCATCTGTTACTGTACAAACAACACACACTGCCACTTTGCTCTCATACTGCACATTTAATAATTATATTGTCTTTGCCTGTATGTTATTTATAATTTACAGTATATAATATAATTTAAAGTAGTGTCTATCTTATTATTTACATTAAAACAGTTCTAGTGAAGTAAATAACCTGAAATGGCAAAACAGGCAACAAAAAGATCTTATGAATTAATTAATTAAAATTCTAAATATTTGGTACATCACACCTAATTTTTGCAGAACACATAAATGGTTCCTCAGTCTATGACACCGGATATAAAAAACAGGAGAAATCCCAATGGTCTCAAGCTGTTTTTCTAAATCCAGATTTGTAAACTTGCACAGGGCGACTGTCACACTGGAAAAAGAACCACCACAACATTCTGCAGCAGTACTCTCTATTTCAGGCCTTAGTTGATTAGATATTAATGTTAAAGAAAGACAATTACCCAAATAATACTTGTACAAGGGGGTAGGCCTAAAAGAATGGAATGGCCCACATATTCTCCAGACTTAAACCCCATGTTTGGTATGTTTGGCTGGAACTGAAAAGAAAAGTAAAATCAAAGCAGCCAACAAGTGCTGCACATTTGTGGAACTTGCAAAGGACATTTAGAAAAAATATCTTAATTCCATTGCTTCTGTTACAAAACATGCCTTGAATTAGTTAAACTTTTATATCTTATATTAGCTGTTATAATATGTAGGAATAAAAATGTCTGCATTTTTACTTTTTATTGATTCCCATAATTCTATATTTATTTATTTATTTATCTATTTTTTGATGCATTTTGTGTCTATATGCTAATTGGGTGGGTGGTCCCAAATTGGCACAGATTTCCTGATGAGATTATATAATGGATTTTAAGGTACAGGTTATCAAGCACATATTAATACATAAGATTTATAATAAATATTGGACTGAAATTCATCAATCCCTAACCCTAACCCACATTTACAATTACTGTCTGAATGTTGCCATCCGTCTAGGTTGTCAGGATAGCAATACACAGGAAATTTACTTAAACACTCTTCATTTCAAGACCACCATGCCTATCAGAATGTAAGATGGAGCCCTGAAATGTTAAACAAATAGTAAAAGCATAAGAGAACAAAAGCAAGCCAATTAGATACAAAGATTAACTTGGTCATTTTTATTGGGGAGAATAATCCATTGTTGCATATCTGTGAGTGGCAAAAATATCTGCACCGTTGTTTCGTGTACCTGAGACACCCCCCTCCCCATGCATGAATAACTGAAACTTTTCCGGTCAATTTTCAAAATATTAAATACAAATAAATAATCATGGCTTTCTTAACTGTAGCTTTAAATTGCATGCATGATTGCAAGTTACTCTTTTCAGATATTATGGAACCAGAACCAATAAATGCACACATTATGTTGATCAATAAGGATAGTAATGGGCATCTAAAGACTAATTTCAGAAAGTATAGTTTTAATTATTACCCTAATTAAGAGCAATTATTAGTGTTGACTTTGGTTTAGTACAAAAAATACTGAATGCAAATATATGTAAATCATGTCTAAATAAGTTTAGAAAATATATAACACAGAACGTTACAATGATTTGTCCCAAAGTAAAAATGTTTTAAAATATTCAATGCAATATATTTACAAACACTTTTGTTTCAAAAGTTGACTTCACGGAGTTGATAAACAGGGCATAATTCTGTAAAATGTACATTTTTTTCAAATAAGGGGTATTAAATTCGCAAAACAAAAATCATGCTGTCTGCGTTTACTTACCTTTTTGATATTACATTTCAGCTGTAGAGCTAAAAAGGTACGATGCTGCTGTTCATCAGAAAGATTATCCACCAAAACTCCGTTTCTTCTTTTAAAGGTGTATTAGTGAAGCACGTTTTGCAGAGCTGCAGTACTGAAGTCCGTTCTTCGTAATGAGCTGTGTTCTTATTGAACCGGCTTCATTCAAACACACGCGGTGCAGAAGAGCCCTTTGATCTCACAGCATTCCGCTCCGAGTCTTTGTTCACAGCTCACGTGCAGTCTGTTCGATCTAAAGCATTAATACATTGTCTTTACCCAAAATTCCTAAATTTTCGCCACTTTTGCCGTATTTAACGTTTAACACTTACAGCTCCTTAACAGACGCATCAGCTTTGATTTACGTTCTGTATTTTATCCAAAAATACCTCGCTGCCCCTGCAGTTCCTCTCGATTTCATAAATCTTTTGTAATATCGTCTCGGTCCCGGCGGAATTCAGCTTTAAACTGTCTTATTGTGAGGACAGAAACGGACCATAACGGATCCTACAGCTGCGGCAGTCAGCATCTCTCACGGGCAAAGAGAGCCAAACTTCTAACACAGATTTCATCACAGATCGCATCGCGAGTTCCATCCACCGAATATTTAAAGACTGTCTCCACCTTCCACACCTCCATCCATGCGCTGCCGGCCGGCGCCTGCGCCCGAACACGAAGCCCCGTCAGGTGAGCGAACATGCGCAAAACCCTCCCACTGCACCGTGCAGCACAGTGGCATATATATATATAAGGTTTTACACACACACACACACACACACACACACACACACACACACACACACACACACACACACACACACACACAACAAACATGCACATATTGGCCCGTTGTGGGTTAGATGAGGGCTCTGTGGGCAGGGGCTAACGCATTTAAAAGACAGTGGCATACCCACCCAAATCCCACACAAAGCCACTATGGGTAAGCCCAAATTCAGCCTGCACCACTGTATGCTCCCAGATGTTTGTTATACAAAATGAACATAATAATGAGTGAGGCAGTTATTAAATTTTAAAGTTCAGCCTGGCTAACGTGTTCACTAAAATTTGATGAGTGCAAGATTTCATTATGACATATAGGATTGGCAAAGGAGTAGTGTGGCCTAAAAATCACGTTTTTTTTAACACACTTCAAATGAAACTGCTTTCTAAATAAAAATGTGATAATATAATAAGAGGAACATAATTTATATTATTATAGTTTTTTTGTGGGCCCTTGTTCGAGGTCCTTAAACTATAATTGTTCTAAAAAAGCTGATCATGACTAATCCTGTGCTCTGATGCCAACTATCAAGTACAGATACTTATAATCTTTAATCTATTCTTATAATCTATTCGCGGGGGGGGGGGGGTCCCAATGTCCATTATATACTATTATTCAGAGGAGAACGTTTCGGGCACTGGGCAGATACACCCAGGACAGGGCGCCAATCTATCAATGGGGACTCTCTCTCTCACACACACACACACACACACATACACACACGCATTTAGTTCACATTAGATCTATGTTTTTGGACTGTGGGTGGAAACCGGAGAACCTGGAGTAAACCCACACAGACCGGGGGAGAACATGCAAACTTTACCCAGATTAGGTTTCGAACCTGAATCCCCAGTACTGAGAGGAGAACAGGCTAACCACTACACCACTGTGCCGCCAAGTTTAACGTATATAATCAACAAATATAGATTTTTAACATGTTATGACGTGCATTGAAAATTATTCTACTTTATTCAGTTTTTGTCGCCACCTACTGGAACCGTGTGGTTATTGATTTTGCTTTACTTCTTTAAAAATGTTTTAAGGTTCTAGTTTACAGAAAATGTAGTGCAATAGTTGTTTGAGAGAAAACTTAATTTCTTACAGTGATTATCTAAAAGTGAGTAAATATTTAAGTGGAAAAGCAGAACAAGGACCTCAAGAGACAGTTGGTGGCTCACAAGGTGAGATACAAGGTAAGGAATTCATACATACACCATACACTGTAATAGTGAATTAACATAAAATTGTAAAATAAAAATAAAATTGATCTTTTGTCTATTTTGAGCATCGAAATGTGGATGTGGCTATAATTAGATGGGGAGGGGGTGTAAATAAGTGTCTCCATAGGTAGATGTGGGATTAATTAGCTTTCCATGTATTTGGTTGTGGTATTTTTTTGGTGTTTTTGAGTTAATTTGGTTTTGTTAGAATTATGTTTAATTAAAATTCCTTCAAACAAGTAAGTCAACAAATTAAGTGTGTTTAAGTGTACACAAATGTATGTATAGTTTTTGTAACTATCAGGATCACATAATTATGTTTTATGATCAATATTATTTTTTCTTTTCCCAATATACTCACACATAATGTGTCTCTGTCTGTCATTTTGACCTCCGGCCTCATGGGGCGCTGTAGTCCACACTGACACCGGCTGACAGGTATTTAAGGGCTGATTGCCGGATGGTTGCTGATGGTTTGAGCTGCAGGTTCATGCTGGTCAGTCAGTAAGTTTTGGTCCTGAACTGAAGCTGTTGTTCTGAAGCTTTATATAAAGTCTGCTTCCTTTATTGGGTTTAATGCAGATGTTGCTGTGATGATGTTTAAAAAGCTCAGTTTATCTGAATGTTAAAATGACTGGATTATTAAAATTACACCTTATATCCAGCATTTCACTGTTAATAATCATTTCTGTTGTGTGTCTTCATCTTAATAAAGACTTCAGAAATAACTCCGTGTATAAGTTTATCTTTTCGGTGTGAGAGCTTCACTGTTTGGGTCGTTGTCTGTTTCAAATCTACTTTTCTCTAAGTTTGTGAGACGTGTTTAATGAATATCTCTGTCTAAAGAAACAGGAGTAAAGGATTTAATTTAGTAAATGTGAATGACTAAACTAATATTTTATTGTCGTGTTGAAACTACGGTTTCTAATCTGGTTTAAGTTTTTCTGAAGGTGGTTTTGGGTGTTTTTTTTATTTATTAATTAACTAATTTTTTTATTGGATATTATACTGGTATTCTTCCATCAGACAGATGGCTCTTTCATCTCTCACTTGATTGCACAGTTCCAACGTCTTTGTCAGTTTAAACATTTATTTTAATTTATTTAAGATGATCTTTGATTCCATGTTGGAATCTTTGCTCTCATAGTGAAAAGTGTATCTTAGTTAAATGCATTATGGATTTTATTTGTGCTTTTAAATTATAATAGCTTTATCTAATAGAAAATGGACTTTTCTGCTATTTTTTTCTGTCTTGAATTGAAATGCTTCATATTTAGTGATTAGTTTTAGGTTTTATAAATTTTCTTTCCATTTCTCATATCTCACCAGTAGGTGGTGCTCTTCCAACACTAAAGCAGTTTTCTTTCCTGAAAATCTATTTTGCTTTATGTCATGGTGAGTTTAATTATTTTAATGCTCTAAATTTGGCTATGAAATCTGCATTTTTTTTGTCACTTCCTTGATTACTTCAGTTTTGTTTGTGGTTTGAATGATCTGGGAACTGGTTACTCGTTTGTCATTGTATTGGGTCTGTTGCTAATTCATTTCATTATTATTATTATTATTATTTTCTCTTGGCGCCTCATTCATGCACATGACTTTCTCTGTGCATCAGGTTAATATTTTCTGAATCCTCATGTTTATTTTCAGACTTTCTTTTAAGAATGTCACCATCTCCTCCATCGTTTTCTGTGTAATGCAGATATTTCTGGCCATGTGTTTGGTATACATATAATATTCGGATTTCATATTCTTTTGTATTAAAATAAACATGCATGTCGAGTCACAAAAACTTAATTGGGGGGGGGGGGGGGGGGGGGGGGGGGGGGGGGGGGGGGGGGGGGGGGGGGGGGGGGGGGGGGGGGGGGGGGGGGGGGGGGGGGGGGGGGGGGGGGGGGGTATATATATATATATATATATATATATATATATATATATATATATATATATATATATATATATATATATATATATATATATATATATATATATATATATATATATATATATATATATATATATATATATATATATATATATATATATATATATATATATATATATATATATATATATATATATATATATATATATATATATATATATATATATATATATATATATATATATATATATAGGTATAGTATTGAAAAGTTTCTCTGATTGGGTCAATTCCCCCTTTGATGCCTACAGACCCCCACTGTAGGACCCTTGGTGGACCAATGTTCCCATAAAATCACCCTTTTTATTGAAAAAAAAGGAATCTACAAGAATTTGACCCCTTTTCACCCATCCCCCTACTTAGAATCCATATTCCTTTATATTCTAAAAAAATTATTTAAAATTGTGGTGCTCTGAGGAGTTTAGGGTTAGTTGTTGGGGTGTGTGTGAGGTGAGGGCAGGGGTTAGGGTTAGAGTTAGGGTTAGAAATAAGAAATAAGATTGGGGGTTAGGGTTAGGTTAGAATTTGGGTTAGGTTTGAATTTGGGGTTGAGGTTAGGTTTAGGGTTTGGGAATAAGGTTGGGGTTAGGGTTAGATTGAGTGTTAGGATTAGGGTTTAGGAATAGGGTTGGGGTTAGGGGTTAGGTTCGGGCTTGAGGGTCTAGGGTAAGGGGTTGGGGTTAGGATATAAGGGTTACGTTTTTAGGGTTGGGGTTAGGGTTTGGATCATGGGGTTATGAGAAGGAAAGGATGTCCCGGACCAGTCCAAAGCCCACGTTGTGCACTGGCCTGCCCCAAGTCATGTCCACAAGCACCCTCAGTCCACTTTCCCCTTTCCTCCAGTTTGTTCATCCAGCACAATCACCATTTTCTTATTTTATTTTTCATTGAGTACCCATGGTTCTATTGAGCTCAGTTTTTTGATCTAATCTCTTTCTGTTCGTTTTCTTTCGGTATGGGACAATTGGCTGTTATTTTGTAGACCCATTATTTTAAGGGATGTGATCCCATGTTTTATAAAATGTTGGACAATTAGAGTGTGTGTTTGTTTGTGTTTTTGGACATTATGTCTATGCTGTGACAATCTGGTTGATAGGGTGATTTTGGTTTCTCCCATGTATTGTAAATCACATTTTAAACAATATTTTAAATAGACCCAATATATTTTGTTATTGTGTGGAATTAAGGGTATGTAAAAGATTTACTTTGTTTGTGGGTTTGAAATCCACCGTTTTGGTTGAAATTCAGGTAATTGTTTCTTTTTGATTCTGTTTGGCCTTATTTGTGTTAATTTACTATAAATCTTTGAGATTTTTATTTTTTCTTTACGCGGAGATCACCCTATGATTGTCCAGTACCTCTGATTTGGAGATGTGGATAGTAAAATTTTCTTTTAATTTGTTATTTAACCAGGTGCTTCCCTTGGAAAATGTGGTGATGAGAGGAATGATTTTTAAATTTGTTGTCCTGTTTTCCTTGACAAAATTTTTGGTGCAATTTCTCAAAACTGAGCGTGAGTAGCCTCGTTTTAAGAGTGCCCGGAAAAGGAGATTTTTGGCCTCACGGAAATCTTCGGGTCTGGTACAAATTTTGTTAAATCTTAGTAATTGAGATTTTACAATGCCCTTAAAGGTATGTTTGGGATGATAACTCTTTTGTTTAGAAGGGCATGTGTGTCTGTATCTTTAAAATAGACCTTAATTTGAAGTTTTTTTGTTTGGGAAAATTCATGACCCTTAAAAGTTATTGTGTCTAAAAAAATAATCTCAGATTTTTGAATGTTGTATTTAACTTTAATTGATGGGTTGAAATTGTTGCGATGTGAAGCAAATTCTTTGAATTCCCCCTACGTTTCTGACCAAATTCCCCAAATATCGTCTAGATATCTGTAATAATGTGTTGGCCTGATCGGACAGGCCTCCAGTGCAGCCTCTTCCCCCTGTGCCATAAAAATGTTGGCATAAGATTGCCCCCCATTGCCGTACCCTTAATCTGTAAATAAAATTTGGAATTAAATTCAAGATCGTTTTGGTTTAAATTTATTTTAAGTAATTTAATTAGATATTTATCCGGTCTCCCTTTATCCGGATATTTCACAAAACAATTTTTGATACCTTCCAGTCCCGCTGCTGTGTTAATATTTGTGTATAGGCTATCAACGTCCATTGTAAAGAGAAAACAATTATGTGGGAGTGTGAGATTTTTTTAAATTTTACTTATTAAATCATGTGTCTTTGATGTAGCTGGGGTGTTTATTACCAATTGATTGTAAGAAATAATCGATGTATTCTGCCGTTGCATAACTCTCACTCCCACAGTCTGAAACAATTGGGTGGCCTGGGGGCATCTCAAAGCGTTAGGTTTAGGGGTTAGGGTTTAGGGTTAGGGTTTAGGGTTTAGGGTTAGGGTTAGGTTGGGGTAAAGATTAAACAAAATCTTTTAAGGTATGGGCTTTTAGTGCTCTGGCTGCATGGCTCTCCTGTGTCCCCCTACATATAGAAAAATAAAGACTGGGGGGGGGGCATTATGGTTAGGGTTAGGTTGGGGTGAAGAATAACTTAAATCTTTCTTCTGGATATTTACCCCTCAGTGCACTGGCACACGGATCCCTCCGGGGGTAAGGAGTAAGGGAGAAGAGAAGAGGAAGGAAGCAGAGTTAGGGTTAGGAAATCCCCTTGGGTTAGGGTTAGGGTTAGGGTTAAGGGTTTAGGGTTAGGGTTAAGGGTTTAGGGTTAGGGTTAGGTTCTAGTTCTGTTTATGTCAATAATTTAAATAAGTGGAATAATCTCCCTTAGTGCACGGGCTCACGGTTCCATTCCCCCCATTCCACTTTTTTACGGCTGTACCGGTACCCACACAATAGCTTTCATTATGGCTTTGTTTGTATGTGTATTTAAGTCGTACTTGTTTTTCTTTTCCCTAGGTGGCGATCCAGGATCTTCCTTCATCAGGTAAGTATCATTCTATTCTTTTTCCTTTTATACAAACACATATGTACATACACATATGCATACATATATATTCACATGAACATACATATATACATACATATACATACACATGCACACATACTCATACTCTCCTTACGTCCCTTCTCCTCAGATACAACCGATTTCTTTGGTTGAGGTATCTATATGTGTCTCACTTTTATCCCTAGGTGGCGGTCTAGGACCAATTTTCATGAGGTAAGTTCTACTTTTTATTTTGGTCATCCTAGCTGATTGTATTCTCGTGGTCTTATATTAATTTTACTTGTTTTAATTTTGTCATTTTTGTGTCCCAGGTCCGACCTTCTCTCTCTTAACCGATGGTTCCTCTTAGTGTATTTCTTCCACTTGTTTAATATTTTTCATTGAGACCCCAGGGGTCCATTGTCATTAGTTTCCTGATCCATGTTTTCTCCCTAGTCCTTCTCTGTTGTTTTGTCCACCCTTTTTTGTCTCAAGTCCCATCATTTTAAGATTGTTTATGTTGTGTTCATTAAAATGTAAATAAATTACTGTCTGTCCCTGTCCTCCCTTACTCAAATAAAGGTGTTCTCTAAGCCTGTGTTCTATTGTTTGGCCTGTTTCTCCCACATATAGTAGTCCACAGAATGTACATTTAATAACGTAAATCACATTTTCTGTTTTTAAACCTATATATCTATCTGTTGGAGCCCCCCTATTTAATATGGAATTAAAAATGTAAGATGTAGTTAAAAAGTAAGGGTTTGTTTTAAAATACCCCTGTTCTAAACTTGAATGTACTAAAATTCTTTAAGATTTTTATTCCGTCTATATGCTAAAATCAGGTTGTGTCCTTTAAAGTCTTTTATCCCCTGTTGTAACTGTTTAAAATGTTTTATGACCTTTATATTAATCGGGCCCATCTCTTCCCTATAAGTATGTACAAATGGTATAATCCTCTCTCCCCCCGTTTTTTGCCTTTTTGCATTTAATTCGTCCCATGTTTCCTCTGACCTCAGATTTTATGGATCTTAAAAATCTCTGTGTGTATCCCCTTTTCCTCAGAGCTTTAAATAATGTTTGGGTTGCCATTTCCATGTCCCTCTCATGAGTACAAAGTCGTTTAAATCTAATTAATTGCGATTTAATTAAACCTTTAAAAGTGTGGGTTAGGGTTAGGGTTGGGGTTAGGGTTAGGGTTAGGGTTAGGGTTAAGGGTTAGGGTTAGGGTTAGGGTTAGGGTAGGTGATTCTTGTGTTTTTTTATTATTGAGGTTAAGTACCTGAGGAAGCGGGTAGAAAAGTACCTTATGTTAGGGTTAGGGTTAGGGTTAGGGTTAGAAGTAGGGGAAGGAAATCCCCTTGGAAAAGAGGGTCTTCCCCACCGTGGTCCCGAGCTGACTCGGGACCATCGTTGTGCACGGGCCTACGACTGTCACCAAGCAATTGACCCCCAAGTGTCCAAGCACTCACACCCCTTCACCATCCCTCATCACCCTTTGTGGTCATCACGGTCAAATGCCTCCAGACAGGGTTAGGGTTAGGGGTTAGGGTTAGGGTTAGGGTTAGGGTTAGGTGAAGGATGACAAAGATGTTTATTATGTAGGGGGTTCCCTCTTGGTGCACGGGCGCACGTCTTCCCCAGGTACCCATGTTCCTCATTAAGTTATTGTCCATTTCCTGAGTAAAAAAAAATAATAATAATAAAATCTAAAAACAACAGTGTTAAAAGAAAAAAAAGGGGGTCTATAAAATACAGAATAAATTTATAGATCAGGGGGAGGGGGGAATAGAAAGGGGGGGGGGGAATGAAACTGAAGGACCAAGATTCTTAAAAAACTTTCATCTATAATAGGGTCCGGTTAAGTTTAGGGCTAGGTCCATGATCAAAGTTAAAATAAAAATGGTTGAGTTCAGGATCAGTTTAAGGTAAATTGCTCAGGGTCCCATTAAGGTTAAGTTTAGGGTTGAGGTTCGGTTTAGATTGTAATTTGATCCTTTTTCTGTTAAGGTTTGGGGGAAGTGGTAAGGTCTTAAAATAAAAATTCTCAAATAAAAACCAATATTAAAAAAAATAAAAAAAAAATAAAAAAATAGAGATACACTATATAAACAAATATAAAATAGGGTTCTAAAATTTAAAAAGTAATAAGTTTCATAAAAGTTAACTAAAAGATCTAAAACATTAACCTATTAAAATAAGATAAAAAAAGGACAGGTCCTCAATGACACTGATTAGGTCAAGTAAGTCTCTTAAAAAATTATACATTTCTTTCAGTCACTAGATGGGGCCATACTCCACAACAATCTTCTTGAGCTGGTCACCTTTCAAACAGTTTATTTTTTCTCTAAAATAATGCGTTTATTCTAGTGGTAAATTTAGTTTTTTTACCCACATGTGAAAAATTGCGGTTGCCGTTTCAGGAAGCCAATGGATCCCATCCCTAGGATCCACTTCAAATTCAGAATCGTCAATCATTGGAAGGAAGTTATATTTTTCTTTTAAGATTAAATTAAAACTCTCAATTAATCGTTTTGTATGTGGCTTTAAGTATTTGGAGTAATTAATTAGAGAAAAATAAATTGTTGCATTGGGGAACACCGTTTGACTAATTTTGTATAATTGCTGAATTTGTTTTTTT
>JAFMOD010000210.1:0-21954 GCA_019802435.1 Corydoras maculifer
GCTCACTCACACACACTCACACTCACTCAATCACTCACTCACTCACACACTGGAACATGGAAACTACACGCAGATTAGGATTCAAACCTGGATCTCCAGCGAACATGGAACCCCCTTCTAGTATAAACGTTAAAGCATGAGATCCAAAAATGTGGAGTTGGAGGACTAACCAAAAGCTTAATTGAATGTTTTGGATGTATTTCTAAAAACAGAGCCTTCTGTCAGCTGTGAGTTCATTCATTTTAGGGATTTAAAGTACGGCCATGCTTTGTAGACGGAGGTCACTGGTTTGGTTATAAAACTCAGTAACTTTTCTTAGATACTGTGAAATTAAACTAAATATTATACATTAGTACTTTTATGTGATTATTTTTCTTTAAACCCTGTGTCTATTACATTGGCGTGGCAAGAATGTAATTTGTACTTGGGCAGTAATAACGACTTCCACTTTTTAGTTGAAACTAAATTCCTCACTCTACTCCATTCACTGTCGCCAAATACAAGGAAAAAATGAACAAAATGAAAAGGAAACTCTGTGAACAAGAGCACAAAGGCCATTTAATCGCTCTCATCTTCCTCTTAATAACTGCAAATTTCCCCCTGGGCTCCTGTGAGAGGGCCTCAGTGAGCAGCTCAACCCTTATCTGTCCCTTCCACATTTGGAGCCGCAGAGAGGCTCCCTCAGTACCCAGCCCCCAGGCCTCGGCTGAGCCAGGCCCCCGGGAGCACAGCGCTCATGGGCCCTCATTGTTTAAAATGAGCCAGAGCATCCGGGGACAGGCCGGCCTTAAATCACAGTGGAACCTCCACCGCTGCTTTATTCGCCTTTTCACAGGCAAACAGATCGGAAAGCGATTCCTTTTAGAACTAATAATTAGCAATTTAGAAACCTTGCCCCTGCAGGATACACCATTTCAATTTAGTCCATCAGGTCCAAGCTTGCTTCACATGGTGCTTAATATTCATTATCTCCTCCACCTCACGCTTTCTTTGTCAGTACATGGAGTAGACAGGAGCAGGTGAACATTCATACATTCGTCTTTCTTGTAATTCCAGCCTTTGTGACACTCTATGACAACAGATGTTTTTGTATGAGAAGGTCCCAAAGCATCTTCGATAAGACCTGGGATTTATGTTGTCATCACATCATAATCTAATCAGGAGTTCACACCACTTTAAAAGGTGAGGCATTATTTAAAAGGAGTGTGGGAGTGTTTACATCACTTTTGTGCTATGAGCTACAGGCTATATATATATATATATATATATACACACACGTATATTCATTCATTCAATATCTTCTGCTTTATCCTATATTAGGGTCGTGGGGGGGTTCCCCATGCCCATCCAGGGGAGAACATTTCGGCCGCTGGGCAGATACACCCAGGACAGGGCGCCAATCTATTGCTGGGCACACACTCACTCACACAAACACACTCTATATGGGGCAATTTGGAGAACTTAATTGACTTGATCCATGTTTTTGGACTGTGGGAGGAAACCGGAGAAACCCGGAGGAAACCCACACGGACACGGGGAGAACATGGAAACTCCACCCAGATGGGGATTTGAACCGGGAATCCCTAGCGCTGAGAGGCAAACGTGTTAACCACTGAGACTCCGTGCCGCCCCTATATACACATATATATATATTCATTCATTCATTCATTATCTCCCGCTTTATCCTCTATTAGGGTCGCGGTGGGGTTCCCCATGCCCATCCAGGGGAGAAAGTCTCGGGCGCTGGGCAGATAGACCTAGGACAGGGCGCCAATCCATCGCTGGGCACACACTCACTCACACAGACACACTCTAGAGGGGGCAATTTTTGAGAATTCAATTAACTTGTTCCATGTTTTTGGACTGTGGGAGGAAACCGGAGAACCCGGAGGAAACCCACGCAGACACGGGGAGAACATGGAAACTCCACCCAGATGGGGATTCGAACCGGGAATCCCTAGCGCTGAGAGGCGAACGTGCTAACCACTAAGCCACCGTGCCGCCCTATATATATACATATACATATATATAATTGTATATGAATCCTAATCTTGTTAGAGTTTCCATGTCCATCTACTTAATCCTATACTGGTGTCTTGTCTATTTATATATATTTGCGGGGGGGCGCGGTAGCTCAGTGGTTAGTGCATGTTAGTTAGCATGTTCTCCTTACAGCACTAGGGATTCCTGGTTCGAATCCCAATCTGGGTGGAGTTTCCATGTTCTCCCCGTGTCCGTGTGGGTTTCCTCCAGGTTCTCCGGTTTCCTCCCACAGTCCAAAAACATGGATTAAGGTCAATTGAATGCTCCAAATTGCCCCACATAGAGTGTGTCTGTGTGTTTGCCAAGCGATAGATTGGCACCCTGTCCTGCGTGTATCCCCCCCACCCAGTAGAGGATTAATTGGAAGATAATGGATGAATGGATGGAACAGTCTGTTAGTTGCCCAACTTGCAAGTGTTAACAAAGTTATTGCTTGCAAAGTGTTTAAAAATCCTTACCACACAGCTTACCTCCAGGGGCAAGAAAAACATTTACCAAGGATAACTAAGGATCCATTGTTTCAAAAGCCACAACTCAACTCATTCATTTGCACTCAATTATGTCGCACAAAAAATAATTGATTTTCACTCCACTCTCCTTCATGAAAAGAGAAGCTGGTGATAATGCACACTGGTCTGGAAACCCAAATTTGGAGATTCTCATCAAAGTGAGGAAATACATCTCGGCTTAGAACAAAAGGGCAGCGTTTAGAAGCGCAGAGAAGACTAGGGGTTGGAATAATGAATGAAGTCCAAGTAAGCTATCTTCCCTGGGCAGGGAGTCACTGGGGATGCCAACACAGAGCCGGTGAAATGAACTACCTATCTGAGTAGAGAGTGACTGCTCCATCCTATTTGATTTGGCTCTCCTATCATCTCTTAAGAAGATGTCAGCCTTGCTCCATCTATTGCTCCGAGCCTTTATCGAGGGCTAAGACGTTCGGCGGCAAGAAAGGCGGGAGCTGCATTTCAATCCCTTTCAAGCCATAACACTAAAGGCGAACTGTTATGTGATTTAAAGCAGGTTGTTAAATAGATCTGTCTATTTGTATGGTAATAATGATCATTTTAAGAGCCACAGTGTCATGCCTTGTGAAACAAGGGAACAATTTGGTATGCAGGTGTTGTGTGGCGACGTGACTGGAACGACCTTGCAAAACTTTTATAGTGGAAGAATGGAGCAGCGGCTTCTGATTTGTTTTTCTCCGTCGTCTTTTCTTCTTCACTTCCACAACAGTTCAGCTGATACCAAGTGAGCCGAGTCAGCCAATCCGCTGCAACAACCAGCCCTAAATATCTCATCTCATTAGTTTCTTCTGCTTAATCCCATACAAGGGACTAGGGTTGTGGGGGGTGGTGGAACCAATGTCCACCCAGAGGACAACGTTTCGGGCGCTGGGCAGATATACCCAGGACAGGGTGGCAATTCATCACACACTTACACAGACACACACATTATACAGGGGTAATTTTAGAGCATTCAATTGGAGAATCTGGAGAACCCAGAGGAAACCCATGCGAACACAGGAAGAACATACCTTGCATATTTATGTATATACTGTATATAATACATAACACTGAGGAAATGTCTGCATGGTGACTTGGTTAGCATGTTCTCCTCTCAGCGCTAGGAATTCGCGGAGCGAATTCCAATCTGGGTGCAGTTTCCATGTTCTCTCGTGGGTTTCCTCCGGGTTCTCTGGTTTCATCCCACAGTCTAAAAACATCGATTCAAGGTAAATTGAATTCTTCAAACCACCCCATATAGAGTGTGTCTGTGTGAGTGAGTGAGTGTGTGCCCAGTGATTGGCACCCTGTCCTGGGTGTATCTGCCCAGCACCTGAAATGTTCTCCTCCTCCCCCCCCTCTGTTATTCTCGTTATAAACTTATACACTCTCAGCGCTGATCCAGGTTCAAAACTCAATCTGGGTGGAGTTTCCATGTTTTTCCCATTATATATATATATATATATATATAGGCGGCACGGTGGCTTAGTGGTTAGCATGTTCGCCTCTCAGCGCTAGGGATTTCCGGTTCGAATCCCCATCTGGGTGGAGTTTCCATGCTCTCCACATGTCCGTGTGGGTTTCCTCCGGGTTCTCCAGTTTCCTCCCACAGTCCAAAAACATGGATCAAGTCAATTGAATTCTCCAAATTGCCCCATATAGAGTGTGTCTGTATCAGTGAGTGTGTGCCCAGCGATGGATTGGCGCCCTGTCCTGGGTCTATCTGCCCAGCGCCCGAAACGTTCTCCCCTGGATGGGCATGGGGAACCCCCCCACGACCCTAATAGAGGATAAAGTGGGAGATAATGAATGAATGAATATAAATATATATATATATATATATAAATACACACACGCACATCTATCACTGGGCACGTGGACATTTACACACACAATATGGAGCCATTTAGAGCAGCCAATGTACCATGAATCCTCAAATCGGGTTTCGAACCTGGATCCCCAGCACTGTAAGGTGAACTTGCTAACCACTAAGCCACCGTGTCACACAGTTAAATCAATGTTATATATTTTAAATACTTTGCTAAACTTTTTTCTAAAGCTTTTATACTTAAAAATCATTTTAGTGTAGGGCAAAGAAAGGGGAATGAGTGTGTCTCAGTCTTGTCTCAGTTCTCTCGGTTCCTGGCCCCATGTCACTCCGACTCGCTCATCTAACTCCAAACAAAGGCTCCAACAGCCGCACTAAAGTGCCGAGTGAAAAGAAGTTCAGCATAAAGTTCCGAAGTGTTGAGTTAAAACCCTGTTAAAAATTCCAAAAGTGCTGAACGCATGAGACTTACTTTCCCCGTGTTTTCAATGGGCTCTGGGGAAGCTCATAAGGACATGATGGAGAATCCCATTTTGCTTAAACTCCAAGTGAGAGCACTCACCCAGACCATGATGGCCCTGCCTTCACCCTGCGCTGATCTCAGCTGTGGCCTCCACCCAGACTGCTCACCACTTTCCATTTATCTGGCCGTATAACTATAAAACCCGGTCAGCTTTCTTTCGCTTCGGTGCGACCCAGCTTGGCAGATTGAAAGCAGCCTGTAATACACAAGTCTGTTTTTATTATACTTGCTGGGGGAACACTATTTCATCAGGAGCACGATTCCAGCAGAAAAGAGGGAAAGAGGAGATAGGACCGGCTGCTTGGCTATATTTCTTCCAATCAAACATTCCGTAGGGGGAAAAAATGAGTTGGCGCCATCAAAGCTAAGAATAATGCTGCCAGGTTTTATGTAAAAGGAAGGACTGATGGACAAATACAGGAAGGCACGACAAGTTTAATGACGTGTGTTGAGGGGGCCTGAGATTGGAAAAGTGACAGAGAGAAGCAGCCTCCTTGGTGGAATATAAATTGTGGGGGGCCCGCTGTAAAAAGGCTTTTATCTGGAGTGAATGTGGGACGTAATGTGCGGGTCAGGGTTAAGTCATTTTCTCCGGCAAGTTAAGCGAATAATGAAAGCGAGTCGGCGCAGAGAAGGAACAGTGCTGGTGCCAGTTTGTCTTCATTTATTATGCCAAATCTCATGGTTTTGGCGTGGCGGCACCGAGAGCCGTGGCTCGCACCGGTGGACGACATATCGCTTAATTTACACAAAGTAATGAAAGCAGGGAATGGGAGGACAAAACAATTTACCTGCTGACACGGGAAGAAGTGATTTGCGAACACGGGGGTTAGCGGAAGAGCAGGCACGGGGCCACGGGTGGAAGAGAGCGGGTGGGAGGGAGAGGAAGGAGAAGCACATGAGGGATAGATGGGGACGAGGTAAAACAAAAGGAAAGAGCGAGGTGAGGGAGGGGGTGAGGGAGGGAGGGAGGGAGGGAGTGAGGGAGGGAGGGGCGGCAGAGCACTGTTCTTACTGCAACCAGACTATGATGGTAGTTGTGATTATAGCTAAGGTGGTTCAGCCATGGAAACCTCTTCAATCTCTTTCTCTCTCTCTCTCTTTATACACACACACACTTTCTCTCTCACACACACATATATACATACAGTATATACAGTATATACATGAACATATAAATAAATATTTAAAACCTTAGAAATATAAATATTTCAGCACTAGGGATTCCCGGTTCGAATCCCCATCTGGGTGGAGTTTCCATGTTCTCTCCGTGTCTGCGTGGGTTTCCTTCAGGTTCTCCGTTTTTTTCCCACAGTCCAAAAACATGGATCAAGTCAATTGAGTTCTCCAAATTGCCCCATATAGAGTGTGTGTCTGTGTGAGTGTTTGTGTGCCTAGCGATAGATTGGCGCCCTGTCCTGGGTGTATCTGCCCAGCGTCCGAAACGTTCTCCCCTGGATGGGCATGGGGAACCCCCCACGACCCTGATAGAGGATAAAGCGAAAGATGATGGATGGATGGATGGATTATATATATATATATATATATATATATATATATATATATATATATATATATATATATATATGTTTTTTTTCTCAAGGGCACTTGAGGCACAGACACCACATTGCAACTTTATCGTGGCCCTGTCTGCTCCACCTGCCCTGTGTAATGACATCACTTTGGGACAGTGGGAACCTTATGTTTAAGGAACCAGCCTTGTGACCAGTCCTACCAAGTATTATTCATTCATTCATTATCTTCCGCTTTATCCTCTATTAGGGTCGCGGTGGGGTTCCCCATGCCCATCCAGGGGAGAACGTTTCGGGCACTGGGCAGATACACCCAGGACAGGACGCCAATCTATCGCTGGGCACACTCACTCACACAGACACACTCTATAGGGGGCAATTTTTGAGAATTCAATTAACTTGATCCATGTTTTTGGACTGTGGGAGGAAACCGGAGAACCCGGAGGAAACCCACGCAGACACGGGGAGAACATGGAAACTCCACCCAGATGGGGATTCGAACCAGGAATCCCTAGCGCTAAGAGGCGAACGTGCCAACCGCTAAGCCACCGTGCCGCCCACCAAGTATTATGGCTGAAGTAATCTTAGGCCCTCAACCCCAATTGCTCCTCAGGCATGCTGTACAAGACTGCCCCCCACTCCGAACCTGTGTGCTCACTTCACTCATATATAGTGTGTGTATATGTGTGTTTCACTGCACTGATGGCTTAAATATAGAGGACACATTCCTCTGTGTATAAGTACAGTAAGCAAAATAGAGCAATTTATTATTTGGAACTATTAGCATCACTGCACCTTTGCAATGTCCATCCATCCATCCATCCATTATCTTCCACTTTATCCTCTATTAGGGTCGCGGTGGGGTTCCCCATGTCCATCCAGGGGAGAACGTCTCGGGTGCTGGGCAGATACACCCAGGACAGGGCGTCAATCTATCGCTGGGCACACACTCACTCACACAGACACACTCTATATGGGGCAATTTGGAGAATTCAATTGAATTGATCCATGTTTTTTGGACTGTGGGCGGAAACCAGAGAACCCGGAGGAAACCCATGCGGACACGGGGAGAACATGGAAACTCCACCCAGATTGGGATTCGAACCGGGAATCCCTAGTGCTGAGAGAAGAACATGCTAACCACTAAGCCACCGTGCCGCCCCCTTTGCAATGTATTTTAAATAATTCCAGATTTGAATATAGCTGTATAAGATTTTAATCATTTGTAATGTCAGAATGTAAGAAAAGCTTAAATCTTATGCTTCTAATGGTTTTTTTATTGGTATTGTGTATTTCTGCCTCTCCACTGTTCTGCTGATGCACACAAAAGAACTAAAACTCCAATCAAGGCTTAATTGACATCAGTCATCAGGGCTTAAGGAGCTTAGACCCTTGTCTCTCTCTGTTCCTGCCTTCTAATCACAATCACAGAGTGAAGCCATGGCTCTCGAGCTCTTACTGAACGCACCTACAGGAGTCTGCCGTCATTATCATCACTCTCCTCCGAGCAGCAACAGGTATTTTTAGCCAGACTTGCATTTCCACGTTCTCCAAATGCCATTAGCAACTGTGTAACATCTCAACATCTTTACATCTCAGAATAGTTCACCATCAACACAAACACATCCCAAAAGAACACTCCCAAAACCACGGAATCTGTTTAAAGGACCGTAGGGTTTCCTTTGCGTTAATCCTGCTAGCTGGAAGTTGTCCCAGTATGTGATGACCACGGAAGCTCTCAAGTGATTGGAGACAATCATGGCACTGTTCTTGTGGCCTTAATATTACGGGGGAGTCTCTGTCAATACTCCGCTTCAACACACATTTATAAGAGATGCACAGAGAGCCTCATAAAAGCAGCTGTCATTTTCCAATCACTGCCTTTAGTGTTAAGCACTTATTCATTTGAACGGTTAGATCCACCAAGTTAAAGGTGATTTAGTCCAGAAGAGGTGGAGGCCACTTCTATAAGAAGAAGAGGAAGCAGCTAGAAACAGAAATAAATTTAAAAAAATATATGACAATGTGTACAATTCTGCTTGCTGATGTTTTTATTCGAACCTTTTGGTGAGAGTCTGGCTACAAAGGTTTAAAAAGGTTCCCACATTTTACATTTACATTTGGTCATTTATTAGACGCTTTTATCCAAAGCGACTTACAAGGTGAGCACAGGGTTAATCACAACATCCCTGGAGCAATGAGGGTTAAGGGTCTTGCTCAAGGACCCACATTGGTAACTGCAGTGGACCTGGGATTTGAACCCCCAACCTTCAGATTGATAACCCAATACCCAACCACTGAGCTACCATAGTCCACATTCTAAACCAATAACAGCACGAAAACTTACAATTCTATTTAATTTAACTGCTGTTTGGTTTATTTAGAATTGGAACATAGTAAAGGAATGTGTCCTCTACATTTAAGCCATCAATGCAGTGAAACACACACACACACACACACACACATCCATCCATTATCCGCTTTATCCACTATTAGGGTCGTGGGGGGGGGGGGTTCCCCATGCCCATCCAGGGGAGAACATTTCGGGCGCTGGGAAGATACACCAATCTATCATTGGGCACACAGTCAATCACACAGACACACTCTATATGGGGCAATTTGGAGAATTCAATTGACTTGATCCATGTTTTTGGACTGTGGGAGGAAACCGGAGAACCCGGAGGAAACCCACGTGGACACGGGGAGAACATGGAAACTCAGATTGGGATTTGAATCTGGATCCCCAGCGGTGAGAGGAGAACAAGTAAACACCACTACTCCACCAGGTCACTCTTCAAATAAATTATATTGGAATTCATGAATTCATTATCTAAATCCTTGCTTAATCCTCTAATACAGTCGTGGGGGAGGGGGTCCTAATGAACATGCAGGGGAGAACGTTTGGGGCGCTGGGCAGATACACCCAAGACAGGACGCCAATCTATCGCTGGGCACACACTCGCATAACCATATGAGGTAATTTAGAGCATTCAATTCAATTTTATCTTGAATCCATGTTTTTTGACTGTGGGAGGAAACCGGAGAACCCGGAGGAAACCCACGCGGACACGGGGAGAACATGGAAACTCCACCCAGATTGGGATTCAAACCTGGAATCCCTAGCGCTGAGAGGAGAACATGCCAACCACTAAACCACTGTGCCACACTCCAAATAAAATATAATACAAGTCATTCATTATCTAAATCCTTGCTTAATCCTCTAATAGGTGGGGGGGGGGTCCCAATGACCATGTAGGGGAGAACATTTCAGTCACTGGGCAGATACACCCAGGACCGAACGCCAATCTATCGCTGGGCATACACTCACACACCCAAATGGGGCAATTTAGAGCAATTAATTTTATTCCGAATCCACGTTTTTGGACTGTGGGAGGAAACTGGAGAACCTAGAAGAAACCNAACGCCAATCTATCGCTGGGCATACACTCACACACCCAAATGGGGCAATTTAGAGCAATTAATTTTATTCCGAATCCACGTTTTTGAACTGTGGGAGGAAACTGGAGAACCTAGAAGAAACCTACGCGGACACGAGGAGAACATGGAAACTCCACCCAGATTGGGATTTAAACCTGGAATCCCCAGCACTGAGAGGAGAACATGCTAACCACTAAGCCACAGTGCCTCCCACCATTACCTTTATTTTTAAAGGTAAATCTATTTTTATTGTTTTCTTGTAAAGTCGCATTTTCAGAGCTACGTTTTCTTTTGAACAGTTATGATTTTCAGGTTTCTCAAGCACCAAGCCGAATGCATTACGTTTGAATAAAATAACTAAACAATTGGCGTCTTTTCCTGCAGCGCTGCATGGAGGGCCTGGATTGGTCACGCTAAACGGTGGGGTGTTGTCTGCTTTTGCTGGCACAGCTTCAGACTAAGTCTGAGATGACAGAGGAAGTATCACTCTCCACGGGCATGCTGGGAAAAGCCTGGAAGCGTCTCCATCCTGCTGGTTTAGCTCTCACAACAAATCAAACAACTCAGCACCTGGGCCAAGCAGCCCTCTGCCACAGTACCAAGGGCCCAACATTACCTGGACGCTTTCCCTGTTCATTTCATGTAGCCTGCACATCTCACAGTCACGCTCAGGAACATGGGGCAGTTTCCTGATGGCTCTTCTCCCCTGGATGGGAACCCGCCCCCCCCTCAACCCTAATATAGGATTTTAGGATTTACCCATCCGTTATCTTCTGCTTTATCCTCTACTAGGGTTGTGGGGGGGTTCCCCATGCCCATCCAGGGGAGAACATCTCGGGCGCTGGGCAGATACACCCAGGACAGGATGCCAATTTATCGCTGGGCACACACTCACTCACAGACACACTCTATATGGGGCAATTTGGAGAAGTCAATTGACTTGATCCATGTTTTTGGACTGTGGGAGGAAACCGGAGAACCCAAAGGAAACCCACGAGGACACGGGGAGAACATGGAAAATCTCAATCTGGGTGGTTTCCATGTTCTCCCCGTATCCTCATGGGTTTCCTCTGGGTTCTCCGGTTTTCTCCGACAGTCCAAAAACATGGATTCAAGGTTAATTGAATGCTCCAAATTGCCCCATCTAGCGTGTGTTGGTGTGTGTGTCTGTGTGAGTGAGTGTGTGCCCAGCGATAGATTGGCACCCTGTCCTGGGTGTATCTGCCCAGCGCCCAAGATGTTCTCCCCTGGATGGGCATGGGGAACCCCCTCTCTCCCCACGACCCTAATAGAGGATAAAGCGGAAGATAATGAATAAATGAATACATAGTCATCTACAATTATAGATTGTACAGTATTAAATGTCATTGTTCTGTCACACAATCATTAAAACACACACACACACACACACACATTCACACACTTTCTCTCAGTTTACATCAAATGTTTACTCAGGCTGTTTCATCACACACCTGATTTTCCCTTCATCACACACCTGATTTTCCCCACCCTTTCTGACTTATTTACCTCCTGAATGAGAGGTGGCAGCGAGGAGGGGATGTGCTCAGTGCAAATCACTGGTGGTCATGCTTGCTGGTTCCCTGTACACACACACACACACACACACAAAACGGCATGTCATGAAAAGGCTGGCGGGGAAACAGACTGGGAGAATGGAGTGTATGTATGTCAAGCCCACTTCACCCCAACTCCATTACAGCTTAACCAGGAACAAATTGAGTGCCACCAGCAGCCACGGCTTTTACAGAGTGAAGCTGGAACTCGGTCCATGTGAAGAAACATGATGTGTGAGTGTTGTTTTCTCTGATCCATCCATCCATCCATCCATCCATCCATTATCTTCTGCTTTATCCTCTATTAGGGTCGCGGGGGTTCCCCATGCTCATCCAGGGGAGAACGTTTCGGGTGCTGGGCAGATACACCCAGGACAGGGCGCCAATCTATCGCTGGGTACACACTTACTCACACAGACACACTCTATATGGGGCAATTTGGAGAACCCAATTGACTTGATCCATGTTTTTGGACTGTGGGAGGAAACCGGAGAACCCGGAGGAAACCCACGCGGACACGGGGAGAACATGGAAACTCCACCCAGATGGGGATTCGAACCTGGAATCCCTAGCGCTGAGAGGAGAACATGCTAACCAATGAGCCACCATGCCGCCCTTCTCTCATTCAGTTGAAGAAATAATGATTCCATTCAAATGAGTGATATGAATACAGGGCTGCACAGTGGGGTAGTGTTTAGCACGTCTACCTCTCAGGTGTCCCTGTGAGCCCTGTATCTGTGTGGATCTTCTCCGGGTTCTCCGGTTTCCACGGGCCCAAAACATTTTTCATTCAAGGTGAGTTTGGCCACTTTAAATTGCCCATATCTAAATTGCCCTTATATAGTGTGTGTGTTGTTGTGAGTGACCATGTTCCCAGGATTTGATAGGCGCACCCCCTGGGTAGATCAACCCTGCCCCAGCGCCCGCAACGTTCTTCCAGCCCAGTGACCAATAAAGAGAATTAAGCAGAATATAATAAGGAAAGACAGGGAGGCACGGTGGCTAAGTGTTTAGCATGTTCTCCTCTCAATGCTTGGGATTCATGATTCGAATCCCGGTTTCCATGTTCTCCCAGTGTCCGCGTGAGGTTCCTCCGGGTTCTCAGGTTTCCTCCCACAGTCCAAAAACATGGACCGAGCTCAATTGAATTTTCCAAATTGCCCCATATAGAGTGTGTCTGTGTGAGTGAGTGTGTGCCCAGGAATAGATTGGTACCTTGTCCTGGGTGTATCGGCCCAGCGCTCAAAACTTTCTCCCCTGGATGGGCATGGGGAACCCCCCCCACCCCCCCCACCCCCCCCTCACGACCCTAGTAGAGGATAAAGAGGAAGATAATGGATGGATGGGTAGTGAGAATAGATGGTTAATACCTTGAGTGTGTGCCCAGCGATAGATTGGCGCCCTGTCCTAGGTGTATCTGCCCAGCACCTAAGACGTTCTCCCCTGGATGGGCATGGGGAACCCCTCCACAACCCTAATAGAGGATAGAGCGGAAGATTATGGATGGATGGATGGATGGATGATTAATACCTATGTTGTTAGATATTTCTGTTTATTTTTAATTTATTGGCCTAGACACCATGAAGGTTTGATAGACCGGGGGTTCTGTCTAAATGAGCCAAATTGTGCAATAAATGGATTAATGAGCAGTAAAAACATCTAATAGTTGGCTTAAGTCGGCCGGGGGAGCGCCACATTCACAAATACTGTATGTTGTGGTGTTATTTAATATTTTAAAGCGTATTAACTGTAGTGGGGCGGCACGGTGGCTTAGTGGTTATCACGTTCGCCTCTCAGCGCTAGGGATTCCCGGTTCGAATCCCCATCTGGGTGGAGTTTCCATGTTCTCCCCATGTCTGCGTGGGTTTCCTCCGGGTTCTCCGGTTTCCTCCCACAGTCCAAAAACATGGATCAAGTCAATTGAGTTCTCAAAATTGCCCAGTTTAGAGTGTGTCTGTGTGAGTGAGTGTGTGCCCAGCGATGGATTGGCGCCCTGTCCTGGGTCTATCTGCCCAGCGCCCGAGATGTTCTCCCCTGGATGGGCATGGGGAACCCCACCGCGACCCTAATAGAGGATAAGCGGGAGATAATGGATGAATGAATGAATAACTGTAGTGGATTAAAAAAAAACGCTCATTCACGAGGACTACAGAATTATAGCTGTCTGTTTGATTATCAAAGTGAGAACTGTTAGATTTACTGAGAGAAAACAAAGTGGCATCATATCACCCAGCCAGTGGCGAGAACACATCATCCATCAAACCAAAAAAAAAAGCTACAAAGAAGCCAACTATACCTTTGAAGAAGCAACAGAGTTCAGTGGCTATGATTCAACAGTATCAAGTGCCCAGCGTATAAATACATTACTAAAGAAAAGGGCTTCAGAGCTCGTTCACTTTCAGACAAATGGCTGGGTCAGATTCATAAAGAGAAGATAACACGCCGTCAATGGTCCTTTAAACAAAGTCCTGATCTGAGCGTCAACCAGCACGAGGAAGACATATTAAACTGTTATTCAATAACACGTCCCATGAGTCAGGTATTCGTAATGCAAAACACATTCATAAAGATGCATAGAGAATCTATAATGCTTTATAATACTTGTCATAAGTCGTTGTGAATGTACATAAATGTTATAAGGACATTCCATAAGGGCTTCATAACACAATGCAACATCATGCATTAGAAAATGTTGTTAGACTTACTATGAATCCGGTATTCATAATGCATTATAAGTGCATATATAAAGCTGTATAAAGTAGTTATACTGCTTCATAACATTTGGGCACACACTCACACACAAACACACTCTATAGGGGCAATTTGGAGAACTCAATTGACTTTGATCCATGTTTTTGGACTGTGGGAGGAAACCGGAGAACCCGGAGGAAACCCACGCGGACACGGGGAGAACATGAAAACTTCACCCAGATTGGGATTCGAACAGGGAATCCCTAGTGCTGAGAGGAGAACATGCTAACCACTAAAGCACCGTGCCGCCCATTATTTGCTAGAATGTGTTTAATAAAAGAGCAATTTCTGTGAAAGTGGAAATCTGAAGCCGTCTTCTCTATGCTGATTCGACAATACTAACACTAGGATTAACCCTGGTAGATCTCCATGACCTGTCCAATGGAAAAGTAGATCTCAGGCCAGAAAAGTGTGGGCACCCCTGCCTTCATAGATCTTTAAAAGAGATTTATAAACGACGTTCTGAAGTCAGTATAAGAATTCAGCATTGTTGTGAGTATTTGCATTCAGTAGAGGTGACCTGAGTACAGTCAGGAAGCTGATAAGTCATGTTGTTGGGCCATGCTCACATCCCTCTGAGTAATTATGTCATTTGTGACGCCAGGCTGAGGGGTTTACGAAGATTGGTAAGCCTCCCCTTTGACTGTCATCATGTAATTATGACTTATACCCTCTGAATCCTGCAAGGTGGGGGAAGTCAGGCCGCCATACATTTTAATGATTGCGCCATCACTACAAGGACTTGCATCATTTCCTGAGCATTAACAGGCAAATATGGAGGGCACTGCCAATCCACTGACCATAACCATGCCACCGACGGCAGTTAGGGATAAACTATGGAAGAGATTGAAGAGGCAATGAGAATTTTTATATTGAGGTGTGTTTGAGGTTTTGTTCATACACACAGTACAGACAAAGGGAATATTTCATTCAGTCCAATGAGTGCATTAAATCAAACACCGAGCCACACATTAGACGATTGGATGCTGTATCCAACTTTGTGCCATACAGCTATCAGGGGCAAAATTCTGCCCTGGTGTCTGTGTGAGTGAGTGTGTACCCAGTGATAGATTGGCGCCCTGTCCTGGGTGTATCTGCCCAGCGCCCGATACGTTCTCCCTTGGATGGACATGGGGAACCCCCCATGAATAATTAAGATAGGGTGGGGATTCCAGGTTCGAATCCCAATCTGGGTGGAGTTTCCATGTTTTCCCCGTGTCTGCGTGGGTTTCCATCTGGGTATGCTGGTGTCCTTCCACAGTCCAAAAACATGCATTCAAGGTAAATTGAATGCTCTAAATTGCCCCATATAGAGTGTGTTTGTGTTTGTCTGTGTGAGTGTGAGTGTGTGTGTGTGTGAGAGTAGATTGGCAAATATTTATGTGCATTCAAAATGTACATGAATCAAGGAAAATTATCTGCCAACATAGTGAGGAAACATCCCTTGTTAAGATTTCTTAAAATAAGAAAACGTTTCTAAAAACTAGATTATTGTTTCATCCATTATCTTCCGCTTAATCCTCTACTAGGGTCGCGGGGGGGGGGGGGCAGATTCCCCATATGGGGCAATTTGAAGAATTCATCTGACCCATCAATTGACCCTTGATCCATGTTTTTGGACTGTGGGAGGAAACCAGAGAACCCGGAGGAAACCCACGCAGACACAGGGAGAACATGGAAACTCCACCCAGATGGGGATTCGAACCGGGAATCTCTAGCGCCGAGAGGAGAACATGCCAACCACTAAGCCATCGTGCCGCCCTATCTTAATTATTATTATTATTATTATTATTATTATTATATATATTTTTAATAATTAGTAATTATTTCTTATTTAGTTACATTAATAAATCTCTATATCTATAAACTCATATATAATTGTTACTGACTTTTTATTTATTAAACAAAACATATCCATGGCGGCATGGTGGTTTGGTTGTTCACATGGATTCAAGGTACATTGAATTCTCCAATTTGCCCCATATAGAGTGTGTGTATGTGTGCCCAGTGATAGATTGGCGTCCTGTCCTGGGTGTATCTGCCCAGCGACTGAAACGTTCTCCCCTGGATGGGCATGGAGAACCCCCCCCATGACCCTAGTAGAGGATAAAGCGGAAGATAATAAATGAATTAATGTATGAAAAAAAAAGAGATCAGAATTTAATAATGTTTCTTTTTTTGGGTAACAGATGTTAAACGTTGCACTTCATACTCCTTTGGGCAAAATCTATCTGGCTTGTCTGAGACATGCTGCCTTGCCAAAAACTACATTAGTGTAATCCTGATAATCTGACATTTGTCTCACGAATAAAACAATTAAGTGTGTTTGGTAGAACACAGCAGTAAATGTAAACTGCCCCGAGCTTCACGCGCACGCATTTCCAGTCAGCTCACAGTCATTTCAAAAGATTGTATTAGACGACATTAAAGACGTGAACAACAAGAAAAGCCCCGAGAATAAATCCTCACGTTTCAATCCCATTTTGGCTTAAAACTTAAACGAGATTGAAATTTTCACACACACTTCCTCAAGGTCATCAAACCAGCCGTCAGTCATTCGTCAGCGCTCGCAAAATTCTCCTGGACTAATACATCAGAACCTTCTCTCTCTCACCCCCCCCCCCCTCTCTCTCTCTCTTACTCAGTTTCACACCGGCTGTTTCTCTGGCCCTCATCCCTCTATTGTTTTTTTTAATCTCTTCCTTTGTCTTTCATCCACATTAATTCTTCGTTTGCCTCTCAGCACTAGGGCTTCCAGGTTCAAATCCCCATCTGGGTGGAGTTTCCATGTTCTCCCCGTGTCCGCGTGGGTTTCCTCCGGGTTTTCCGGTTTCCTCCCACAGTCCAAAAACATGGATCAAGTCAATTGAATTCTCCAAATTGCCCCATATAGAGTGTGTCTGTGTGAGTGAGTGTGTGCCCAGCGATGGATTGGCGCCCTGTCCTGGGTCTATCTGCCCAGCACCCGAAACGTTCTCCCCTGGATGGGCATGGGGAACCCCCCCGCAACCCTAGTAGAGGATAAGTGGGAGATAATTGATGAATGAATAAATGAATAATTCTGGGTTCTTAATCTTTTGACTGTTAGTGTGTATGTATATACATTTAATATATAATAAAAATATTTAATATAATATTATATATATATAGGCACGGTGGTTTAGTGGTTAGCATGTTCTCCTCTCAGCGCTAAGGATTCCTGGTTCGAATCCCAATCTGGGTGGAGTTTCCATGTTCTCCCCGTGTCCGTGTGGGTTTCCTCCGGGTTCTCCGGTTTCCTCCCACAGCCAAAAAACATGGAACAATGAAGTCAATTGAGTTCTCCAAATTGCCCCATATAGAGTGTGTATGTGTGAGTGAGTGTGTGCCCAGTGATAGATTGGTGCATATATATATATATATATATATATATATATATATATATATATATATATATATATATATATATATATATATATATATATGGGGGGGGGGTCTGGGCAGATACACCCAATACAGGGCGCCAATCTATCGCTGGGCACACACTCACTCACACAGACACACTCTATATGGGGCAATTTGGAGAATTCAGTTGACCTTGGACTGTGTTTTTGGTCTGTGGGAAGAAACCAGAGAACCCGGAGGAAACCCACATGGACACGGGAAGAACATGGAAATTCCATCCAGATTGGGATTCGAACCAGGAATCCCTAGCGCTCAGAGGAGAACATGCTAACCACTAAGCCACCGTGCCGCTCTCTCTAAAAAGGTCATAGTAATAAACTGTATTAGTAAGAAATGATAACATACATACAGAAAGGGGATTTAGTGCTTGAAATATCACATGTTACTCCTCACAGGTCCATGGATCAAAAGTGGAGGTTTGACTTAATCTGAACAAGCAGACACATTTAAGCAGAGCTTGTATCACACAGTAACAAAGCCCAGAAGCAAACATCACTCTAACATAGGACACATCATCATCCAGCCTCGCTCCTCTGAGCTTTGTGAAGAAACAACTAAATACACACACACACACACACACACACACACACACACACACACACACCTGTAGCTTTAGTACACACAACAGCTAACTGTGTCCGTCTAAAAGAGAGGTATAGACCTCGTCTTGAGAGAAAGAGAGAGAGAAGGAGAGAGAGAGAGAGAGAGAGAGAGAGTGGGGCTCAAAAGTCAATCTCTAAATTAGCCAACGTAAAGTGTAGGGGGTGGCAGGGTGGCTTAGTGGTTAACATGTTCTCCTCTCAGCGCTAGGGATTCCCTGTCTAAATCCCAATCTGGGAGTTTCCATGGTCTCCCCGTGTCCAGGTGGGTTTCCTCCGGGTTCTCCGGTTTCCTCCCACAGTCCAAAAACATGGATCAAGGTCAACTGAATTCTCCAAATTGCCCCATATAGAGTGTGTTTGTGTGAGTGAGTGTGTGTCCAGCGATAGATCGGCGTCCTGTCCTGGGTGTATCTACCCAGCGCCCGAAACGTTCTCCCCGGGATGGGCACGGGGAACCCCCCCCCTTCCCGAACCTAATAGAGGATAAAGTGGAAGATAATGTATGGATGGATGTTTTAATACATTAAGCCACGTTGAGCCGTTTTCACGTTGAATGTTTCAGACTGTCCCCCAAAAAGAAATCTGTTTTGTAACCCAGACTAAAAATGGAAAACAGGAAGCCATTACTTAATTTATAAACATATGATTTGAACTTCTGGATTTCTGAATTCTCTGTGCAGTCCTTTACATTTCCTCTTAGTCTTTGAAAGGCTGGATGCGAGTGGAGGAGGAATGATAATAATGCTTCTAATCTTGTTACATGGCACACAGAATTGTGTTCAATGTTAATGATGAGCGGCTCCCCTCCCGTCCCAGCCGAGATGCTTACTTTCAATTTGTGTGCTGTCATCTCCCTGTGCCGCCACTAAAATTGATGCACCCTCTTCCCCTTAATTAAATCAAAAATGGGCAGGGGGCCGTGCTCCATCAGTAGGGGCAAGGGAGAGGGGGGGTGAGGGATTCATGCCTGGAACAGCCGTCCCTGAAATCTGCAAACAATTTGATGAAAGTCTGATGTGCTGAAAGTCTCTTAAAAAAAAAAAAAAAAAAAAAAAAAAGGCCTTTCCTTACAGAGATGATTCATGCATATGTTAATGGCTGCTCTTATTTAACTGAAACAACAACATATGTGAAGACGGACCGTCTCCGTCAATCCCTCAGCTTTTTCATTTCGTTTCGAGGGACGTGTGATTACATTTGTAGCTTCCTGGCTTATGGGCGGGGATTTTCCTGCCATTCTGACGTAAAGAAAGTGGAAGACTCTATGTTCGGGCGTCCTCGGCCTCACCTGTCCTCCCGCTTACTATTCAGAGTGGAGCAGCTCCAAATGAAATTACTGCAGGAAGAGCAAAGGACATTCTCTAAGAATTAATCCCATTTATGCCCAAACCCACTCCGGAATCTTACAGTGAGCCATCGCCTGAGCGGATAAGAAAATCCATGTTTAGGATTAGAGTGAGTGAGGAGTCTTTTAATGGCAACATAAACTAACACTCTTACTATTTAAGAATCAGGACTTCTCTATCCAAAGCAACTTACAAATATCCCAACTTGGTTGGGGTCAGGGGCTTAGAGGTTAGAGGTGGTTAGAGGTTAGTGGTTAGCATGTTCTCCTCTCAGCGCTTGGGATTCCCGGTTCAAATCCCAATCTGGGTGGAGTTTCCATGTTCTCCCGTGTCCGCGTGGGTTTCCTCCGGGTTCTCTAGTTTCCTCCCACAGTCCAAAAACATGGATCAAGTCGATTGAATTCTCCAAATTGCCCCATATAGAATGTGATTGTGTGAGTGAGTGTGTGCCCAGTGATAGATTGGCACCCTGTGCTGGGTGTATCTGCCCAGCGCCCAAAATGTTCTACCTGGATGGGCATGGGGAACCCCCCATGACCCTAGCAGAGGATAAAGTGGAAGATAATGGATGAATGGATGGATTACAAAAATAAACCCAGACCCCTTAATGCTGGAATACGTAACTGCAAAGTTGAAATCAATAAATAAAACGGCATCTTATATTTTTTATCCATCCATTCATTCATTATCGTCCGCTTTATCTTATATTAGCGTCGCGGTGGGGTTCCCCATGCCCATCCAGGGTAGAACGTCCAGGGCGCTGGGCAGATACACCCAGGACAGGGCGCCAATCTATCGCTGGGCACACATTCACTCACACATACACACTCTATATGGGGCAATTTGGAGAACTCAAAAATGTGTTTGGACTGTGGGAGGAAACCGGAGAACCCGGAGGAAACCCACGCGGACACGGGGAGAACATGGAAACTCCACCCAGATGGGGATTCGAACCGGGAAACCCTGGTGCTGAGAGGAGAACATGCTAACCACTAAACCACCTCGCCACCCCTTGATGTTTATATTTTATATATTTTTTAATTGTCATTAATGTCAATGTCATTCATTTCCCTTTGTGGACTAATATAAGTAAAAAAAATATTGAAAATAATAATAAAAATGATGCTTTCTTATCTTTTTCTTTTAGGTTCTAAAACTTGTACAGACACAGAATGGACATACATTTACATTTAGAGAATTCAGTCACCAGACAAAGTGGCCATCACGGCTTAAAGGCTTTACCGCTGCAAGTTGGTAGTAGATATAAAGTGTTAACTTTGTTGGTCAATTTTAAAGTAAGATCAATAACCAAAAAATTAGAATGGAAAGCAAAAAAATCATAATATATTCATTATAAACTCTGTCGCAATGAATAAAAATGATATTAATTTGATTTAATAAAATTCATGCAGGAAACATTTTGTATAGATGGAATATCAAGCTGTATTTGTATTATCCAGGTGCAACAAATGCAAACTTACATAAAGAAGCTCAGTCCTGTGAAGCATCACAGCTAAACACCTCCCCCTAGTGAAGCGCATCTCAGGACTAACTGCAGCAGAGTGATGAATGAACCTTTCTGTTTCTGCCTTAAGCAAAGTCTGGGGGGACGGATGGACGTGTTTTAATGTAAATATCTCCTGATCATTTAACGTACACTGAAACACTGAACACAAGTGATGTACACATATACAGATACCAGGACCCACCTCTATACCACTCACTACCATCAATAAAGGTGTATACAGTCTTTTCTGTTCCAGCATAATAACAAAGCGAGGTCTAGGGTAATCCATCCATTATATTTCTCTTTATCCTGGCGGGGGTTCCCCATGCCCATCCAGGGGAGAACGTTTCGGGCACTGGGCAGATACACCCAGGACAGGACGGCAATCTATCACTGGACACATACTCACACACAGACACACTGTATATGGGGCAATTTGGAGAACTCAATTGACCTTGATCCATGTTTTTGGACTGTGGGAGGAAACCGGAGAACCCGGAGGAAACCCATGCAGACACGGGGAGAACATGGAAACTCCACCCAGATTGGGATTGGGTGCTTTAGTGGTTTGACATGTTCTCGTCTCAGCTCTAGGGATTCCTGGTTTGAATCCCAATCTGGGTGGAGTTTCCATGTTCTCCCCGTGTCTGCATGGGTTTCCTCCCACAGTCCAAAAACATGGATCAAGTCAATTGAGTTCTCCAAATTGCCCCATATAGAGTGTGTCTGTTTGTGTGAGTGTGTGCCCAGTGATGGATTGGCATCCTGTCCTGGGAGTATCTGCCCAGCGCCCGAAACTTTCCCCCCTGGAGAACGCACACACACACACACACACACACACACACACACACACACACACA
>JAFMOD010000210.1:52170-70013 GCA_019802435.1 Corydoras maculifer
GAGAGAGAGAGAGAGAGAGAGAGAGAGAGAGAGAGAGAGAGAGAGAGAGAGAGAGAGAGAGAGAGAAAGAGAGAGAGAGGGAGAGAGAGAGAGCGAGAAAGAGAGAGAGATCTCTTCCCAATTCTGTCTGTAAGGCAGAATCACTTTGCATCTTTATGAAATGGACAGACAGACAGACAGACAGATAAATAGAGAGCTAGATAAGCAGCCTAAAGGACAGTATTTAGTTCATGTTTGTGTCTTTTACCAGTGTCTGAAATGCTGAATACTTCATAAGGTCATTGTCCAGATCCCTGTAGGTCATCACTCTGTTCACCTGAACGCTGAGAGAGAGACAGACAGATGTCATGTGTCCTAAAGCGATCCTAAACCACTGCAAACCCGATCACCGAAAGCGCAGGAGCAGATCAACAGCTCATAACTGAGATCGTCAACACAGATCGTCATGAGACTGAAGGTAGAGGCTTTGCAATACCAGACACACGGCAGCTGCAAAAAAACATCTGCATCGGACAACAAATTGCAAACCGATGACTAGTCTGAAAAGTAAATCCTCCTAAAAAAGGAAAATCCAAATGTCCCGCGAACAATGAGGTGATTATGAAGCGCGGGGACGCATGGAAACAAACGCCAAGGAAAAGTCAGGCTCGAAATTGAAAGCCAGCTGCTTATCTGCGCTTTGTGAATTAAAAGGTAAAGCAGTCTGTAAACGTAGCCAGGCCTTAGCAGCACATGCCAGTCCTACTTAAGCCACATTACACGCTACATTGCCCCCACGATGAGTTCAGTGTGGATATTATCTCCCACATGGCACACAGGGGGAGCCAAAGGGGACAGGGCACCCCAATCTGAAAGTGCACCGCTAAAGTGAACCCCCTCACATGGCAGAGACCTCGGACTGATTCAATTATCAGCTAACAATCTAATCAGGAGGAACAGCCCCACCCCACCCCACCTCACCCCACCTCACTGATCCTCCTTTATTAAAAGCAGAGCTCATACACTGAGGTTTGATATAAAGTTCATTCATTCATTCATTCATTCATTCATTATCTTCCGCTTTATCCTCTATTAGGGTCGCGGTGGGGTTCCCCATGCCCATCCAGGGGAGAACATCTCGGCCGCTGGGCAGATACACCCAGGACAGGGCGCCAATCCATCGCTGGGCACACACTCACTCACACAGACACACTTTATAGGGGGCAATTTTGAGAATTCAATTAACTTGATCCATGTTTTTGGACTGTGGGAGGAAACCGGAGAACCCAGAGGAAACCCACGCAGACATGGGGAGAACATGGAAACTCCACCCAGATGGGGATTCAAACCAGGAATCCCTAGTTCTGAGAGGAGAACATGCCAACCACTAAGCCACCGTGCCGCTTTGATATAAAGTTGTTTTTTTATTTTACTATTTAATATTCATCCATGGGCGGCACGGTGGCTTAGTGGTTGGCATGTTCTCCTCTCAGCACTAGGGATTCCCGGTTCGAATCCCCATCTGGGTGGAGTTTCCATGTTCTCCCCGTGTCTGCGTGGGTTTTCTCCGGGTTCTCCGGTTTCCTCCCACAGTCCAAAAACATGGATCAAGTCAATTGAGTTCCCCAAATTGCCCCATATAGAGTGTGTCTGTGTGAGTGAGTGTGTGCCCAGCGATGGATTGGCGTCCTGTCCCGGGTGTATCTGCCCAGCGCCCGAAATATTCTCCCCTGGATGGGCATGGGGAACCCCCGCGCGACCCTAATAGAGGATAAAGCGGAAGATAATGGATGGATGGATGGATGGATGGATGAATGAATGAATGAATGAATGAATGAATATATATATATACACACACACACACACAAAGTGTTTGTAGACAGTTTAAGATGACGTCCGTACCTTGGAGGTGCAGCCACTTGCATGGTGAGGTCCTCCTCCTGAACTTCATCCAAGTCTGGGATCACAGGAATGTCTAGAAACATTTTAAAAAACAAAGAAAGATATAATACTAAATGGATGGCACGGTGAATTAGTGGTTGGCATGTTCTCCTCTCAGAACTAGGGATTCCCGGTTCGAATCCCCATCTGGGTGGAGTTTCCATGTTCTCCTCATGTCCGCGTGGGTTTCCTCCGGGTTCTCCGGTTTCCTCCCACAGTCCAAAAACATGGATCAAGGTCAATTGAATTTTCCAAATTGCCCCATATAGAGTGTGTATGTGTGAGTGAGTGTGTACCCAGCGATAGCCAGGCACCCTGTCCTGGGTCTATCTGCCCAGCGCCCAAAACGTTCTCCCCTGGATGGGCATGGGGAACCCCACCCCCATGACCCTAATAGATGATAAAGCGGAAGGTAATGGATGGATGGATAATACTAAAGGGGCGGCACGGTGGCTTAGTGGTTAGCATGTTCTCCTTTCAGCTCTAGGGATTCCTGGTTTGAATCCCAATCTGGTTGAGTATCCATGTTCTCCCTGTGTCCTCATGGGTTTCCTCCAGGTTCTCCGGTTTTCTCCCACAGTCCAAAAACATGGATCAAGGTCAATTGGATGCTCCAAATTGCCCCATATAGAGTGTGTCTGTGTCTGTCAGGGTGTGCCCAGAGATAGATCGGTGCTCGAAATGTTCTCCCCCACGCGCCGGACCCTAGTAGATGATAAAGCGGAAGATAATAGATGGATGTTAGAAAGTTATGGTGTAGGAGGTTTCATTTTGACATTGAATCAACCAAACTGGCGAACGCCAAAGATTGCAAAAAACAAGATGAAAGAATGTTTTGGACTGAGCACCTGAAAAACACTAAATAATTGAAAAGTATAAAGCACTTGGAACAAACATGGCCCCATGCTGCATGTTCTGCGGGGTGTTCATGAAAGCTGCAACCTATCCCACATCCCGGAATCACAACTCCTCACAGATGCCGTCTGTCTCCTCGCTTGCTTTTTGTTTATGGTGCATGTGAACTGGCATTGGATTCCCACCCTCCCTCTGCTGCTCCTTTCTACACCTCCGACTCATCAACTCTATCTCCTTGCCCCCCCTCACCCCCTTTAATATCCTCTTCCTTGCTGCCCCCTGTCACAGTGACCAGGCGGCCATGAATATTCAGCGAGCGAGGCGGCATCTCTTCCTGCTGCGAGACAGGGCACTGGCCAGGGGCTCCCTGAAAACTGCCCCCCCACCCCTCCTTCCCGCTCACGCACCTCCCCCACCACCTATGCACCCCACCTTACCCCCCACTACCCCAGCATTTTGGCCTTGTCATCGGTGGCTACCCTACAGACCCTTCGGGCTGGAGTTGGTGACCTGCGTGCCCAATCGGGCCGGGCTAGGCTCCAGGTGTGCCCATCTGTGTGGGGTCGGAAGTCACGGCGCGGCCTGGCAGGAGCCGCTGTGCCAGGAGCTGCCTGCCCGCCGCTCAAAACAGTGGGAACCCGCTTTAATTGGCAAAACTCAACAGGACAGAGCATGGCGCTGCTCCCAAAGAAGGACAGGGCAAAGTTTCACAGCTCCCTCCCATTCTTGGATGGACTTTCATCGGAGTGTGTGTGTGAGTGTGTGTGTGAGTGTGTGTGTGAGTGTGTGTGTGAGTGTGTGTGTGAGTGTGTGTGTGAGTGTGTGTGCATGTTGTTGAGAGGGGAGTGTTGTGAGATTTATTAACAGATCGGTGCAGAACGATCAAACAACCATCCATTCATTCATTATCTTCCACTTTATCCTCTATTAGGGGGAGGGGTGGGGGGTTTCCCCATGCCCATCCAGGGGAGAAGGTTTCGGGCGCTGGGCAGATACACCCAGGACAGGACGCCAATCTATCACTGCGCACACACTCACTCACACAGACACACTCTATATGGGGCAAGTTGGAGAATTCAATTGACCTTGATCCATGTTTTTGGACTGTGGGAGGAAACCGGAGAACCCAGAGGAAACCCACGTGGACACGCGGAGAACAAGGAAACTCCACCCAGATTGGGATTCGAACCGGGAATCCTTAGTGCTGAGAGGAGAACATGCTAACCACTAAGCCACCGTGCTCCCCCGATCAAACAGTTATTTAGCTATTCACGTGTCTGCGTGGGTTTCCTCCGGGTTCTCCGGTTGCCTCACACAGTCCAAAAACATGGATCGAGGTCAATTGAATTCTCCAAATTGCCCCATATAGAGTGTGAGTGTGTGCCCAGTGATAGATTTGCGTCCTGTCCTGGGTGTATCTGCCCAGCGCCCGAAACCTTCTCCCCTGGATGGGCATGAGGAACCCCCCACCCCTCCCCCTAATAGAGGATAAAGCGGAAGATGATGGATGGATGGATATGGTGTACAGTGCAGGTGGCTTAGTGGTTAGCATGTTCTCCTCTCAGCATTAGAGATTCCCGATTCGAATCCCTATCTGGGTGGAGTTTCCATGTTCTCCCAGTGTCCACGTGGGTTTCCTCCGGGTTCTACGGTTTCAAAGTCAATTAGCCCATATAGGGTGTGTGTCTGTATGAGGGAGTGTTTGCCCTCCACCTACCCACCCATCCACCTACCAACCCCCATCCACCCAACAATCTATCCACTCACCCAGCCAACCACGCACCCACCAATCCATCCATCCAACCACCCCCATCCACCCCCAAATCCAGCAATTCCTCCAGCCACCCACCTACCCATCCAAATATGACAATACCCACATTAGACCACCCCCAAATGTGTAGGGATCAGATTTCAACCCCCCCCCACGATGTTTTGGGTGCATGCACTGTTCCAATGTGATATAAACAAAGCCATAGTGATTGAGGAGGGGCAACCTCATGCTCGGAACATGATCGGACATCCACATGCCTTCCTCATACAACACACACAGCCTGCTACATTACATCCATATACGTCATGATCCATGGGATTAACATGAACGGACCTGCAGACACATGGGCGAATAAAGAGTCCCCGTGGAGAGTTTTTGACATTAGCGCTTGGGTCACGGTAACGCGCCACCCACCTTGTGTTGAATTCCATCACCCTGACACTGATAACAAGCCCTCTTATGCCTCCATTGATAACTTGGTGCTTTTCTGTTATTTATAATTAAATCTAATTAAAAATGCCAGCCTCGTTTAGTCACTGACAAGATTCATCTGTGTTTCTGATATCCAAATAAATGCGGGCGCGCGTGGAGTGCTGCTTCATATTCATGAGGGCCCCGGTGACACTTTGTCCTCTCATTTCCAAAGCAGTGCGTTCAGCAGAATCTGTCCCCCTGGACCCCCAATCAAATTTAATGGTCTTAGCACGGTGACATCAAAAGCCTCTACACCCAGCTCTCCACAAATACATTGCAGACCTGTTTTTTTTTCCCCCTCCCAAGCCTCCTCTCATCTCGGCGGATAATGCACCATCAACACAATTCCATGAGAGTTCAATGTGAAGCACGGAGGGCTAAGCTTTGTGTATGCAAACACCATGATTAAGTGGCCAAAGCAAAACAACGTTTTTAAATGAGGTTCCAATGCAGCCTATTATGAGAGGTTAAAGGAGAAGTAGGGGGTCACTGAATACAAGCTAATAAGATGACTTCATCAAAAAGCAAGGCTGCACTTCACCGTACTAGAACAGCATTTAAGATTTGTTTATTTCCTCTCCAATAGGTCACCCAAGGTCACTTCCTCAAACGGAATACAGAGAGCAGAGAGAGGGCACTAACCGGACGCAGCCCCAAACGTCCACGTAGGCTCCTTCACAAACAACGCCACCCTGGAGAACATGCTCGACACGGACGGGTTGCACCTTCAGCCATTAGGTTGATAGGCTGACACCTTAACCACTAAGGTACCAATGAGCTACCACACCCTGTGCCTATTAGTTACATCTAAAATCACGATAATTTGATAATATTACTATAACTCATCCATTATCGTCCGCTTTATCCTCTATTAGGGTTGCGGGGGGGTTCCCCATGCCCATCCAGGGGAGAACGTCTCGGGCGCTGGGCAGATAGACCCAGGACAGGGCGCCAATCTATCTCTGGGCACACACTTACTCACACAGACACACTCTATATGGGGCAATTTGGAGAACTCAATTGACTTGATCCATGTTTTTGGACTGTGGAAGGAAACCGGAGAACCCGGAGGATACCCACGCGGACACGGGGAGAACATGGAAACTCCACCCAGATTGGGATTGGAACCGGGAATCCCTAGTGCTGAGAGGAGAACATGCTAACCACTAAGCCACCCTATTACTATAATAAATAATATTATTATAATATCACGATCCATCGCTGGACAACACTCACTCACACTGCTCTTAATAACTCCTATTTAAATTGCCCCTATTGTACATAGAATATGTAAGTGAGTGAGTGTGTGCCCAGTGATGGATTGGAGCCCTTTCCTGGGTGTATCTGTTAAGCGCCCGAAACGTTCTCCCCTGGATGGGCATGGGGAACCCCCCCCCGTGACCGTAGTGGAGGATAATTCATTCATTATCTCCCGCTTATCCTCTATAAGGGTCGCGGTGGGGTTCCTCATGCCCATCCAGGGAAGAACGTCTCGGGCGCTGGGCAGATACACCCAGGACAGGGCGCCAATCCATCGCTGGGCACACACTCACTCACACAGACACTCTATAGGGGGCAATTTTGAGAATTCAATTAACTTGATCCATGTTTTTGGACTGTGGGAGGAAACCGGAGAACCCGGAGGAAACCCACGCAGACACGGGGAGAACATGGAAACTCCACCCAGATGGGGATTCGAACCGGGAATCCCTAGTGCTGAGAGGCGAACGTGCTAACCACTAAGCCACCGTGTCGCCTAGTGGTGGATAATGTGCAAGATAATGGATGGATGGATCTACTGAAGAGTGCAATGATTGTTTGGAACCCTGTTACCAAATTCCCATCTACTTTGCTGTTTTTCTCTAAATGCCCCACAGTTCACTTCCTCTAAACATAATGACCCAGACGTCCAATAAGCAAAAGAAAACCCATTTGCCAGACGTGTTCTTCCACAATGTCCTACAAGAATCGCCTCATCAGCACTTATCACCTTATTTTTAATCTTTCTCTGGGTTTCCGTCCCACTTGTTTCCCTCTGCCGCTCCAATTGTCAAGTGTCCCATCCATTACACACCAATCACTGGCTGAGTCTTTTTTCCCACCGACCCGGCAGCAAGTTTCCACAGAGAGCTGTTGAGCATGCAGGAAGTATCCTCACTGTGGATTACCCACCCTACACACACCCCCAGCTCCTGAGGGTATCCGCTGTTGCAGTTTAAAAAAAAATCCAATCCAGTATTTTGGCCCTCAGACGAGGCTGGTGGTGCCTGTGAGCCGCCTGAACCAGAGGAACCTCGTAAGACAGATGTCTCTGGAAGTACCGTGCAAGTGTTCACTTCATTTTAATCTTTTTAAATGAATTTATTTCTAATTAAAGAATTTATTCTTATTTTGTAAAGTGACCTTCAGTGTTGTGAAAGGCGCTCAGAAAAAAAAATATATTATTATTATTATTAATAGGCGGCACAGTGGCTTAGTGGTTGGCATGTTCTCCTCTCAGCACTAGGGGTTCCCGGTTCGAATCCCCATCTGGGTGGAGTTCCCATGTTCTCCCCGTGTCTGCGTGGGTTTCCTCCGGGTTCTCCGGTTTCCTCCCACAGTCCAAAAACATGGATCAAGTCAATTGAATTCTCAAAAAAATTGCCCCATATAGAGTGTGTCTGTGTGAGTGAGTGTGTGCCCAGCGATGGATTGGCGCCCTGTCCTGGGTGTATCTGCCCAGCGCCCAAAACGTTCTCCCCTGGATGGGCATGGGGAACCCCACCGTGACCCTAATAGAGGATAAGGCGGAAAATAATGAATTAATGAATGAATTATTATTGGCGGCACGGTGGCTTAGTGGTTAGCACGTTTGCCTCTCAGCGCTTGGTATTCCCGGTTTGAATCCCCATCTGGGTGGAGTTCCCATGTTCTCCCCGTGTCCGCATGGGTTTCCTCCGGGTTCTCCGGTTTCCTCCCACAGTCCAAAAACATGGATCAAGTCAATTGAATTCTACAAAAATTGCCCCATATAGAGTGTCTGTGTGAGTGAGTGTGTGCCCAGCGATGGATTGGCGCCCTGTCCTGGGTCTATCTGCCCAGCGCCCGAAACGTTCTCCCCTGGATGAGCATGGTGAACCCCCCCGCGACCCTAATAGAGGATAAAGCGGAAGGTAATGAATGAATGAATGAATGATTATTATTAATAATATTATTATTATTATTAATATTATTATTATTATCATTATTAGGGCAGCACGGTGGCTTAGTGGTTAGCATGTCAGCACTAGTGATTTCCAGTTTGAATCCCAATCTGGGTGGAGTTTCCATATTCTCCCCGTGTCTGCATGGGGTTCCTCCGGGTTCTCCGGTTTCCTCCCACAGTCCAAAAACATGGATCAAGTCAATTGAGTTCTCCAAATTGCCCCATATAGAGTGTGTTTGTGTGAGTGAGTGCGTGCCCAGCGATGGATTGGCGTCCTGTCCTGGGACGCATCTCTGCCCCCCCCCCCCCCCGCGACCCTAGTAGAGGTTAAAGGGGAAGATAATAGACGGATGGCTTTAATCCACTCTTAATTTTTTAACGAACCCACTTCTGATTATTAACAACAGCTGCGAACGTTCACATTTCAACTTTCCCCAGCGCCTCGGTTAACCGCTGCAGTAAATCAAATTAGCTCAAACCAAATAAAAGATCTGAATCCTTAAGGTGGCTATATTCCATCTAAGATGCTTTGATGTGAACATTACAGCCATGCCTCATTTTTAAAGTGGGCAACCAGGCAATGCTCTTAACCGCTCCTCGTTACTTTGGCAATTTCAACCCATATTTCCCCTGCCGCTTGCTAGAAAAATGGAACAATTATTCCAGGCTATGCTTTGCTGAAAGTTCTGACATTATATGTAGGGTGAACCTCGAGGCTCCAGGCTGAATTGGAGCCACATTTTCGGTGAAAGCCTCCGACGCTGGTGTGAGTGAACGCAGGCTGGAGCCCCGGCGCGCTCGCTATGACCCGTGGGCTTATGAGCGCAGGAAATTCTTACTCCTGTTAGAGATATGGATATTATATTAAGTGTGATGGTGCAAAAATATATATTAGATTTTTCAGCCAGACACCTTGATGGAGGTATGAATCAAGGACGGGATGATTTGAGCTCACTGTACAATACAGGCAGGTTGCCATGACGATCGCTTAGATTTAATGACCATGGCACGTTTTTGTTAATTTGAATATAACAATTTAAGAAAACCTGACGGCACGGTGGCTTAGTGGTTAGCATGTTCTCCTCTCAGCGCTAGGGATTCCAGTTCAAATCCCCATCTGGGTGGAGTTTCCATGTTCTCCCAGTATCCGCATAGGTTTCCTCCGGGTTCTCCGGTTTCCTCCCACAGTCCAAAAACATGGATCAAGTCAATTGAGTTCTCCAAATTGCCCCATATAGAGTGTGTGTGTGTGTGAGTGAATGTGTGCCCAGTGATGGATTGGCGTCCTGTCCTGGGTGTATCTGCCCAGCGCCTGGGACGTTCTCCCCTGGATGGGCATGGGGAACCCCACCGCGACCCTAATAGAGGATAAAGCACAAGATAAGATAATGGATGGATGGAAATTAGTATGAGAGGCGGCATGGTGGTTTAGTGGTTGGCATGTTCTCCTTTCAGCACTAGGGATTTCCGGTTTGAATAACCATCTGGATGGAGTTTCCATGTTCTCCCCGTGTCAACGTGGGTTTCCTCCGGGTTCTCCGGTGTCCTCCCACAGTCCAAAAACATGAATCAAGATCAATTGAATTCTCCCAATTGCCCCAAATAGAGTGTGTCTGTGTGAGTGAGTGTGTGCCCAGTGATAGATTGGCACCCACTCCTGGGTGTATCTGCCACCCCCCACCCCAGTAGAGGATAAAGCGGAAGTTAATGCATGGATGGCACAGTGGCTTAGTGGTTAGCATGTTCTCCTCTCAGCTCTAGGGATTCCCGGTTCGAATCCCAATCTGGGTGGTTTCCATGTTCTCCCCTTGTCCACATGGGTTTCCTCCGGGTTCTCCGGTTTCCTCCCACAGTCCAAAAACATGGATCAAGTCAATTGAGTTCTCCAAATTGCCCCATATAGAGTGTGTGTGTGAGTGAGTGTGTGCCCAGCGATAGATATGTGCCCTGTTCTGGCCTGAAACGTTCTCCCCTGGATGGGCATGGGGAACCCCCCCGCGACCCTAGCATATGATAATGGATGGATGGATGGATACAGTATCATCTTAAGGCCTCACTGCTGTCGTGGGTGTTACTGAATTTAGCGCCCCTCGCAGAGCTGCAGGAGTACTTACCGTTCTCATCATCGGAACCCTCCGGGGTCTGAAGCCTCAACCGCGGGCTGCAAACAAACAAACAACAGGTGTTACCGCAAAGCATACGGAATGCTTTCATCCAATGTAATAATCAGCAAAGCAAACAGGGGACGAGCTGCCTCACTCAGGAGGGAAGCGCAGCAGCACTAATTTGGTCGGTGAGACGGCCCTGCACGCTTTGCAGAGGCAGGAAGCGCTGGTGATATGTAAAAAGCTAGCCTGCTTGCCCCCAACCTGTGCTAAAATGATGAGACCTCAACCACGATGTCTTTTAATCAGGCTAAGTGATTGTTCTTGGAACGCCGGAATTAGTTGCAACCAAGGACAATTTCGCAGCAATGACAATTTCTTTCTCATAGCAGCGAGCATAAACAAACATTTCGATTCCTTCTGTCTTTTAACTATGTGATTTAATCAGCAGCGTGGAATAACGACGGGAACATACAGATAAAAGGAAAACGCAGAACACTTACTCCTCGACCTCCTCAGCACCTTGTCTTCTTCCAGATCTTTCAAAAAGAGGAAATAAAACAAGGTCAAAATAATCAAAACGTCTTTTGAATCGGGAATTTTATTGATTTACTTTTTTACATTCATTTATTAAAATGAAAACTAAATTTACTGTCTGTGGATACCCCACGTGTGTGCATTGTAACTTCCATAATGTCACATATTGATAGAATATGACAACCTTAAGTGTAATGCAAAAATTTTTAAACAGTGGGAACAAAAGGAGTTCAAGTCATTTATTTATGTGATGCTTTTTACAACAGTACATTGTCACAAAGCAGCTTTACAGAGTTAAAAGCTTTCAAACCTGTAGGATTATTAAGAATTATAACCAGATTGGCTTTATTCCAAAATAAGTAAATATAGAAATATAGAAATATATATATATATAGATTGGCGCCCACTCCTGGGTGTATCTGCCACCCCCCCTAACCCCCCCCCCCCCTACGACCCTAGTAGAGGATAAAGCGGAAAATAATGCATGGACGGCACAGTGTCTTAGTGGTTGGCATGTTCTCCTCTCAGCTCTAGGGATTCCCAGTTCGAATCCCAATCTGGGTGGAGTTTCCATGTTCTCCCCGTGTCTGCGTGGGTTTCCTCCGGGTTCTCCGGTTTCCTCCCACAGTCCAAAAACATGGATGAAGTTAATTGAATTCTCCAAATTGCCCCATATAAAGTGTGTCTGTGAGAGTGAGTGTGAGTGCGATGGATTGGCGCCCTGTCCTGGGTCTATCTGCCCAGCGCCCGAGACGTTCTCCCCTGGATGGGCATGGGGAACCCCACCGCGACACTCCCCCCCCCCCCCCCCCCCCCCCCCCCCCCCCCCCCCCCCCCCCCCCCCCCCCCCCCCCCCCCCCCCCCCCCCCCCCCCCCCCCCCCCCCCCCCCCCCCCTATATATATACATACACACACACTCACAAATCAATAATGATTCCAATTAAACCGGCACAAAGCACAGTTCTTTCTCTTAGTGCTTACTGCCCCCTAGTGGTACATATATGTTTGAAAAATTTTGTTGTACTTTCATCAGAAATTTCCATGCAATGTATAGCAGACATGACTCTTGTCCAGCTTTGTTTTTTGTTTTTTTCTATTCCATAATAAGATACATTTGCAAGGGTTAGGATTACTGAAAAATGTACATTTTTATTCATTAAATACACACTACAGAAACCAAAGCACTGGGACATACCTCTCATTTAATAATTTCGGGTTTTTTATTCAGCTGAAGAAGAATCATCTATGAATGCTGAACAGTTTAAAGAAGGTTTTCTGTGTAACTGTTGCTGTTCCACAATACGCAAAGCAACGCAGCACAGCAGCACAGCAGCACAGCAGCACAGCAGCACAGCATGGTTGGGTGAGTTTGCTGTGGAAGAACTTATCTGACCCGCATGAAGCCCTGAACTCAACCCTGTTCAACACCTTTGGTTGTTATAACTAAGATAGAAATTGCTAATCAGGCCCTTTAATCCAACATCAGAGTCTGATCTCACAAATCTTCTGATGATTGAGCATAAATTCCCTCTGTTTTAGTATAAAACGTCATTAAAAGACTAACTGTAACGTGTGGATTTCCAGATATCTTTGTTCATACAGTGGATCTGTTGGTTAGGTTAGGTTGTGAGGTTTTACTGCCACTTCAGCACGTATTTGGGCATACGTTTGGTTACATTATGTTAAGATGGGGAGGAGATTAGTCAAAATGATATTAAATGAGGTGTTTCAAGTTAATGTGCGATTAAAAGTTCAGTATTTTCTCTGGTGTTGGAACTGATGGAAGTAGATTTCCTGGCAAATGGCGTTATGACAAAATAAACAGTTATACACACTGTGCATGCAATCACACACTATATAGGGGCAATTTAGAACATCCAATTTACCCTAAATCCATATTTTTGGACTGTTGGAAAGGAAGGAAGGAAACCCACATGGACATGGGGAAAACTTCACCTGGATTGGGATCTGATCCTGGATCCCCAGCGCTAAGAGGCGAACGTACCATGCCTCAAAAGAAAAGTTTAACAATTAATTATTGTAATTGGAATAAAGTAAACATCTGTTGAGTGTTTTAACATCCAATCGATTGTTTGGTTCACCAGACCCACCAACAGTTGGAGAATTCAATTGACCTTGATCCAACTTTTTGGACTGTGGGTGGAAACCAGAGAACCCTGAGGAAACCCATGTGGACACGGGGAGAACATGGGAACTCCACCCAGATTGGGACTCGAACCGGGAATTTATAGTGCTGAGGGGAGAACATGCTAACCACTAATCCCCCGTATGAATCCCAATCTAATAGGAGTTTCATATAACGTCCCAATACCCCCCCAACAGTTTTCTCCTACAGGTTGGCTTAGTGATTAGCATGTTCTCCTCTCAGCCCTAGGGATTCCCGGTTCGAATCCTCATCTGGGTGGAGTTTCCATGTTCTCCCCGTGTCCGCGTGGGTTTCCTCCGGGTTCTCTGGTTTCCTCCCACAGTCCAAAAACATGGATCAAGGTCAAATGAATGCTCTAAATTGCCCCATATAGTGTGTGTTTGTGTGCTCTGCGATAGATTGGCACCGTGTCCTGGGTGTATCTGCCCAGCGCCCAAAACATTCTCCCCTGGATGGGCATGGGGAACCCCCCGTGATCCTAATATAGGATAAAGCAGAAGGTAATGGATGGATGAATAAATGGACTAGAGATAATAGTACAAAAAAGGAGCTGTACATAATAAAATGACCAGAAAGTGTATAGCGCTATTAAAAGCTACAATAAATAAATATGAATTGCTAGATCATACTAAACACTTAATAAAAAGACAGGACCATTTCTGGATCTTCTCCCTCCCACCTTCAACCTATCATTTCAAAATACACTCCGACTCGTTCACTTCACTCCAGTGATGATGGCCGCCTACGATTCCACCTCACAGAGGAGCTGATTCTCACTCCGTGGCGTTCACCACTGCAAAATGGTGGAACGAGCTTTCCAACTCTGTCCGTAAGGCAGAATCACTAAGCAGTTTTAAGAAACTACTGAAGACGCATCTTTTTAACAAATACCTGTTATTAAAAAAAATAATTAAAAAAAAATTGGTGGGGGGTGCAGCATCAAATAACAATCAGGTTTGATGAATTTACAGTGTAGTTGGTAACATCACTTCTGACATGTGATGTTCTCATTTGTAAGTCGCTGTATAAAATTTGTAAGTTGGATAAAAGCATCTGCTAAATTACTAAATTCATTCATCCATTATCTTCCGCTTTATCCTCTATTAGGGTCGCGGAGGGGTTCTCCATGCCCATCCAGGGGAGAACGTTTCGGGCGCTGGGCAGATACACCCAGGACAGGGCGCCAATCTATCGCTGGGCACACACTCACTCACACAGACACGCACACACACTCGATATGGGGCAATTTGGAAAACTCAATTGACTTGAACCATATTTTTGGACTGTGGGAGGAAACCGGAGAACCCAGAGAAAACCCACACAGACACGGGGAGAACATGGAAACTCCACCCAGATGGGGATTCGAACTGGGAATCCCTAGTGCTGAGAGGAGAACATGCCAACCACTAAACCACCGTGCCGCTTAAATGACTAAATGTAAATGTAAACAAAAAAATTCCATTCCAGGAGAAAATAATGCAAAAAAAATAAATCACAGTTTGCATTATGTGGATAAAAAGAGGAACTTCTTGCCTGTCTGCCCTTCGCATGCGTCCTGTGTGGACATGGCCGCCTTTAATGCTCCGTCCAAGCCCCGAGATTAAGACTCATGCAAGGTAAAGCAACAGACATGGTCAAACTGTCTGGGCAAAAAAAAGTTGTTAGGGATAAAATATATTGTGACAACCCGGCTTCAAAGGTTCATCAATAAACTGACGGATCAGTTAGTGTCAATTAGGAGTGACAGATCGGCAAATCCTGGGATTTCTGCTGTGGGATTAGTGCGCCCGTGATTGAGCATGAGGGGTGACATTGAGTGGGGGGAGGAGAAAAAAAAAAAAAAAAAAAAAAAAAAGTCCTTGCCCGCTCTGGTGGGGACCATTAGTTACTTTGTTTCACAGGGGAGGATCAATGCATCGTGAACCCCGTTAACACCTCGTGCAGCACTCCATCCTCTCTCCCTCTCGGCCATGAACGCAGAAAATCAAGATGGGTTAGGCTGACACGCCGAGCTGCCACCCTGACCTGCCTTGAGACAGATGTGTAGAGGGTCTCTCCGCTACCTGAACCAGTGATTCAGAAAACCATGTAAATGAATCCAATCAGGCTGGCTTGTTCACTTTGGCTGGTCTATGCATCTCCAGCATTAAAGGGGAGAAGCAGTGAAGCGGCAGGGCACTGAATCTACTGAAACAAGCGGCGCGCCCCGCCGGCCGGCCGGCGCTGATAGATCGTCATGTGCGTCGATCGAGCAGAATGAGGTCACAGACCACAGGGTCTGTAAATCTGGACCGTATCTCTAGAACTTTAGGATTCGGTATGTCAAGTGCTGAACTGCATGGTAAGCATCTCATCAGCGTCTGAGTAATGGACACTCTTCATGCTGAATTTCAGCAAACACCGCCCTCTGGTGGTTATTAGGGAGCAGTAATGATATGAACCATAGAAAAGCTGGTTCAGAAGGATGGCTAAGGGTATATTGAAGGACTAAATGGTTCGAAATCGTCAGGACTTCCACTTTGTTAAATAACTTTTATTTAAAGAAACACGTTGGTGGTCACCATCAATATGGGGTGACTCTTATCCATACATCATCCATCCATTATCTTCCGCTTAATCCTCTACTAGGGTCTACTAGTGGTGGGGTTCTCCACGCTCATCCAGGGGAGAGGGGGAGGTGAGAGGATTGAGGGGAACGAGTGAAAGGGGGTGTTTTGGGTTGGGGTGGGGTGGGAGTAAAGAAATGACTTTAGCACAAGTCTGGTGAGCAGTTCTTGTAATGGAAAAGCTTGTCATACTAATAAAATGAACAGTGGGCTTTAAACAGTGGGAATGATGAATGAGAAAAGGCAGAGATGTAAAATAAGAGCAGAAACCAATCAGGAATGAGGAAGGAGAAAATGAACAAGACTGCATTTACATTTCGTCATTTAGCAGATGGGCTTCCAAATGAGAGGAGAGACCAGCTATGCTGTGGTATTATCAGACCTGCTCATTATCCAATCCCGCTTCAATGTCTAGCCATCCATCCACCCATTATCCTCCGCTTTATCTTCTATTAGGGTCGTTGGGGGGGGGGGGGTTCCCCATGTCCATGCAGGGGAGAATGTTTCGGGTGCTGGGCAGATACACCCAGGACAGGACGCCAATCTATCACTGAACACACACTCACTCACACAGACACACTCTATATGGGGCAATTTGGAGAACTCAATTGAATTCGGAGGAAACCCACGCAGACACGGGGAGAACATGGAAACTCCACCCAGATTGGGATTCGAACCGGGAATCCCTAGTGCTGAGAGGAGAACATGCTAACCACCAAGCCACCGTGCCGCCCCTTAATAATTAATTAATTAATAATTCATGGAAAAATCAGTTCTGATCCTGGACTCTGCTTTTCTTTGTTTAAAAAAAAAAAAAGTTAATTTAATAAAAACATTTTAAAGGCATTAAAAGGTGGTTGGGACAGCACGGTGGCTTAGTGGTTGGCATGTTCTCCTCTCAGCACTAGGGATTCCCGGTTCAAATCCCCATCTGGGTCGAGTTTCCATGTTCTTCCCGTGTCTGTGTGGGTTTCCTCCGGGTTCTGCGGTTTCCTCCCACAGTCCAAAAACATGGATCAAGTCAATTGAGTTCTCCAAATTGCCCCATATAGAGTGTGTCTGTGTGTGAGTGTGTGCCCAGCGATGGATTGGCGCCCTGTCCTGGGTGTATCTGCCCAGCGCCCGAAACATTCTCCCCTGGATGGGCATGGGGAACCCCCCCGCCACCCAAATAGAGGATAAAGTGAAAGATAATGGATGAATGAATAAATAAAAGGTGGTTGCTGTTTGCCCTCTTCATTCCAACAAAGCATTTCTCTCCCATCAGGTTTAAACCTGACTTTGCAGCATAAAGACTAAAGTCAGAACTTAATGCAGAAGTAACGGAGGACACTGTGTCAGGTTTTTTCAGGAAGCGGATGATTTATTGCGGCAGTGCACGTTATATTGCAGCCATACTCGGTGCACATGGTCAGGGTTTATTTATGTGCTGGTCTAGAATAAATTAGCCAAAAAGCACAATAAGCCGTTTCCACTTTGTTGAGCTTTAAATAAACAACATGGTTTATTGTACAATGTGTTCTCCCAATGTTTCAGCACAACGCACGTCTTACCTTCAAACGTTATCAGCCTCAGCTGTGTTTACACTATTAACTGAATGATAAAGTCATGATAATGCAGTATTGCTCATCCTGACCACGGTGGTGTCCAGGTGGCCCTGGAGCCTATCCCGGTACTCTTAGGATCCTCATTCATTCATTCATTATCTTCCGCTTATCCTCTATTAGGGTCGCGGTGGGGTTCCCCATGTCCATCCAGGGGAGAACGTCTCGGGCGCTGGGCAGTCCATGCTGGGCACACACTCACTCACACATACACACTCTAAATTGGGCAATTTTGAGAATTCAATTAACTTGATCCATGTTTTTGGACTGTGGGAGGAAACCGGAGAACCCGGAGGAAACCCACGCAGACACGGGGAGAACATGGAAACTCCACCCAGATGGGGATTCGAACCGGGAATCCCTAGCGCTGAGAGGCGAATGTGCTAACCACTAAGCCACCGTGCCGCCTACTCTTAGGATACAAATTAAAAATGAAAACAAGTCTACAGTAAGGGTGGCACGGTGTCTTAGTGGTTAGCATGTTCTCCTCTCAGCACTAGGGATTCCCGGTTCGAATCCCAATCTGGGTGGAGTTTCCATGCTCTATCCGTGTCCGTGTGGGTTTGCTCCGGGTTTTCCGGTTTCCTCCCACAGTCCAAAAACATGGATCAAGTCAATT
>JAFMOD010000210.1:85689-119741 GCA_019802435.1 Corydoras maculifer
TACAAAATAGATCACTTTATCACTTTATATGTAAAATCATGTCATGTAACTTTGGTCATTGTCCCGGTGGTAAGCCAATTCGCTGAGGACTAAATAAGGTCTATGGTATTTAATGGTAGGAGAATGTTTATTTTTGTTGGTCAATGGATAGTTGGTTGTGTGCCAGGTATCTGAGGTCTTTATTGTATACTAGAATATTGCTGGTGTATGTTGATTTAAGGGACTTAGACCTCACCATATATAGACACACTGGTCTGCAGCCTTCTACATAAGGTCGACTGGTAATTTCATGCCAGCCAGAGCATGTAGAGACCTATTTCTAAATGAAGGGTCATTGTCAATATCAAATAACAGCTCGACCGTTGAATGTAAATTTTACAGCCACTACACAACAAGCCCACTCTTAATCACTGCTCAGACGTAATAGATCTCTGTTTACCTTCATATTTTACATTGGCAGCACTAAAGGATGACCTTATGTGGAGCAGGAAATATAAGTGCTTTTAGAAAATAGTCATTTCCAAATGCTGGTCATGATTTTCTGTAGTTTATGAAGCTCAATCAGCATAAACATTGTCGGTGTTTTTAATAAATCAGAAAACAAGTAGCGGCACGGTGGCTTAGTGGTTAGCACGTTTGCCTCTCAGCACTAGGGATTCCCGGTTCGAATCCCCATCTGGGTGGAGTTTCCATGTTCTCCCCGTGTCCTCGTGGGTTTCCTCCGGGTTCTCCGGTTTCCTCCCACAGTCCAAAAACATGGATCATGTCAATTGAGTTCTCCAAATTGCCCCATATAGAGTGTGTCTGTGTGAGTGAGTGTGTGCCCAGCGATATATTGGCGCCCTGTCCTGGGTGAATCTGCCCAGCGCCCGAAATTTTCTTCCCTGGATGGGCATGGGGAACCCCACCGCGACCCTAATAGAGGATAAAGCGGAAGATAATGAATGAATGAATATATATATATATATATATATATATATATATATATATATATATATATATATATATATATATATATATATATATATATATATATATATATACATATATATATATATATATATATATATATATATATATATAGTGCCCAGCGATAGATTGGCGCCCTGTCCTGGGTGTATCTGCCCAGCGCCCGAGATGTTCTCCCCTGGATGGGCATGGGGAACCCCACCGCGACCCCAATAGAGGATAAGCGGGAGATAATGAATGAATGAATGAATGTATATATATATATTCATTCATTATCTTCCGCTTATCCTCTATTGGGGTCGCGGTGGGGTTCCCCATGCCCATCCAGGGGAGAACGTCTCGGGCGCTGGGCAGATAGACCCAGGACAGGGCGCCAATCCATCGCTGGGCACACACTCACTCACACACACACACTCTAAATGGGGCAATTTTGAGAATTCAATTAACTTGATCCATGTTTTTGGACTGTGGGAGGAAACCGGAGAACCCGGAGAAAACCCACGCAGACACGGGGAGAACATGGAAACTCCACCCAGATGGAGATTTGAACCGGGAATCCCTAGTGCTGAGAGGCGAACGTGCTAACCACTAAGCCACCGTGCCGCTATATATATATATATATATATATATACACTAATGGCATGTTTGTATGTATGTTTAAATTATTTTATTTAATTATTTAGTAAAAATGAAGTTTTAAAAAATGTGCCTTAACATTTATTTTGATATTTATTTTGAAAAAAAAATTCTGTAATGACCAGTGTGCTGTGTAAGCAATGCTCGTTCTTCCCCTGGAGATCGGCTACGCGGGGGGAAATGTTATCACTACTCTTTATGTAATTAATATTATATATTGCACTTTTTGTTAAATGCTAACTACAGTTCGTTGGCTCCGTACAATAAAGTTAAATCTAATCTAATCCTCTAATCTAAGGGTTGTGGTTTTAAGTCATTGAGCAGGGCCAGTGACCCTCATTACTTCAGGGATGATGTATAATTATTAATAATGACTTGATCCATTAAGTCGGCATACTTGTGGATTACAGCGTCTGCTGAATGCCCCAATGTAAACGTGAACCTAACGACGCTCCTGCATGTTGGTAAACATCCACTAGAGGGCGCGAGTGAGTAAGCGATTGAGACTCGTTGACCCGGTGATTGAACGCGTGAGATGTAAAGCTCCAAATGTACGAAAAGCGAAACGGATTGTGATAAAGTGACGGGGGGGGGGGGGGTAAGTTAATTAGACTAATTGAATCGAATCTGTGGTTAATAAGTGAGAAGGAGGCTGGGAGTTTTAAACATATACCCGACAATAATAATAATAATAATAATAATAATAATAATAATAATAATAGGCGGCACGGTGGCTTAGTGGTTGGCATGTTCTCCTCTCAGCACTAGGGATTCCCGGTTCGAATCCCCATCTGGGTGGAGTTTCCATGTTCTCCCCGTGTCTGCGTGGGTTTCCTCCGGGTTCTGCGGTTTCCTCCCACAGTCCAAAAACATGGATCAAGTTAATTGAATTCTCAAAATTGCCCCATAAATAGTGTGTGTCTGTGTGTGTGAGTGTTTTCCCAGTGATAGATTGGCGCCCTGTCCTGGGTCTATCTGCCCAGCGCCCAAGATGTTCTCCCCTGGATGGGCATGGGGAACCCCACCGCGACCCTAATAGAGGATAAGCGGAAGATAATGAATGAATGAATAATAATAATAATAATAATAATAATAATAATAATAATAATAATAATAATGATAATAATACAGTGTATTTGGTTTTCTTCATAACTACTGACTTGTGGTTTTCTCGTTTGGAAGTCGAAAAACGTCTGAAAAATGACTCAATATAAATATAAATATAAATGTAGACAGAAAGTTTTAGAATTGGAGCGGGACGGCTGATCGCCCCGCCCCTCTGTTGACGTCACGAGCCTCATTCCATATAAAAGCAAGAAGCACGAGCGAGTCCGCAGGGTCCGGAGAGAGCCGGAGAAGAGGGAGCAGAGAGAGAGACTTAGAAAGAGAGAGGGAGAGAGAGAGAGACAGACAGACAGTGAGACAGAACGGGACAGTTATCATGCAGACGGGACAGCGGGACTGAAGTGAGCGCGTCCTCTGTAATGGAATTCTGGGATGTCTTTTGGCAGCGTCCTGAATGTCCATCCTCTTTAAATCCCCAGGATGGAAACTAATGGAGAATCCGAACGTCAACTAACCGAGATCATCTGGAGTTTACTCTCACATTTGCCCCATAGGGTTTTTCCCATTGAATTACCTCCAGTTAGTCTGACCGCGGATCGATTCTGAAGTTCCCCGAAACCGCCGCGCTGTTGCCCCAGCTGTTCACCCAGCTGTTCCCTCCAGAGCCATGCATTTAGGCAAAAGCCTGCTGTTCTTCCTGCTGCTCAACAGTGTCACCACCATCTTCTCCCTGTCCACTTGCACCACGGTGGACATCGACCACATAAAGAAGAAGCGGGTGGAGGCGATCCGGGGGCAGATCCTGAGCAAGCTGCGCCTCACCAGCCCCCCGCAGGCGCTGGGGCCCTCTCAGGTGCCCTACCAGGTGTTGGCGCTCTACAACTCCACCAGAGAGCTGATCGAGGAGCTGGGACGAGAGAGACAGCAGAGCTGCGGGCAGGACAACACCGAGACTGAGTACTATGCCAAGGAGATCCACAAGTTCAACATGATCCAGGGGCCACACGAAAACAGTGAGTATCTCTCTCACACACACACGCACACACACACACACACACACACACACACACACACAGACACACACACACACACACACACACACACACACACAGAGACACACACACACACACACACACACACACACACACACACACACACACACACACACACACACACACACAGAGCCATAGACATAGACACATATACATAGACACACACAAAGAAAGAGAGAGACCCATACAGAGACAGATGGACAGATAGAGAGAGAGACACACAGACAGACAGACAGACAGACAGACACACACACACACACACACACACACACACACACACACATACATACACACACATACATACAGACAGAGAGAGAGAAAGGTGTATATATGTGTGTGTATATATATATATATATATATATATATTATATAGCTTTATCAAATGTCTGTATATATATATTTTTATTTTATTTTATTATTTATTATATTATATGAAATATAAAAATAAATAAATAAAGTAGGCAGATTGATCACTTTATCCCTTTCTCACTTTACACCTTCGTGTTTATAATAAATATTAGTTCAGCTTAAACTACATGAACTCTCAGAATTTAATTCTCAATTATTGACTGAATGCAAGAAAATAATTAATTAAGAGCAGCTCCAATCAATCATTAAAACATGACTTTTAATTATGTTTTTAAATACAAATTTTATCGTAAAATACTATATGCTGCATGAACTTTGAACAAAATACAAAACGCCTTGTGTGTAATATTAATGAGTATCACTGTTTATAAATCGAGCGATAGATTGGTGCTCTGTCCTGGGTGTATCTGCCCATCGCCCGAAACGTTCTCCCCTGGATGGGCACGGGACACCCCTCCCCCCCGCCCCGGCAACCCTATTAGGCATTTCAGCGGAAGATAATGAGATGATGTAGAGTGAGTATTTACCACGGTATACCCCAGCACAGAGCGTTTTTACAGAATGCTGATGGATCTTCATATGTATGTGATGTACAGCACTGTGCTCTTAACAGTGGGATGCTTTTAGAAAGATAAGACTTTAATTATTTACTTCAATCCTGAATGTTTGGATTGTTTTGTGTAGAATAAGTTCTTAATGAGATGCTTAATGAGACATTTCAGTCGAACCACGCTTGTTTCCTAAATCACCTGTCTTCTGGTCAGTGTCCATTATAACTGCAGAATAATATGCATTTAATAATCATTACATTACAGCAGATTAAAAATTGATCGTGATCATCTGGGTGGAGTTTCCATGTTCTCCCCGTGTCCGCGTGGGTTTCCTCCGGGTTCTTCGGTTTCCTCCCACAGTCCAAAAACATGGATCGAGTCAATTGAGTCCTCCAAATTGCCCCATATAGAGTGTGTATGTGTGCGTGTCTGTGTGTGTGAGTGTGTGCCCAGCGATAGGTTGGCACCCTTTCCTGGGTGTATCTGCCCAGCGCCCGAAACCTTCTCCCCTAGATGGGCATGGGGAACCCCCCGCGACCCTAATAGAGGATAAAGCGGAAGATAATGGATGGATGAAAGTTCTTAATGAGATGCTTAATGAGACATTTCAGTCGAACCACGCTTGTTTCCTAAATCACCTGTCTTCTGGTCAGTGTCCATTATAACTGCAGAATAATGTCCATTTAATAATCATTACATTACAGCAGATGAAAAATTGATCATGATTATATATATATATATAAAATTGGCGGCACGGTGGCTTAGTGGTTAGCACGTTCGCCTCTCAGCACTAGAGATTCCTGGTTCGAATCCCCATCTGGGTGGAGTTTCCATGTTCTCCCCGTGTCCGCGTGGGTTTCCTCCGGGTTCTCCGGTTTCCTCCCACAGTCCAAAAACATGGATCAAGTCAATTGAGTTCTCCAAATTGCCCCATATAGAGTGTGTATGTCTGTGTAAGCGAGTGTGTGCCCAGCGACGGATTGGCGTCCTGTCCTGGGTCTATCTGCCCAGCGCCCGAAACGTTCTTCCCTGGATGGGCATGGGGAACCCCCCCGTGACCCTAATAGAGGATATGAATGATGAATGAATGAATACATATATATATATATATATAGAGAGAGAGAGAGAGAGAGAGAGAGAGAGAGAGAAAAATAGTGAGAGAAAGAGAGAGTGTCTAACACTTTAACAGTCTAACCCCTGTGGTTTTGTTGTGGGGAACTTTGCCCCATACCCACCCCTTTGGCAGATCCGTGGTTTTCAGCACTGCTTCTGGACCACGGTGTAATGTTTCCCTGCCCTCACACCTACATCAACTCACAAATGGCCTGTTAATTAGCCGGTTGTTTGGATCCTGGGTATAACAGGAAGAAAAACCCACAGAGTTTGTAGGAAAAATGGATTCCAGTACCGGAGTTTGGATCTTTTGCAGTTGGCTGAGATGTTACTGCTGTAATAAAGTTGTGAGTATTGTTCTCTGAAGCCGGTCACTAATTGAACGCTGCATAAGGTAAAGTCATTCGATATGCGGTGGTGGAAACCAATGCACGTAAACGGCATCCAAATAGGGTTTAATCTGACATCAGACTAGAGATGTTTTTTATTATTTAAAAATTAAAACTATGGAAGGGGCGGCATGGTGGCTTAGTGATTGGCATGTTCTCCTGTCAGCGCTAGGGATTTAGGTTCGAATCCCAATCTGGGTGGAGTTTCCATGTTCTCTCCGTGTCCGCGTGGGTTTCTTCCAGGTTCGTCCCACAGTCCAAAAACATGGATCAAGGTCAATTGAATTCTCCAAATTGCCCCATATAGAGCTTGTCTGTGTGTGCCCAGCGATAGATTGGTGCCCTGTCCTGGGTGTTTCTGCCCAGCGCCTGAGAGAGACGTTCTCCCCTGGATGAGCACAGAGAACCCCCCCCCCCCCCGCGACCCTAAAAGAGGATAAAGTGGGAGATAATGGATGAATGAATTAACTATAGAAGGGTCGGCACGGTGGCTTAGTGGTTAGCATGTTCTCCTCTCAGTGCTAGGGATTCCCGGTTCAAATCCTAATCTGGGTGGAGTTTCCATGTTCTCCCTGTGTCTGCGTGGTTTCCTCCGGGTTCTCCGGTTTCCTCCCACAGTCCCAAAAACATGGATCAAGTCAATTGAGTTCTCCAAATTGCCCCATATAGAGTGTGTCTGTGTGAGTGAGTGTCTGCCCAGTGATAGATTGGCGCCCTGTCCTGGGTCTATCTGCCCAGCGCCCGAGACGTTCTTCTCTGGAAGGGCATGGAGAACCCCCCGCGACTCTAATAGAGGATAAAGCGGAAGATAATAGATGGAACTACGGAAGGGGCGGGAAGGTGGCTTAGTGGTTAGCATGTTCTCCTCTCAGCACTGGGGATTCCCGGTTCGAATCCCAATCTGGGTGGAGTTTCCATGTGTTCCTCGTGTCCGCGTGGGTTTCTTCCGGGTTCTCCGGTTTCCTCCCACAGTCCAAAAACATGGATCAAGGTCAATTGAATTCTCCAAATCGCCCCATATAGAGTGTGTCTGTGTGCGTGAGTGTGTGTCCAGTGATAGATTGGCGCCCTGTCCTGGGTTTATCTGCCCAGCGACCGAAACGTTCTCCACTGGATGGGCACGTCCCCCCCCCCCCCACTTGCGACCTAGTACAGGATAAAGCAGAAGATAATGGATGGATGGAAAACTACGGAGCCGTTTACAGGGGTTGTAGGGATGTCCTACAGTATTAAGTGAAGACGTTTGCTTTAGTGGAAGCAAAAACGTAACATCTGCTGGCTGGAAAATCTCGAAGTGAATCAGAAGTGCCCCGGTGGGAAGCGCAGGAGTTATGCTGAACGTATGCTCCCTATTGGACCTCAGGATATCCATGCATTAAATTAAGGACCTGGCCTTGTATGGCTCTGGGAGTTCGAAGCCGGTCGAGGAGTAAATTTTAGACTGAACTCTACGTGCCCTTGAATCCGATTATTGAAGTGAAAACGCGCCTAGGCGTTTATTCCACTGGAACCATTTTACCCCGGCTTACTTACTGTCCATGGAACAAGCTGTCAGAGTTTCCCCCCGTCGGACTCGAGCGACGCCATAACTGTCTGTCATGGAGATAATTGTTTTTTACTGTTCGCCTGCTTCACGGCGGCCTTTCTGCTCGACTCTTCAGAGCGATGCTTCGTCCGAGACGGACCTCGGGGTTCTCCTGGCGTCGGCCGAATCCTCTTTTTTTATTAAAAAAATATGTTTAAGGACCATTTTCTCATCTAGTCCTTAATCCTTAATTCTTCATTCTAGTGAAGTTTTAAGAGATCCCCTTTTTGGCCAGCGCAAATCTGGAAAGGTGCCCATTTCAGTGAGGACATTGCGTCATGTTACGTCTTCTGATTTTCGGTGAAATTAACAGGTGTTTGGGGCTGGAGAGACGCTGAACAGATCATACTCTGCCTCACAAATAAGCTCCCATGCCAAATGTTGATTTCTGGTCAAATAAAGTGCTTCTGACACTTTAAATATAAATTCCCTCGGAGACTCCGGCTGCCATGGGCCTGTGATTGCCGAGACATTATGAGAACCAATTGGTGACCCAAATGGTTCCTGAGCCACTGCCTGCTCACTAGTTGGCTTCCTAAATTACTCAAGGATGACTCCAATTCAATCAGCAAACAATGCTCCGAGGACAGAAATGGATCTGTATTGGCATCACTAATGACAGGCAGAGATGAAAAATCACTTTGGGTTTTGAGTCCCATTCCAGTGTAATTTCACCATCGAGGAGTCCGGTTTCACTATCAGACAGCGTGCTTGAGGTCAGCATCCATGCTGGAATACATTACCAATCAATCTGAATTAGCTAATCTAATGACTTCTGCATGCTTTGATTCGGATTTGCGTTCTGGAATCTTCCGCGAGTTCTGGATGTTCGGCGCTCTCATCCCGCAGCTGTGCTTGTCTATTACTCGCCATGAATTATTAATAAGCTATCTGTGACCGGGCTTAAGTTTAATACAAACAGATAATACATCAGCATCTTACAGATTCAAAATAAAAACCATTTGCTTTCATCAGTAAGTTGACCTTCGAGCAGCCTGGGGATGAGACGGTTACAGATTTCTATTGGACTGGTGGACGCCCTCGATAGAATTTTACAATTGTTGAATACGGGTCGGGCGGGACGGTGGTTTAGTGGTTAGCATGTTCTCCTCTCAGCGCTAGGGATTCCCGGTTCGAATCCCCATCTGGGTGGAGTTTCCATGTTCTCCCAGTGTCCGCGGGGGTTTCCTCCGGGTTCTCCGGTTTCCTCCCACAGTCCAAAAACATAGATCAAGTTAATTGAATTCTCAAAATTGCCCCCTCTAGAGTGTGTCTGTGTGAGTGAGTGTGTGCCCAGCGATGGATTGGCACCCTGTCCTGGGTCTATCTGCCCAGCGCCCAAAACGTTCTCCCCTGGATGGGCATGGGGAACCCCACCGCGACCCTAATAGAGGATAAGCGGGAGATAATGAATGAATGAATGAATACGGGTCAGGCGGGACGGTGGTTTAGGGGTTAGCATGTTCTCCTCTCAGCGCTGGGGATACCCGGTTTGAATCCCAATCTGGGTGGAGTTTCCATGTTCTCCCAGGGTCTGCGGGGGTTTCCTCCGGGTTCTCCGGTTTCCCACAGTCCAAAAACATGGATCAAGTCAATTGAATTCTCCAAATGTGTGCCCAGTGATAGATTGGCACCCTGTCCTGGTTGTATCTGCCCAGCGCCTGAGACGTTCTCCCCTGGATGGGTATGGGGAACCCCTGTGACCGTAGTAGAGGATGAAGCGGAAGATAATGGATGGATGGAAATACGGGTCACCTGATCATCACCCAATCTGTACATTAGTGTCCTACACTGTTGATGCTGCCCAGAAGCTCAAGGAGGATGAGACCCCACTGAGTCTTGGTCCTCACAAGGTTTCTTCCTTAAAATAACAACATAACAGGAGGTTTTTGTCTTGCCACTGTCGCTTCAGTTTGCTCTTTGGGGGTTTTAAGGCTTATAACTCTGTAAAGCTGCTTTGTGACAATGTACTGTTGTAAAAAGAGCTATATAAATAAATTAGTTAACTTAGTTAACTTAGTTAAATTATTTAACTACCATCGATTTTGATGGTACGATTATTGTATAAGAACTAATCACGATTATTATGCAATAATGAAGAAAGAGAAGCATATAAACACAAAATATTAAAATCAGTCATTCATTCATTTATTACCTTCTGCCTAATTCTCTTCTAGGGTCATGAGGGGGGGGCAGTATCTACTGGGCATATACACCCAGGACAGGGTGGCAATCTATCACTGAGCATACTCACTCACACACACACACACACACACACACACACAATATGAGGCAATTTAGAGCATTCAATTTACCTTGAATCCATTTTTTTGTACTGTGGGATTCGAATTTCAATCTGGGTGGAGTTTCCATGTTCTCCCCGTGTCCGCGTGGGTTTCCTCCGGGTTCTCCGGTTTCCTCCCGCAGTCCAAAAACATGGATCAAGGTCATGCCCCATATACAGTAGAGTGTGTTTGTGTGTGTGAATGTACCCAGCGATCGATTGGCACCCTGTCCTGGGTGTATCTGCCCAGCGTCCCGAAACCTCCCCCCCCGCGACCCTAATAGAGAATAAAGTGGAAGCTGAATGAATGAAAGAACCCCTTGGCAGACACAGCATCTTCTACATGAACATGGGAGAATCATATCAGTGGAATGTTCGATAATAACTGAGGGCCATACGATGAGCTAAGGGCAGTTAATAGCGTGTGCCATGGGGTAATCAGTGAGCGAGCAGGCAGGGATGAGAGGATGTGGACTGGAGCTGCAGACAGCGCTGCTTCTGATATATGGAATAGTAAAAAGGTGATGTAATTTCCAAGCAAAACAGACCAAAAATTCAGGCCAGTACTGAAGGGCCAGAGTCCCCCCCCCCCATTCTCTTCATCCCTGATCAAGTGGAAAAAGTCTTACTTCTGCAGCAAGTCTTAGTGCATTATCTCATCTAAGCACAGTCAGCCTACAAGGATCCGTGTGTGTGTGTGTGTGTGTGTGTGTGTGTGTGTGTGTGTGTGTGATAATTTATTCAAGAGCCACCTCATACTGAGTCCTAAGAACAGCGTTGTGAAGACTTTAAATATCCCATTGAGCTCTTTGATTGGCAGCACGGTGGATTAGTGGTTAGCACGTTCTCCTTTCAGCTCTAGGGATTCCCTGTGTCCTCGTGGGTTTCCTCTGGGTTCTCCGGTTTCCTCCCACAGTTCAAAAGTATGGATCAAGGTCAATTATTCATTCATTTATTCATTCATTACCTTCCGCTTTATCCTCTACTAGGGTCGCGGGGGGTTCCCCATGCCCATCCAGGGGAGAATGTTTCGGGCGCTGGGCAGATACACCCAGGACAGGGCGCCAATCTATCGCTGGGCACACACTCACTCACGCATACACACTCTATATGGGGCAATTTGGAGAACCCAATTGACTCGATCCATGTTTTTGGACTGTGGGAGGAAACCGGAGAACCCGGAGGAAACCCACGCAGACATGGGGATTCGAACCGGGAATCCCTAGCGCTGAGAGGAGAATGTGCTAACAACTAAGCCACTGTGCCGCCTTCAAGGTCTATTAAATTCTCCAAATTGCGCCAAATAGAGAGTGTCTGTATGAGTGAGTGTGTGCCCAGTGATAGATTGGCGCCCTGTCTTGAGTGTATCTGCCCAGTGCCCAAAACGTTCTCTCCTGGATGGACATTGGGAACCCCCCTCGACCCTAATATATAATAAAGCGGAAGATAATGAATGGGTGGAGCTTTTTGATCATGTGCACACTTCACCCCAGTCACCAAATCAGTTTCAGAGTTAAGGAATCAAGTTTAAGGCCAATTGACTCCTCAACATGTTTCCAAGGAGAGCACATCCCGGTTACTCTCTCCATATTAATTACAACAACGCTGGCCAATCAGGGACGTCGGTCAGACCGTGTGCAGAAGAGTGCAAAATCAGCAACTCAGCGTGTTGCCTGAACAACAGCTCGTAAAAAGGCTGAAGCTGCAGCTGACATCATATGACGAAGGATGCACTTGATAGCATTGGCCATTTCTGTGTGTCATGTGATTGAGGAGAAAGCGTTAAGTAATGATTCGTTGATCCAACAAATGTTCAAAGAATTATGATGACCTATTCCAAATCGTTGACGTCAGCATTATTTATTGTGTTTATTCCACTGTTCATTATTGAGATTCCTTTGGCATATAAATTACAGACAGCAGAAGTCAGGAGCATCACAGGTGGTATTCAGGCCAGAGTTTCCATGTTCTCCTCGTGTCCGTGTGGGTTTCCTCCGGGTTCTCTGGTTTCCTCCCACAGTCCAAAAACAGGGATCAAGGTCAATTGAATGCTCCAAATTGCCCCATATAGAGTTTGTGTGTGAGTGTGTGCCCAGCGATAGATTGGTGTCCTGTCCTGGGTGTATCTTTCCAGCGACTGAAACGTTCTCCCCTGGATAGGCATCTCATATTTTAAGATTTCTTGAAAAAAATGATCTTAAAAATAGATTTTTCAAAAATCTCATATAGAAATCTATTCAAGCCAAAAACAAGATTTGTTACACTTTAAGATTTTTTGACTAGTTAAGATTTCATTTATTGCTATCTACTGTATCTATTCATCCATCTGTCTATCTCTCATAAATAAAAATATATATATATATATTATATTAATATATAAAATATATACTGTATATACATTATATATATATATATATATATATATATATATATATATATATATATATATATATATATATATATATATATATATGGCGGCACGGTGGCTTAGTGGTTAGCATGTTCTCCTCTCAGCACTAGGGATTCCCAGTTCGAATCCCCATCTCGGTGGAGTTTCCATGTTCTCCCCGTGTCCGCGGGGGTTACCTCCGGGTTCTCCGGTTTCCTCCCACAGTCCAAAAACATGAATCAAGTCAACTGAGTTCTCCAAATTGCCCCATATAGAGTGTAAGTGAGTGTGTGCCCAGTGATAGATTGGCGTCCTGTCCTGGGTGTATCTGCCCAGCGCCCGAAACGTTCTCCCCTGGATGGCACGGGGGAGCCCCCCTGCGACCCTAATAGAGGATAAAAGCGGAAGATAATGAATGAATATATATATATATATATACACATATATATATGCTACCATTAGAACAGAGCAAAAGCATGTACCGTAGTTTACATTTACATTTACATTTACATTTACATTTGGTCATTTAGCAGAAGCTTTTATCCAAAGCGACTTACAAGGTGAGCACAGGGTTAATCACAACATCTCTGGAGCAATGAGGGTTAAGGGTCTTGCTCAAGGACCCACATTGGTAACTTCAGTGGACCTGGGATTTGAACCCCAACCTTCAGATTGATAGCCCAACACCCAACCACTGAGCTACCATAGTCCACAAACACACCCTAGAACTACATCTTTACAGAAAGCAGAACTAAGAAGATAGACAATAAAGGACAAAATGAAGGAGTGTCCAAATTTTATATATAGATAAATAAATATATAGACTATATATTCATTCATTTATCCATTATCTTCCGCTTTATCCTCTATTAGTGTCGTGGTGGGGTTCCCCATGTCCATCCAGGAGAGAACGTTTTAGGCGCTGGGCAGATAGACCCAGGACAGGACACCAATCCATCACTGGACACACACTCACTCACACAGACACACTCTATATGGGGCAATTTGGAAAAGTCAATTGACTTGATCCATGTTTTTGGACTGTGGGAGGAAACCGGAGAACCCGGAGGAAACCCACGCGGACACGGGGAGAACATGGAAACTCCACCCAGATGGAGATTTGAATCGGGAATCCCTAGTGCTGACAGGAGAACATGCCAACCACTAAGCCACCGTGTCACCCTATTATTAAATATTGAATATTATTTAAAAATAAAAGACTTTCATTTAATATAATATAAAAAAATATAATAAATAAATTAAAGTACATGTTCTTTCAAGTGCTTCATTAACCAAACACGTTCTTCTCTGCTGGCCTACATGGAACCTGCCATGTTCTCCGCCTCTGTTTCCTGTGTTTACCTCCACCCTGTAATGTGGATTGCTTTTTCAGAACTATCTGTGTGATGTCACCTGTCAGATAAATGACCTTCAGTGGAGGTACATCCCAGACAACAGGAAGGCAGGGGCACGGGGTGGGGGGGGGGTACAGAGCTGTCTGGAACGGGCCCATTATAAGATGCTTAGGGAATGAGGGAAGACTGAAGTGGCTTCTGTCCGCTTCTGTCTAGACCTTTCATGATTATATCATCGAATACCAGAAAAGGTTCGACTAAAAACATTGTTTATGTCATTTCAAGACCCACCACATCAACCCCCCTGTACTGACAGACATATAGCAGAAGAAGTAGGAAGTTGCTGTGAGCAAATGTGTAAAAAGTGTTTTAAAAAAACGGCTGTTGCTATTTAAAAAAAGAGGTTTTATATAACTAGGTCATAAAACAAGAGCAATGAAGTGCTCACTTGGATCAGGGAGTGTTATTCATTACACATGTTATGGTTTGGATTTAAGAACAATTTAGTTCAAAGCTATTCTATTAGCTACACTACAAATACATCATGCAAATACTTTTATCCAAAGTATCCCAAATTAATAGTTGGGGTTAGAACACAGGATTAGCCGTTACACAGCAGCCCTGGAGCAGTGAGGCTTAAAGCTCTTGGTAACAGTGAACCTGGGATTTGAACCCACAACCTTCAGATTGAGCTCCCACTTTATTAATTATTCATTCATTCATTCATTCATTCATTCATTATCTCCCGCTTTATCCTTTATTAGGGTCACGGGGGGTTCCCCATGTCCATTCAGGGGAGAACGTTTCAGGCGCTGGGCAGATACACCCAGGACAGGACACCAACCTATCGCTGGGCTCACACTCACACGCACAGACACACTCTATATGGGGTAATTTGGAGAATTTAATTGACTTGATCCATGTTTTTGGACTGTGGGAGGAAACCGGAGAACCCGGAGGAAACCCACGTGGACACAGGGAGAACATGGAAACTCCACCCAGATAGGGATTCAAACCGGGAATCCCTAGTGCTGAGAGGAGAACATGCTAACCACTAAGCCACCGTGCCACCACTTTATTAATTAGAATATTCTATATTACACATGTGTATATTATAATTTAATCCTATAATATAATAGAGTTGGGGGGGGGGGTTCCCCATGCTCATCCAGGGGAGAACATTTCGGGTCCTGGCAAACACACAGGACAGGGCGCCAATCTATCACAGGTTTACTTTACTGGTTACACACACACACATTTACCTTAGAATCTAAGGCTTAGATCAATGTTTTTGGACTGTGGGAGGAAACTGGAGAACTCCACCCAGATTGGGATTCAAATCTGGATCCCACGCGAGGCGAGAGGCAGATGTCCTAACTACTACACCAGCATGCTATGCAGCACAAAGGACAAATTATTCATTCATTCATTATGCCCAGCGATAGATTGGCGCCCTGTCCTGGGTGTATCTGCCCAGCACTCGGAACGTTCTCCCCTGGATAGACATGGGGAACCCCCCCCCGCGACCCTAGTAGAGGATAAAGTGGAAGATAATGGATGGATGGATGGATTTGAAGTTGAATTTCATGCAGTCAGTCTCATAATAGTTGCAGCCTCGGAACAAATGATCGACTGACTTAAAACTAGTCAAAACAGAGCATAATGTGAATCCTACCCGTTACCATTTTGCAGTGGGGAAAATGAGGTCATCCAACAGGAAACCGAAGCTTTGATTAGAATTTCAAATCTTCTCTCGAAGTGGGGCTTTCCACCTTTGAAACAAAACAGAAGGCAGAGAAGTGGCCGAGTGGAGACGGTAAACAAAGCTGCAGGAGCTTCCACAGGTTTTCTGCAAAGCACTAATATAGAACTGATGGGGCTGTGAAAGAGCTACTTGGAAAGGGGCATGGAAAAAACAAATATTTGCCCAGGTGCCTAATGTGAAAAAAAGATATTACAGTTCAAATGCAGTTAAATCTTTATAGAAACCTGTTTGGAGCTTCAGCAGAGTTGTTTAAGCGTTTGGCCTGCTATTCTGCACACGCTGTGAAGCACAGAGACAACAACAGAGTCGATAACCAGTCTGTAAACAAGTGTTTCTATTTAGCTTTTATTATCGTAAGTCCTGTGTTGGTTTTGTTTGAAGCTGCATTTGGAGCTGCTGATTAGCAATTAGAAGAAAAAGGGTTATTGATTTACATTTAGGGCGGCACGGTGGCTTAGTGGTTGGCATGTTCTCCTCTCAGCACTAGGGATTCTCGGTTCGAATCCCAATCTGGGTGGAGTTTCCATGTTCTCACCGTGTCTGTATGGGTTTCTTCCGGGTTCTCCGGTTTCCTCCCACAGACCAGTGCCACCCCACATATATATATATATATATGTCCTCATTCATTATCTCCCGCTTTTGTCCTCTATTAGGGTCGCGGTGGGGTTCCCCATGCCCATCCAGGGGACAACTCGGGTGCTGGGCAGATACACCCAGGACAGGGCGCCAATTAATCGCTGGGCACACACTCACACACAAACACACTCTATATGGGGCAATTTGGAGAATTCAATTGACTTGATCCATGTTTTTGGACTGTGGGAGGAAACCGGAGAACCTGGAAGAAACCCACACAGACACGGGGAGAACATGGAAACTCCACCCAGATGGGGATTTGAACCGGGAATCCCTAGTGCTGAGAGGAGAACATGCTAACCACGAAGCCACCGTGCCGCCCTTATATATATATATATATATATATATATATATATATGTGATGTGTAAATGTTTTAAACAGTAGTAATAGGAATAACGGGCGGCACGGTGGCTTAGTGTTTAGCATGTTCTCCTCTCAGCACTAGGGATTCCCGGTTCGAATCCCCATCTGGGTGGAGTTTCCATGTTCTCCCCGTGTCCCCGTGGGTTGCCTCCGGTTTCTGTGGTTTCCTCCCACAATCCAAAAACATGGATCAAGTCAATTAAATTCTTCAAATTGCCCCATGTAGAGTGTGTCGGTGTCGGTGAGTGTGTTCCCAGCGATGGATTGGCGCCCTGTCCTGGGTCTATCTGCCCAGCGCCCGAGACGTTCTCCCCTGGATGGGCATGGGGAACCCCACCGCGACCCTAATAGAGGATAAAGCGGGAGATAATGAATGAATGAATAATAGGAATAACGGGCAGCACTGGTGATTCCCGGTTCGAAATCTAATCTGGGTGGAGTTTCCATGTTCTCCGTGTCCGCGTGGTATTCCTCCGGGTTCCCCGGTTTCCACAGTTCAAAAACATGGATTCAAAGTAAATTGAATGCTCTTAATTGCCCACATAGTCTGTGTGAGTGAGTGCCTGTATCACCCAGCGCATAGGGATGAGCATAGGGAAACCCCGCCCCCACGACCCTAGTACAGGATTAAGCTAAAGATAATGAATGAATGCACAATAGGAATATTAGTCATGTGATCAGAGGAGCAAAATATGTAGCTCCAACAGAAAAAGACATTGATGTGAAAGCAGGACGAGGAAAACGAAAGCTACTTGTGAAAGTAGAAGTTGTAGCCGCAGCAGTATTACTAACAGCAGTATGGGTGCACCACATAGAAGCTCAGTTGGCATAATTTGTTTATTACATAAACATAGCCTCCCACATTTCTCATGGCATTTAACCAGCTCGGGATTTCATGGCTTACTAATGGAGTGCGGCCTGTCATCAGCAACGCTCGGCTCTCAGAAGCCATTTAAAGCAGGTTTTCATAAAGCAGGGACTGAACCAGGCGGCACGGTGGCTTAGTGGTTAGCATGTTCTCCTCTCAGCACTAGGGATTTCCGGTTCGAATTCCCATCTGGGTGGAGTTTCCATGTTCTCCCCGTGTCCGCGTGGGTTTACTCTGGGTTCTCCGGTTTTTCCCACAGTCTAAAAACATGGATCAAGTCAATTGAATTCTCCAAATTGCCCCATATAGAGTGTGTTTGTGTGAGTGAGTGTGTGCCCAGTGATGGATTGGCGCCCTGTCCTGGGTATATCTGCCCAGCGCCCAAGATGTTCTCCCCTGGATGGGCATGGGGAACCCCACCGCGACCCTAATAGAGGATGAAGCGGGAGATAATGAATGAATGAAAGAGACTGAACCAGCACTCAGCCTCCTGCCTGTGTCTTTAGAGGTAGGCTCACGTCTTCGGGTGGGTCTTCTATTACAACAGGCACAAATCAGGATTTTCACACCAAGCCGTTGACCAGGGTTTTCTCCCCTGATTCATCACACCCCTGGGAGCTGGGAAACACCTGTTGTGTAGTGAAAGGCAGGGGGGGAGGAGCCCACACTGCTCTCCCAGGCCAAGTTCACCATCCAGGCTCAGCACATTTGGTTTTCATTTCATGACTTCAACTTGTTGATAACTCTTCCTCCACAAAGCACAAACAGATGGGACAGATCCGGCTCCGACACGGCGGACCCACCAAGCCGGTCATCATTTCGATTCAGATCAGCGCGGGACGGGGACTGGAAATTAAATTTGGGTAGTAATTCTGTGTTGGGCTTAGTGGTTAGAACGTTCTCCTCTCAGCGCAAGTTTGAATCCTAATCTGGGTGGAGTTTCCATGTTCTCCCCGTGTCCGTGTAGGTTTCCTCCGGGTTCTCAGGTTTCCAAATTGCCCCATATAGAGTGTGTTTGTGTGGGATTCCTCCAGGTTTTCTCCAGGTTGAATGCTTTAAATTGCCACATGTAGTCTGTGTGAGTGAGTATATCACCCAGCGATAGATTGGTGCCCTGTCCTGGGCGGCACGGTGGCTTAGTGGTTAGCACGTTCACCTCTTGGTGGAGTTTCCATGTTCTCCCCGTGTCCGTGTGGGTTTCCTCCGGGTTCTCTGGTTTCCTCCGACAGTCCAAAAACATGGATCAAGTCAATTGAATTCTCCAAGTTGCCCCATATAGAGTGTGTCTGTGTAAGTGAGTGTGTGCTCAGTGATAGATTGGCGCCCTGTCCTGGGTGTATGCCCAGCGCGCGAAACGTTCTTCCCTGGATGGGCATGGAGAACGCCCCCCGTGACCCTAGTAGAGCATAAAGCGGAATATAATGAATGGATAGATTATTACGTTATGGGCGGCCTGGTGGCTTAGTGGTTAGCATGTTACCAAGGACTTTCCATGTTCTCCCTGTGTCCGCGTGGGCTTCCTCCGGGTTCTCCGGTTTCCCACAGTCCAAAAAAATGGATCAAGGTCAATTTCATTCTCCAAATTGCCCCATATAGAGTGTGTCTGTGTGAGTGAGTGTGTTTCCAGTGATGGATTGGCGTCCTGTCCTGGGTCTATTTGCCCCCCCGCGACCCTAATATAGGACAAAGGGGAAGATAATGGATGGATGGATTCTGTGTTCAAAATGATGGGATGCAGCAACTGATTGATCTTTGCTTCTTTTCCTTGCAGATGATCTGCCCTACTGTCCCAAAGGAGTCACGTCGAAAGTGTTCCGCTTCAACGTCTCGTCTATGGAGAAGAACTCCACCAACTTGTTCAGAGCGGAATTCCGAGCGCTCCGGGTGCCGAACTCCAGCGCCCACAGAAATGAACAGCGCATTGAACTCTATCAGGTCAGAGCTCTCGCAATTCAACTCGCTAAAGTGGACCATGGTTGGGAGGAGGGATGAGGCCTGATGGGTGTGCTGTTGTAGCCCGATGATCTACAGAGGGTGGTGTGATGTGAACTATTACCAGCCTGAAGTTCATCATTTCCTGATGATTGCACATCACCATAGCACATTATTGCGCTAGAAGTTGCCAAGAGTTACACATTTTTCTCTTTGTTTCAGACCAGTACGTAATTTTCATCCATTTTCACTCACATCTGATGATGTGGAACATCCACGTACAAGTTACATTTGTTTCTCAGCAGCAATAAAATACGTTTTTTGGAACGCGCCGTGTTAAAAGCTCACAGCTACAGCATTACGTGAGAACATTTTGGTTTCCTTCGTAACCAGATTATCAACAGGCTGCGTTTTAGGGAATCTGATCAAGTATGATCAAGTATGGAAGCAGTTCTCCCAACCGAAGCGCTAAATCAATATTAAACGATTTAAATCAACGGCACTACAAAATGTTTGGCTCCATAATGACTTAAAATGCCTTTAAAAGTCTCAGTAAACAGTTTCTTAGTAAAAAAAATATATATATATTTAAAATATAGTTATATTATGGCGACTCGGTGGCTTAGTGGTTAGCATGTTCTCCTGTCAGCACTAGGGATTCCTGGTTCGAATCCCCATCTGGGTGGAGTTTCCATGTTCTCCCCGTGTCCGCGTGGGTTTCCTCCGGGTTTTCCAGTTTCCTCCCACAGTCCAAAAACATGGATCAAGTCAAATGAGTTCTCCAAATTGCCCCATATAGAGTGTGTTTGTGTGAGTGAGTGTGTGCCCAGCGATGGATTGGCGTCCTGTCCTGGGTGTATCTGCCCAGCGCCCGAAACGTTCTCCCCTGGATGCGCATGGGGAACCCCCCCACTACAGTGATTGACCCTTATATAGGATAAAGCGGAGGATAATGAATGAATGAAAAATATATATTTATATTTTGGCGACTTTGTGGCTTAGTGGTTGGCATGTTCTCCTCTCAGCACTAGGGATTCCTGGTTCAAATCCCTATCTGGATGGAGTTTCCATGTTCTCCCCATGTCTGTGTGGGCTTCCACCTGGTTCTCCGGTTTCCTCCCACAGTCCAAAAACATGGATCAAGTCAATTGAGTTCTCCAAATTGCCCCATATAGAGTGGGTGTATCTGCCCAGCGCCGAGACGTTCTCCCCTGGATGGGCATGAGGAACCCCCCCGTGACCCTAATAGAGGATAAAGCGGAAGATAATGGATGGATTACATTATAAGGGTGGCACGGTGGCTTAGTGGTTAGCATGTTCACCTCTCAGCACTAGGGATTCCCGGTTCAAATCCTAATCTGGGTGGAGTTTCCATGTTTGTCTGTGTGGGTTTCCTCCGGGTTCTCCGGTTTCCTCCCACAGTCCAAAAACATGGATCAAGGTCAATTGAATTCTTCAAGTTGCCCCATATAGAGTATGTGTGTTGCCCTGGGTGGTTCTGCCCAGTGCCCGAAACGTTCTTCACTGAAAGGGCATTGGGCCCCCCCCCGCCCCCGCGACCCTAATAGAGGATAAAGCGGAAGATAATGGATGGATGGATGGAGTGTACATCCAAGTCATTTCCATAACTAATTATTAAGATTAAAAAAGGCCTGAAGCTATAGATCAGACTATAAGGATGAGTCCAATCCAAACGGACATTAAAGGCTAAAACATTTCAAGCCTACTGTACCTCCACCATTGTTGAAATATTTCGCATTACTCCTTAATTCTCACAATCTTCTTAAAAGTCTTTGGATTGGATCCATGTGCAGATCTATAGTGGAGTACATGCCGAAGGTATTCAACCTGCTCTTTTAAAAATAAACACGGGCCACTTATCTTCTAATAACACACTGAACGCTAGTTGGCAAATACTTCAGTATGTTTTTACCCTGTGTGCATCGGCGCCTCTTGCAGGCAGTTTGCCATCTCAAAGCTTTTTTTACATTTACAAAGTGTGTTGAGAAAAAAAAACACATGCGAAACAGCCTCACTCATCCGTTATCTTCCGCTTCATCCTCTGCTAGGGTCGTGCGGGGGTTCTCTATGTCCATCCTGGGCAGATACATCCAGGACAGGGCATCACTTAGTCACACAGACACACTATATAGGGGCAATTTAAGTGCATCCAATTCACCTTGAATCCCTGTTTTTGGACTGCGGAAGGAAACGGTGAATCTGTGCCCAGCGATAGATTGTCGTCCTGTCCTGGGTGTATCTGCCCGGCGCTCGAAACGCCCCCCCCCATCAATGAATGATTGAAAATTCATATCCCAATCAGGGTGGAGTGTCCATGTGGGTTTCTCCGGGTTCTCCAGCTTCCTCCCACACAGACACTCCACCCAGATTGGCAAGATTAATATTCCACTTAATCTTTACTAGGCTAGTGAGGGGTTCCCCATGCCCATCTAGGGGAGAACATCGGGCGCTGGGCAGGTACACTCAGGAAAGGACACCAATCTATCGCTGGGCACACTATCACTCACACAGACATCTCTCTATAGGGCAATTTAGACATGTATTGGGACTGTGGGAGGAAGCTGGAGAACCCGGAGGAAACCCTCACAGATTGGGATTTGAACCTGTAGACAAACATCACTAATCCACCGTGCCACCCAAATCCATTTATTCATTCATTATCTTCTGCTTTATCCTATAATAGGGTCGCGGTGTGGGGGGGGGGGGTTTCCCCATGCCCATCCAGGGGAGAACGTTTCGGGCGCTGGGCAGATAGACCCAGGACAGGGCGCCAATCCATCGCTGGGCACACACTCACTCACACAGACACACTCCATATGGGGCAATTTGGAGAATTCAATTAACTTGATCGATGTTTTTGGAGTGTGGGAGGAAACCAGAGAACCCGGAGGAAACCCACGCGGACACTGGGAGAACATGGAAACTCCACCCAGATGGGGATTCGAACCGGGAATCCCTAGTGCTGAGAGGAGAACATGCTAACCACTAAACCACCGTGCCGCCCGCCACCCAAATCCAGTATTATATATTACGCTGTATATACGGAGTGCTAATTGTATCATATGGGAGACAAAAACTGTCTCCTGCTGCACCTTTATTTCTGAGCGTGTATCCTGGCAGTTTCTTGGGAGTAGACGTTGTATATGCTCATGAATCGGAATATGGACCCGAAAGATGCTGGATTTGGCCCAAGTCTTTCAACTGTTGCTTCACTGGCTTTTTTTCCTCGGAGCTGATCTTTATTCCAGGCGGCGAATGGATTAGACAGAAGTGCATTCGCACAGTTCATCTGCACAAAGGAAGTGTTCGGAGACAGCCGGAATAGAGCTTGATTTTGCCGCTGTCGTAGCCAGAGCTCTGTAAAAGGATCCATTAGCGAGGACGGGCGTCTTCGGTGATAAATGAAACGTCACGGCAAATTTTTCGACCCACACATCTACCGTGTCTACCGTGACATGTATGGATCTACCGTCCATACAGGTCATGCTACCAACCGGCCAGGTTCCTCCTCTTTAATCTCCCATGAGAACCTGGCAGAGCCGATCGGGTTCCAGCGTTTCCTGCCAGGGAGACGCGAGTCTCCGGCTCGGCAGAGCCATGCTTCAGGGCTGACAGCGGCGCAGATGGTTTCCAGGAGCCACGGAGGAGATAGAGGCTGGGTTATAAACTGGAAGGGGGTGGAGTCCAAGGAGGTGCAGAAGAAGCCTGGAGTCCCCCACATGTCCGCCTGAGCTCTAGGGTTTGGAGTGGGCTGTTTGAGTGGTCTCGCAGGACCCCCCACCCTCCCACCAGAGGTTAAATTAGGGCTCTTGTTTATGCCAAAGACTTTTTGGGAACTTTTCATGCAGTATGGGGGAGTACAGTGATGTTATCCAGCAGACTGATGAGATAGATTTTGTGGTGTGGACTTTGGAAGCACCAGCTGACACCACGTCCTTAAGGCCTCCTGGATATTGGATTATTAGTATTTTTTTGTAATGTCTCCTAATCATCCATGGCAACAGTGTCGGTCTTTCCTTTATTTACCTGTGCTGTGTAAATCCGACTGGTAAACACATTGGATGCAGGCATTAACATGCAATATGGCGATAGCTCCCACACCGGGACTCACTTTTTCCATGAGGGAGAACGCAGAATGATTTGGCCTCGGGCATCCTTCAGTGTCTGGTTCAGACGGAGCTGGCCAGGCGAGTGTCTGGAGCTCGTGAGAGTGCGAGTGCACTTTACCATACGCCTCACGTTGACGATCCCAGCTTTTCTTTCGCTGATAAAACTATGAATGTTGTGTCAAGAACAATTGAGTTTAAGACCTGCAGTAACCGAAGGTAACTCTCCCTCGACCTTCACACAGAATCCCTGTACTGTTCGCAAAGCCAACTCAGGATGTTGCTGCTTTGTGTCTCGCAGATCCTCAGACCAGATGAACACATTGCCAAGCAGCGCTATATTGGCGGGAAGAACGTCCTGACCAAAGGAACCCCGGAATGGGTCTCGTTCGATGTCACGGAGACCGTGAGGGAGTGGCTCACGCACCGGGGTGAGTAAAATAATGTACACACACTGTGGAGAAAACGAGGACACATGTGTCCATCATCAAATTAAAGGGTTTTGTACTGTCCCAATTGGATAAACGAGTAAATAGTCATGTGTTTTAAATGGTTTGGTGAGGGCCATTTGTTATTTTAGCATGACTGTCCCCTAATGCAGCCATTCTCAACTGGTGGGTCACGTTGTGGACGGGTAGCTTGTCCATCCATCCATTATCTTCCGCTTTATCCTCTACTAGGGTCGCGGGGCAGGGGGGGCATTTGGGTAGTGAGGGGTTCCCCATGCCCATCTAGGGGAGAAGGTTGGGCAGATAGACCCGGGACAGGGCGCCAATCTATCACTGGACACACACTCTTTCACACAGACACACTCTATATGGGGCAATTTGGAGAATTCAATTGAACCTTGATCCATGTTTTTGGACTGTGGGAGGAAACCGGAGAACCCGGAGGAAACCCACGTGGACACGGGGAGAACATGGAAACTCCAACCAGATTGGGATCCGAACCGGGAATCCCTAGGGCTGAGAGGAGAACATGCTAACCACTAAGCCACCGTGCAACCCCAAACCTCATCTTATCTCATCTTATTATCTTGTTCTTAATCCTCTCGAGTTAGTGGATAGTGGGGTTGCCCATGTCCATCCAGGGGAGAACATTTCAGGCGCTGAGCAGATACACCCAGGACAGGACGCCAATCCATTGCTATGGACACTCACACTTACAGAAACACACACTACTGTATATAGGGGCAATTTAGAACAGCCATATCACCTTAAATCCATGTTTTTGAAATGTGGGAGGAGCCACTATGCCACCATAATACCTGTGTCCAAACCCTAAGACCACAACTGTACATAGTGATCAAAGCGAATGCTCATTAGTACAATAAGAAGCCCTTTAATGGCATTAATATTCATTATAATGTCTGCATTTGTACATCTGTGCTGTATTATTTTACCAAATTAAAACTTACCCAGGGCGGCACGGTGGCTTAGTGGTTAGCACATTCGCCTCTCAGCACTAGGGATTCCCGGTTCGAATCCCCACCTGGGTGGAGTTTCCATGTTCTCCCCGTGTCTGCGTGGGTTTCCTCCGGGTTCTCCGGTTTCCTCCCACAGTCCAAAAACATGGATCAAGTTAATTCAATTCTCAAAAATTGCCCCATATAGAGTGTGTCTGTGTGAGTGAGTGCCCAGCGATGGATTGGCGCCCTGTCCTGGGTGTATCTGCCCAGCGCCCGAGACGTTCTCCCCTGGATGGACATGGGGAACCCCACCGCGACCCTAATAGAGGATAAGCGGGAGATAATGAATGAATGAATAAAACTTACCCATAAAAATCTGAGGTTTTGTCGCACTTCTCACGTCTGATTTAGAGGTCCATGTGTTTGTTCTGTGTAATAAAACACAATAAGGCCTTTAAGTCGTGTACACAACCAGCCCATACATCATACTAACCACCCAAATTGAGTTTGTATTGTTTATGTGGGGGGAAAAAAACGGGACGACTGGAAACTGAATTCCGACGACTCATTCAGAAAATAAATGTGTTGGTGAATAAATAGTATGTGAAGCTGGAAATTCATGTCAGGATTGAACTGCACAATGAAAATGTTTAAATGATAGTTTCAGGAAGCAAAATCTAACAGTCTGTATCATTATGAAAACATATTTGACGGGGCACGGGATTTAGACCATATGGTCAAAGTCTAGAATAATTTGGATGCAGTGAGTTCAGGCGCTCGTGATGTGCCGTGTGATTTAGCACTGTTTGACTGCAGTCTGGAGGACGGATGATAAAATAATTATAAATCACAAAAGGGAAAGAAGGACTTCTTTTTTGTTTTTTTTCTTCTCCTAACTCCTCTTGTTTTCGCTCTGGGCTCTGCAGAGACGAACCGGGGTCTGGAGATCAGTGTGCACTGTCCCTGTCACACCTTCAACCCAAACGGAGACATCATCGAAAACAAAAATGAAGTGCTGGACGTCAAATTCAAAGGTGAGATTCACAGAAGCATTAACCACACTGATGCTCTTACAGTTTTATAGTATGAGGATTGGAACTTAAATCGTGGCAACTATTTATTCACAGCCGATACAATAGAGTTCCATGTTTGCACCTGTTACTGTCCTTCAAAGTGGTCACCAGCGATGTGTAGAACCTGTTGCCAGCGATGTGGAAGGCGTAGTGTACCGTTAGCAGAGCCTGTTCTGTTGATGATATGAATGGAGCGCTCTACTGCCCGTCCAATCTCTGGAACAGTTCTGAAGCCAATGCTACGAAGTACTGTACCATCCACCATACACCCCGGACTTAAGTCCTTGTGACTTTGATTTGATTCCGAAGATGAAGGAACCACTTTGTGGCATTGGCTTCAGAACTGTTCCAGAGATTGGACGGGCAGTAGAGCGCTCCATTCGCACCATCAACAGAACAGGCTCTGCTAACGGTACACTACGCCTTCCACATCGCTGGCAACAGGTTCTACACAACGCTGGTGACCACTTTGAAGGACAGTAACAGGTGCAAACATGAAACTCTTTTGTATCGGCTGTGAATAAATAGTTGCCACGATTTAAGTTCCAATCCTTGTATTTATAAGGGTGCGGTAGCTCAGTGGTTAGGGTGTTGGGTATTGGGTTATCAATCTGAAGGTTGGCGGTTCAAATCCCAGGTCCACTGAAGTTACCAGTGTGGGTCCTTGAGCAAGACCCTTAACCCTCATTGCTCCAGGTATGTTGTGATGAACCCTGTGCTCACCTTGTAAGTCGCTTTGGATAAAAGCGTCTCATAAATGACCAAAATGACCAAAAGTAATGTACATGTATTTACATTACATTTGCATTTAGTCATTTAGCAGACGCTTTTATCCAAAGCGACTTACAAATGAGAACATTACAAGTCAGAAGCCATGAAGAAAACCAACTATACTGTAAATTCATCAAACCTGAATGTTATTCGATGCCGCGGCACATGCCCCCCCCCTTTTTTTTTAATTTATTTATTTATTTGTAATTTTTTTTTTTATTACAACAGGTATTTGTTAAAGAGATGCGTCTTCAGTAATTTTTTAAAACTGCTTAGTGATTCTGCCGTACGGACAGAGTTGGAAAGAACATTCCACCATTTTGCAGTGGTGAACGCCACGGAGTGAGAATCAGCTCCTCGGTGAGGTGGAATCGCCAGGGGGCAATCATCACTGGAGCGAAGTGAACGAGTCGGAGTGTATTTTGAAAATATGGAGTGAAGGTAGGAGGGAGAAGATCTAGAAATGGTTCTGTAGGCCAGAGTCAGTGACTTGTACTGAATGCGAGCAGCTACAGGGAGCCAATGGAGGAAAGTGAGTAACGGAGTGACATGAGTTCGCTTGGGCTGGTTAAACATAAGTCGGGCTGCAGAGTTTTGAATTAGTTGAAGAGGTCTGATTGTGGAAGCTGGGATACCGGCAAGTAGTGCATTACAATTTATTTAAGAGAAAAGAGCAAAGGGAACTCTGGAATGTTTTAAAACCATTGCTAATGATTTACCCATCCATCCATTATCTTCCACTTTATCCTCTACTAGGGCCACGGACACGGGGAGAACATGGAGACTCCACCCAGATTGGGAATCGAACCGGGAATCTCTAGCGCTGAGAGGAGAACATGCCAACCACTAAACCACCGTGTCACCCGCTAATGATTTAATGTGATGAAACTTATTTCCATAATTAGGTCAAACTAATGGGTGGCACGGTGGCTTAGTGGTTACCATGTTTTCCTCTCAGCACTAAGGATTCCAGGTTCGAATTCCAATCTGGTTGGAGTTTCCATGTTCTCCCCGTGTCCATGTGGGTTTCCTCCGGGTTTTCCGGTTTCCTCCCACAGTTAATAAAAAAACATGGATTAAGTCAGTTGAGTTCTCCAAATTGCCCCATATATATGGCCGCCCAGTACTGGGTGTATCTGCCGAGCCCCCGAGACGTTCTTCTCTGGATGGACATGGGGGACCCCCCCACGACCCTAATAGAGGATAAAGTGGAAGATAATGGATGGATGGATGGAAATCAAATTAATTTAATTTATCACAATGATGCAATGGTGGACAAACTGCATTCGTTGTTTTTGGTGTTCGTGGGATTATCACGCAGGTACAGCTAATATTCACATTAACCTTCAGAATAAGGATCACTGTGATTTTGAGTGCGCCATTATTGACATATTTGAATGATTTAATGCGATCATGCAATGCAGTATTTAAGGTTTAATTAGGTCCCCATGCCCATCCAGGGAAGAACGTTTTGGGGCGTGGAGGAGATACATGCAGGACAGGGTGCCAAACTATCACTGGGCACACATTACCAAACACACAGATATATAGGGGCAATTTAGACCAGCTAATTTACCTTGAATCCATGACTTTGAACTATGGAGGAAACCTACATGGACACGGAGAGAACATGGAAACTCCACCCAAATTGGGATTCAAACCTGGATCCCCAGCACTGAGAGGAGAACATGCTTACCACAAAGCCACTGTGCTGCTGTGGTCCTGAAGTTGTTTTAACCCATCCATCCATTATCTTCCACTTAATCCTCTAAGAAGGTCACAAGGGAGGGGGGGTTCCCCATGCCCATCCAGGGGAGAAGGTTTCGGGTGCTGGGCAGATACACCCAGGACAGGGTGCCAATCTATCACTGTGCACACACTCACTCACACCGACACACCCACAAGCCAAATATGGTCATTTAGAGCATTCAGCTTACCTTGAATCCACATTTTTGGACTGTGGGAGGAAGCCGGAGAACCCAGAGGAAACCCACATCGACACGGGGAGAACATGGAAACTCCACCCAGATTGGAATTTGAACCTGGAATCCCTAGCGCTGAGAGGAGAACATGCTAACCACTAAGCCAGTGTGCCGCCCTGAAACAAATGAATTATAAAGAGAGGTCAGTACAGAGCGCTGAAGCTTACAGAAAGTCAGCTAACTTTTCTGTGTGATTGTGTTCAGAAGTAAGCATAGGGAGGGCCTATCCCAGCTGTGGAAGCTGCCCGGCGATTGACCAAATGTAACTCAATCATCTTGCTTTTTTAAAAGAGGGATGATCGCTCCGTAACGGGGGTTCTGTGGGGTTTGAGTGCCAAGCTGCAGCTGTTCACTGCTTTAAATTAAAAAGCCCAAACTCTCAGTTGTGCAGATTGCCTCATTGCATCTCATTAAGCTGCGATGGATAAGTGCATCTGCTAAATGCAGTAATTGGATTTATATTCCAGACTGGCATCCAAAGTTCCAGGTTTACCTGATTGTTCCGAATCCCATTAAGTCAAAAACAAAAAAACATTGTCTTTATACTTAAAATGCTGCAATATCCTTTATTGTACAAGTTCCCCATGCCCATCCAGGGGAGAACGTTTCACACACACACACTCACAAAGACACACACACACACATATGGGGCAATTTAGAGCATTCACTTGACCTTCAACCATGTTTTTGGACTGTGGGAGAAAACAGGAGAACCCGGAGGAAACCCACGACACAGGGAGAACATGGAAACTCCACCCAGATTGGGATTCGAACTGGAAATCCCTAGTGCTGAAAGGAGAACATGCTAAACACTAAGCCACCATTCCATCTGCAATTTTATATTTACATTTTTTTTCCCCACATACTTCATCCATCCGCAGCACGGTGGCTCAGTGGTTAGCATGTTCTCCTCTCAGCACTAGGGATTCCCGGTTTGAATGCCCATCTGGGTGGAGTTTCCATGTTCTCTCCGTGTCTGCGTGGGTTTCCTCCGGGTTCTCCGGTTTCCTCCCACAGTCCAAAAACATGGATCAAGTCAATTGAATTCTCCAAATTGCCCCATATAGAGTGTGTCTGTGTGTGTGCCCAGTGATAGACTGGTGCCCTGTCTTGGGTGTATCTGCCAAGCGCCCGAAACGTTCTCCCCTGAATGGGCATGGGGAACCCCACTGCGACCCTAATAGAGGATAAAGTGGAAGATAATGGATGGATGGACTTAATCCATCCATCCATTATCTTCTGCTTAATCCTCTAATAAGGTCGCAGGGGGGGTTAGTGGTTAGCATGTTCTCCTCTAAGTGCTGGGGATTCCAGGTTCGAATCCCAATCTGGGTGGAGTTTCCATGTTCTCCCTGTGTGGGTTTCCTCCGGGTTCTCTGGTTTCCTCCCACAGAGGATCAAGGTCAATTGAGTTCTCCAAATTGCCCCATATAGAGTGTGTCTGTGTGAGTGAGTGTGTGCCCAGTGATAGATTGGCGCCCTGTCCTGGGTGTATCTGCCCAGCGCCCGAAACGTTCTCCCCTGGATGGGCATGGGGAACCCCCCCGCGACCCTAATAGAGAATAAAGCGGAAGATAATGGATGAATGAATAAATATCAGTTTAAATAACAGAGCAACTTACAATTTCAGTAGTTTCATCTCTAGAGGTCATTTCTGTCGTCTCATCTTGGTCTCACTCTCTCACTCGCCATATCTGCGACAGCATCAGTTCCTTCTGAAGTTCCATCCACCGCACATGAGGCTCAGTTAGAGTTGGAGATAAAGCTCACAGAAAGACAGACATCGTGAGTTTGATCATGGGAACACACTTGAGTCTGGAATCTCACTTAGTATTGGGGGCCCAGGGGTCTGGTTGGTGGGTGGATGAAGGAGGGGGGGGGGGGTTGGAAAAGCTTCCTAACTCCATCAACAGTCTCTGCTGTGAGGAATGTGCCGCTGCCACGGGTGCTCAGACTCTTGGCCCCGAAATAAAGAGGGGCGTCTGTATCCACTGGCGACGCCTCTCCTGAGACCCAAGCTGCTTTTTCTATCAGGGACAGACAGATCGGCCGGACTGACAGACGGGATGAAGGAAGAACAGAGGACTGAGATGCTGAGGAGTTTCACTTCAAACCTTCATCTTGGTTTCTGTTAGTCTGAGTAACAAGCTGTTAACTAAAATAGAAATATATTTATTAGGAAATAATATATTATTTGGTGGCATAGTGGCTTAGTGGTTAGCATGTTCTCCTCCCAGCACTAGGGGTTCCCGGTTCGAATTCCAATCTGGGTGAAGTTTCTCCGGGTTCTCCGGTTTTCCACAGTCCAAAAACATGGATCAAGTCAATTAAGTTCTCCAAATTGCCCCATATAGTAGAGTGTGTCTGTGTGAGTGAGTGTGTGCCCAGCGATAGATGGGTGCCCTGTCCTGGGTGTATCTGCCCAGCGCCCAAAACGTTCTCCCCTGGATGGGCACGGGGAACCCCCCCGCGACCCTAATATAGGATAAAGTGGAAGATAATGGATGGATGAATGGAAATTGCCCCATATAGAGTGTGTCTGTGTGAGTGAGTGTGTGCCCAGCGATAGATGGGTGCCCTGTCCTGGGTCTATCTGCCCAGCGCCCGAAACGTTCTCCCCTGGATGGGCATGGGGAACCCCCCCACGACCCTAATAGAGGATAAAGCGGAAGATAATGGATGGATGGAATATATTATTTGTCCCAGCCAGTCGACCTGCAAGACCTGATTGAGACGGCACGGGTTGTTAGCATGTTCTCCTCTCAGCACTAGGGATTCCCGGTTCGAATCCCTTTCTGGTTGGAGTTTCCATGTTCTCCCCGTGTCCACATGGGTTTCCTCTGGGTTCTCAGGTTTCCTTCTACAGTCCAAAAACATGGATCAAGGTCAATTGAATTCTCCAAATTGCCCCATATGGAGTGTTTGTGTGAGTGAGTTGTATGGAACCCTGATTTCTGTTGGATTTGTAGCGTTGCAGTTTTTTTTCAATTGTTGAATACGTACGCCTGATCGGGCCGCAAGGTGGATTAGTGGTTAGCATGTTCGCCTCTCAGCTCTAAGGATTCCCGATCTGAGGGGAGTTTTTTATGTTCTCCCCCTATATGGGACAATTTGGAGAAATCACTTGACCTTGATCCATGTTTTTGGACTTTGGGAGGAAACCGGAGAACCCGGAGGAAACCCACACGGACACGGGGAAAACATGGAAACTCCACCCAGATGGGGATTCGAACCGGGAATCCTTAGTGCTGAGAGTAGAACATGCTAACCACTAAGCCACCGTGCCACCTCCTGATTATAGATCCATCCATCCATTATCTTCCGCTTCCGGGGGGGGGGTTCCCCATGCCCATCCAGGGGAGAAAGTTTCGGGCGCTGGGCAGATACACCAGGGTTTGTTTGTAAATACAATTGCAAAGCCCTGCACTCACTTGCTGAATGTTCTGGATCCTGTTTGTTCTTCAGGTATGGATGGAGATTATGAGGAGTACCGTCTGGATATGAGTCGGCTAAAGAAGCAGAAGGAGCAGCTGTTACCCCACCTAATCCTGATGATGCTGCCTCCCAATCGCCTGGACGTGCCTCCCACATCCAGACGGCGCAAGCGAGCACTGGATACCAACTACTGTTTCTCGTACGTTACCATTTTAACCTACTGATTTTCCGTTTCTTAATATTCGGGGACAGACTGTAGTTTATTGGCTTCAGATTTCATAAGTGCCTTTAATAAAGCAATGAGGTACGGGAGGTGCCCCATCCTGAGGACCTCAACCACCTGTATGTCCTCCCTCAGCACATCGGGGCAGTCGCAGGCTTGTGGTTAAGGAACTGACTTTGAGACCTGAAGGTCCCCGGTTCGATTCCGAGTCCCAATGAGGAACTGACCTTGAGACCTGACCTTGAGACCTGAAGGTCCCCGGTTCGATTCCCAGTCCCAATGAGTACTATGAATGAAGTGCCCTAACCCCAATTGCTCCCCAGGCACCATATAATGGCAGCAAATTGGGGCAATTGTAGGCTTGTGGTTAAGGAACCGACCTTGAGACCTGAAGGTCACCGGTTCGATTCCCAGTCTCAGTGTTTGTGTGAGTGTGTGCCCAGTGATGGATTGGTGCCCTGCCCCGTGCCCGAAACGTTCTCTCCTGGATGGGCATGGGGGAAGTCTCGGTCGTGAGGAGGAAAAAAGCCATATTTTATGTCATCGCTTTGATGGTTCGCATTCCAATTAGTCCGAAAATAGCACATCGTGTTTTCCTGTATGACTCCACCTATTAATTGGCGTTTGGCAGCCGTGCAGATGGCAGAGGGATCAACAAGTTGGGATTTGTCTCTGTATTCATAATAAGAGATGGCTTGCACGTGTAGCATGCCGCGTCCTCATAGTGCCGATCGTTTGGTTTACCTTACCGGCACTTTTAGGCTCCTGGTCTCAGTCCAGGAGGGAAAAAAATGACACACCTCACAGTGGAATTTCTGAGCCTCCGAAGGCACAGCTTGAGCTGTTTATAAGGCAACGCTTAAAAACGTCAAGTAAGAATTGAAGGTATTACTTCATTGGGGCTATGGAAATGTCATCGCATGAATGCACCACACGCGCCAAGAAAGCAGCCCCAGAACACAAAGGTTACGGCGCATGTGAAACCCAACGGCGAGACGTCGCAGCCACTAATCATCTTCTGGTCTTTCTCTCTTTTCCACTGCGCAGTAATTACGAGGAGAACTGCTGCGTGCGCCCGCTCTACATCGACTTCCGCCAGGACCTGGGCTGGAGATGGATTCACGAGCCTAAGGGCTACTACGCTAACTTCTGCTCTGGGCCGTGTCCATACCTGCGCAGCGCCGACACCACACACAGCTCGGTAAACAGCAGCACATGCATCAGCCGTCTAACTCTTTAATATCCAGCACCGAGAAGTAAACAAACGCAGCTCCATGGTTCTTGGCTTTGGTTTTTTTGAAAGATGGTTAAATTGTGAGGTGTGATCATTATAAAGTGATAAAGTGATCTATTTTACCTACTGTGCTTCCACACAGAGGATCTGCCCTCCACAGGTAACCCATACAAGCTGTGAAACACACACACACACACACACACACACACACACTGAATTATGTGAACACACACATACACACACTGAATGAAGTGAAACACACACACTGAATTAGGTGAACACACATACACACACACACTGAATAAATACACAAACACACACTGAATTAGGTGAACACACATATACACACACACACTGAATAAATACACAAACACACACTGAATTAGGTGAACACACATACACACACACACACTGAATAAATACACACACACACACTGAATTAGGTGAACACACATATACACACACACACTGAATAAA
>JAFMOD010000210.1:133609-145878 GCA_019802435.1 Corydoras maculifer
GTATAATTTTTTTACTTTTTTTTTTTTACTTTTCAGAATAATTTTTTTACTTTTTTTTTTTACTTTTCAGAATTATTTATTTACTTTTATTTTTTTTTACTTTTCAGAATTATTTCTTGTGTGTTTTCTGATATTTAAATCAGAATACTTTTATTCTCCTTAAAAAAAAACATTTCTTTAATACAAAATGTCTTTTCTGTCAAAAAACAACAAACCAAGTAACTCAAGGTGAATGTTGTTAGTGGCTCTCACACTTCTAGTGCACAGGTTCAGGACAGTACATTCAGCAGCTGTTGTTGTCTGTCTATTCACAGAATCTTTGGATGGTGCAGTTGTAGAGTTAATATAGTGCTGGACAACTGTAGCAGTTTGAAAGGGAGGAACTAAAGGCCCCGAGAAAGTCCATGGCCATGGAACAGATCTGAACCCGAGTCAAAGCCAGCAATTTCTTACACTGCAGGCTATCCTGTTGCACAGCCACATTTGGTTGGATGTTAACCGCCAGCTCAGGGATAATGGCATTTGTCAGCTGTTCCCTGACGGCAATTGATTTATATTCGCAGATAGCAAAGGGCAGAGCGCAGGAAGAGGACAACAGTAAACAAAGACCGAGGAAAGAACGATCCAAACACTTCTCGAATGCTAACTGTGTGCTCAGAATCAGGAACATGACGTATTGTTAAACAGAAATACTGTCCGGCATCCAGGTCTGTTACAGAGACTCTGCTTCTGCAGGGCTCCACTGAAACATCCTCATCCAGTCATCTGGGATTGGACCTGTACGTCTGGAAGAACTTGCCATATACAGAGAGACCTGAAAAATAAGAAGATATGAATGTTAAGATAAAAACAAGCAATATATAAAAATATATATTAAAAACCATCCCGATCCATCCATCCATACATTATCTTCCGCTTAATCCTCTACTAGGGTCGCAGGGGGGTTCCCCATGTCCATTCAGGGGAGAAGGTTTCGGGTGCTGGGCAGATACACCCAGGACAGGATGCCAATCTATCGCTGGACACACACTCACACACACACAGACACACTTTATATGGGCAATTTGGAGAATCCAACTAACCTTGATCCATGTTTTTGGACTGTGGGAGGAAACTGGAAACTGGATGGAACCTGATGGAATGAATATATATATATATATATATTTTATTATTATTTTTTTTTTGCTGCTTGTAAATTTTGATAAAATGTTCGTGTATTTGTGGATGAGTACTCAAAACTGCTAGTGACTTCTTCATTTTGTGTTATTTCATGAGCTTATAGATTATAAGCTGCCATGGCTGCGTTTCACATTTAACCAACCCTTAAATCATTGAACTTAAAATCTTAAAATATTTTTCCAACACAGATTGTAAGTCACATTTGGGTAAAACGCAGAACACCACACATCAAAGCACCGATATGTTATAGCTGCATGATAATGTGATTTACTGAACAGAAATCTGGTTTCTGCTTTCAGTTATAAAACATCTTCTGTGATAAATGCAGGCCTCTTTTCCATCTAACAGAGATGGAGGGCTTCTGTGAGCAGAACTGTAAAGCATGTTAAGGTTGAAAATCTCGTCTGGGGATACATCATCTCTGAGATTTAGATAGGGTAAATAAATAGAGAAAAACAGCAAGCTGACACCTGCAGGATTGACAGAAAGGAGACATATAAATGCAATTGAGAGAGGAGTCGAGTCGGCGGCGGTTGAATCGTTCACTATGAGAATCCACTAAGCTGGATTCGTTTACATTCAACCAGCGAGCAGTAATTAACAGACATTTTAACCCAAAGCAACGAACAAATAGAATAACTATCAAAGAGAGAATTATCAAACCTGATCGTTATACAGGGCGGCACGGTAGCTTAGGGATTCCTTAGCACTAGAGATTCCTGGTTCGAATCCCAATTTGGGTGGAGTTTCCATGTTCTCCCCGTGTCCGCGTGAGTTTCCTCCGGGTTCTCCGGTTCCCTCCCACAGTCCAAAAACATGGATCAAGTTCAATTGAATTCTACAAATTGCCCCATATAGAGTGTGTGTGTGTGAGTGAGTGTGTGCCCAGTGATAGATAGGCGTCCTGTCCTGGGTCTATCTGCCCAGCGCCCGAAACGTTGCCCACGGATGGGCATGGGGAACCCCCCCATGACTCTAGTAAAGGATGAAGCGTAAGATAATGGATGGATGGTTGAACATAAGTCAGGCTGCAGAATTTTGAATTTTGATTGTAGAAGCTGGAAGACCAGCAAGCAGAGAATTACAATAGTCGAGCCGGGATAGGACGAGGGCTTGGACTAACAGAACGCCTTAAATGTCCATCCATCCATCCATCATCTTCCGCTTTATCCTATATTAGGGTCGTGGGGGGTGTTCCCCATGCCCATTCAGGCGAGAACGTTTCAGGCGCTGGGCAGATAGACCCAGGACGGGGCGCCAACCTATCGCTGGGCACACACACTCACACAGACACACTCTATATGGGGCAATTTGGAGAACTCAAATGACTTGATCCATGTTTTTGGACTGTGGGAGGAAACCGGAGAACCCGGAGAAAACCCACACGGACACGGGGAGAACATGGAAACTCCACCCAGATGAGGTTTCGAAGTGGGAATCCCTAGTGCTGAGAGGAGAACATGCTAAACCACTAAGCCAACGTGCCGCCCTTCCTCTTAAATGTTTGTTTGCAAAAATCTTTTTAAACACTTCAGTGTAGCTGCCAGCTGCCAGCTACTATAAATATATAGTGTTCTAAATCACGTATCCAACATACAGAATGACAAGATAGAAAATAAATACACTGAATAGGATTGTTGATGTGGTCCGGCGTCCCACACTCAAACAAATTCAGATGAAATTCATCTATCCCTTTTTAAACAATATCCCTCATGATAAGGGCAGCAGCTGGCCAGCAGCAGCGTCCTCCTCCCTTACAGGTCTACAGCGTGGCCTCTAGGCATTCTTACAGAAGAACCGAAATTCCAAATGCAGTCGGAGCTGCTTTGTTTGTGCTCCCAAACAGTATTCTCTTTCATTCCCTTTCCGCAGACTCTGTTTATTTTGGTGCTCCTTTCCACCGTTAGGCCTTATGGCGCAGGAGAACGAAAACATCAGGGTCGACTTCCAATCCAGTGACATGACTGCTGGAAGCAGCTTTTCCAAGCTCAGCAAAGCAAAGGAGTGGAAAAAGCAGACCGGGAAAACAGTTTGCTTTTTTTTATAGTATAATACCAACTCAACGCGGCACTCGCACAACAATTTCTACCGATAGGTAACACACTCGGCAGACAGATAACGGCAAGCACGGAGAAAGCCAAGCCCAACGAACAAACGGGAAGACATCAAATATCAAAGTGCAGTAAAAATGAGGCCCTGTGTGGTTTCGGGTTTGGAACTATCCCGCACACCGCTGCCAGAACCGGGAAAAAGGTTGAAAGCGAAGTCTAACTGGTCGGCTCTTTGTTTGATTTCAGTATTAGGGGTACGGAGAGAAGGTTCTCGTTGGATTCCGGCCTGAGTTTTAGCACACCATGTCCTCTTTTCTTCATCGCGGGGTCTGTAAACGTTCTGGTAAACGTAGGCGTAGCCTTGTTGGAAAAACCACACTCTACAAACAGCGCTAATGTTCAAACAGTAGCTCACTCACTAATAAAACAGTGTGTAGCTATAGGTTCAGGTTGCATCTTTAACAAAACGAAGCGACTGGATGATTCCAGACTTACATTTGTCGTTGCGATCGTACGAGAAGTGATCAACATAGTCATTTATTTTGCCTACAGTGTTTATACACAGAAGATTTTGTCCTCCACATATAACCCATCCATGCAGTGAAACACACAAACACACACCACTGAGTGAAGTGACAACTGGAGCAGTGGGCAGACCTATGGCACCCAGGGAGCAATTGGGGTTAGGTGCCTTGCTCAAGGGCACTTCAGCCATAGTACTTGGATGGACTGGAAAGAACCTACGACCTTCTGGTCACAAGGCTGGTTCTGCAATCACAAACCAATGCTCTGACTCCCCTTGAACGTACTACATGTGTCTTACTGTCTCCAAAACTCAGACTTCAATTTGTCGTGGTGATCATTTGAGAAGTGATCAGCATAAAGTATACACACTGAGTGACGTAAGCACACATGTCCAGAGCAGTGGACAGCCTTGTATACAGCGACTAGGGAGCAATCGGGGTTAGGTACCTTGCTCAAGGGCACTTCAGTCATAGTACTTGATGGAAACGGGAACGAACCTGGGGTTCACAACCTTTAGCCACCAGCCTGCTCTGAACCCCTCTAAACGTTTTACCTGCGTCTTACCACCTCCAAAACTCCACTGCACCCCATTTAAACAGCAAAGAACTAGAAAGTGAGAGTGATCTACGGTTAGCCGGAGTGAAAGAGCGTGGAAGGAGGAACCGAACATGAGGTGTTAAGCTTTGTTGTCGGCTGACAGATGCACACTGACAGCTGATCGCAAAGAATGCTGCCTGTACAGATCAGCTCTAACTCCCTGTCACACTCAATCAGAGCAGGTCACTTATCTAAGAGCAAAGCAAACGAGGCCTCTGTCCACCCGAAACAACACGGCAACACGACGCATGGCTGCACCGCCATCGGGTCAACCGGGCCACGCTTTCATCTCCCTCGCCTTGTTTCGGTTCTTTCTTCTCGCGCCACTCAAAAGCCGAGCGCTGCCCAGACCCCCTTCCAAATATAATGGAAAAATGCATTTCCTCCCACAGTCCAAAAACTAAATTGCCCCTATATAAGTCTGTGTGAGTGAGGGTGGGTGTATCTGCCTAGCGTTGTTCCTGGATGGGCATAGGGAACCCCCCTCGACCCTAGTAGAGGATAAAGCGGAAAATAATGAAATAAGATAATGGTCAAAAAAAGTCCAAGTGTGTGTGGTGTGTGTGTATATATATATATATACTGTATATATATACATACACGGCGGCACGGTGGCTTAGTGGTTAGCACGTTTGCCTTTCTAAGCTAGGGATTCTCGGTTCGAATCCCAATCTGGGTGGAGTTTCCATGTTCTCCCCGTGTCCGTGTGGGATTCCTCCGGGTCCTCCGGTTTCCTCCCACAGTCCAAAAAAATGAATCAAGTCAATTGAGGTCTCCAAATTGCCCCATATAGAGTGTGTCTGTGTGAGTGAGTGTGTGCCCGGTGATAGATTGGCGCCCTGTCCTGGGTGAATCTGCCCAGCGCCCGAAACGTTCTCCCCTGGATGGGCATGGGGAACCCCACCGCGACCCTAATGTAGGATAAAGTGGAAGATAATGAATGAATGAATATATATACACACACACACATATATATATATAAAATGGCGGCACGGTGGCTTAGTGTTTAGCATGTTCTCCTCACAGCACTAGGGATTCCCGGTTTGTATCCATGTTCTCCCCCGTGTCTGCGTGGGTTTCCTCCGGGTTCTCCGGTTTCCTCCCACAGTCCAAAAACATGGATCAAGTTAATTGAATTCTCAAAATTGCCCCATATAGAGTGTGTCTGTGTGAGTGAGTGTGTGTCCAGTGATAGATTGGCGCCCTGTCCTGGGTCTATCTGCCCAGCGCCCGAGACGTTCTCCCCTGGATGGGCACCACTGCGACCCTAATAGAGGATAAACCTGAAGATAATGAATGAATGAATGAATGAATTAATATATATATATATATATATATATATATATATATATATATATATATATATATATATTTTTTTTTTTTTTTAACTGTTTGTTTTTTTAATTTGTTTTCAAAAAAAATTCTAATTTAAAATGACTAATCAAAACTGAACTGTACCGCTAGTGAGTTTCATGAGCTTATAGATTAGAATGAATCACTGCCATGGCTGCGTTTCACGTTTAACTAACCCTTAAATGATTTAACTTAAAAATCTCTGTCACACTCAATCAGAGCAGGTCACTTATCTAAGAGCAAAGCAAACGAGGCCTCCGTCCACCCGAAACAACACGGCAACACAATGCATGGCTGCACCGCCATCGGGTCAACCAGGCCACGCTTTCATCTCCCTCGCCTTGTTTCGGTTCTTTCTTCTCGCGCCACTCAAAAGCCGAGCGCTGCCTGAACCCCCTTCCAAATATAATGGAAAAATGCATCGGTGAAATTTAGCAGCGGCTCTTTAAAGATCGAGTTGCGGTTATTGATGAGTTCAGAAGTCGTCTGGTAAATCGCTTTAAAGGACAAATATGCACTGAATAGATGCGTTCCTGTAGGTTACCAACCTGCAGCCAGAACCTTTAGGAACCTGTCATTTACCCGGGGCATTAGTGGATTTGAAGAATCTTTAAATGTGTGATACATGGACATACGCACACAAAATATAAAAGATTTGAGGTTGTCCTGATCAGACAAACAGATGTGCGACAGCTTAAGCTAAAGTATCACTGTTCCTGCAATAAACTAGGCCGTTCCTCCAGACCCATGCTCAGGATCCAAGGTGGAAAATGTTGTGCAAGACTAGGAAGAGTGTGAGCATCGGAGAGTGAGTGCTCATGCTGAGTTTTGCTAAAAGCAGGAAAAAGCTGGACGCCTCGAGCTTTGATAGAACCCGGGGAAAGGTGCTTTTAGAACGTAGATACACACAAGAACATTCCATCCATTCATTATGTTCCGCTTTATCCTCTATTAGGGTCGCGGGGGGGTTCCCCATGCCCATCCAGGGGAGAACGTTTCAGGCGCTGGGCAGATAGACCCAAGAAAGGGCGTCAATCTATCACTGGACACACACTCACTCACTCACACACACACACTCTATATGAGGCAATTTGGAGAATTGAATTAACCTTGATCCATGTTTTTGGACTGTGGAAGAAAACTGGAGAACCCGGAGGAAACCCACGCGGACACGGGGAGAACATGGAAACTCCACCCAGATGGGAATTCGATCCGGGAAATCCTGACAGGGTGGGGGGGGTTCCCCATGCCCATTCAGGGGAGAACGTTTCAGGCACTGGGCAGATAGACCCAGGACAGGACGCCAATCTATCACAGGGCACAGACTCACTCACACAAACACACTCTATATGGGGGCAATTTGGAGAACTCAATTGACTTGATCCATGTTTTTGGACTGTGGGAGGAAACCGGAGAACCCGGAGGAAACCCACACGGACACAGGGAAAACATGGAAACTTCACCCTGATGGGGATTCGAACCGGGAATCCCTAGTGCTGAGAGGAGAACATGCTAACCACTAAGCCACCGTGCCGCTCTAAATAAAAAACGTAGTAAATTAAATGCATCACAGGCACGGTCATGCTGTGAGGCTGCAGTGAGACACTTCTGTGAAAAAAATATTTCAATAAATGGTTTTTAATCATATATTCACGTCAAGAAGAACAAAACCCAACTCGACATTCGATTGTAATGCAAATCTGTCTTGTTGCTATAGATGTGGATATAAATAAGCCTCAAAATTAAAGGTGGAATGGTCACTATGACCAGCTGCTATCTGGCCCTGGAGCGGACCGGAAAACGCACCTGCCTGGACACACTGTCTCTGGGGGTCTCTGCCAAGTACGGTCATTAAAATACTACAGATGTGTGATTCCAGAGCATGATGAGTTATTTGACCTATATAAAAAAAATCAATCGGTCACGCTGAAGAAGCTGGCAACAGAGATGGGAATACCATATAAAGTAAGAAATACATAAATATATAAATAAAATGATTTGTCATGTCTCTATTAAACACTATGATGAAGTATTTACTGTCAGCCCGAAAAAATGTGCACATCTGCTTCTCTATAATGCTAGATGTTCCAATTAATATGGTGCAGAGGTTCCTCAACCTCAAAAAGACACAAACTGAGGGTTTTTTATGAATCTGCACCAATCAAAACACATTTGGGAGTGGTAGATCAGTGGTTAGGGCATTGGGCTATCCATCTGAAGGTTGGGGGTTCAAATCCCAGGTCCACTAAAGTTACCAGTGTGGGTCATTGTGTAAGACCCTTAACCCTCATTGCTCCAGGGATGCTGTGATTAACCCTGTGCTAACCTTGTAAGTCGCTTTGGATAAAAGCATCTGCTAAATGTCCAAATGTAAATACAAATACAATACGTTTGGGAAAATCTAAAGATGTATAAAAAGGCCAAAGCTGGAAAAAAGGCTGGATGACATGTTTGTGGTCACTGATTATTAATATAAATGGAGGAAATGTAACACCGCTGCTATTTTTCCTAAAAGGTGGTAAGTGTGTCCAAGAAATATAATGGCGTGAATGTAATCAAAAAAACAGAACGAAGAATGTGTTAAACATTAAAACCTCATACCAACCGATGTTCCGATATGTTCTGATATTTTACACTGCTGGGCAAAAAGTATTTTCAAATCTACAGAGCAAAACATGACATTACAAACAGTCCACTTTATGGATTAGTGTACACCATGACAATAAACCCGCAGAGCCATTAAACATATACATATCTGCTTTTATTAAACACGTGTGCATCTATTAGGCCATGTCTGGAGCCCCTAGCTCAGTTCAGTGTGTGTAAATGAAGTGTCACTGATGTGAGTGATTTTTTTGGACAAAAGGATAGATAGGGCAATTTAGATAGGGCGATTTACCTTGAATCCAAGTTTTTGGACTGTGGAAGGAAACCTATGATTTTTTTGGACAAAAATTTAAATAGGGCAATTTAGATAGGGCAATTCACCTTGAATCCCATGCCCATCCAGGGGAGAATGTTTCGGGCGCTGGGCAGATACACCCAGGACAGGACGCCAATCTATCACTGGGCAAACACTCTCACACACAGACACACTCTATATGGGGCAATTTGGAGAACTCAATTGACTTGATCCGGGGAGAACACGGGGAGAACATGTAAACTCCACCCAGATGTGGATTCGAACCGGGAATCCCTAGCGCTGAGAGGAGAACGTGCTAATCACTAAGCCACCGTGCCGCCCCTCCTCCCGCAGTTCAATAAATACATTCTCCAATAAATTCATTCCTTCATTCATTCATTATCTTCTGCCTAATCCTCTACTATAGGTTCGCCATGCCCATCCAGGGAAGAACATTTCGAGTGCTGGGCAGATACACACAGGACAGGGCGCCAATCTATCACTGGGGACACACTCACTCACACACACACTCTATATGGGGTAATTTGGAGAACTGTGGGTTAAGACCGGAGAACCCGGAGGAAACCCACGCAGACACGGGGAGAAGATGGAAACTCCACCCAGATAGGGATTCGAAGCGGAAATCCCTAGCGCTGAGAGGAGAACATGCTAACCACTAAGCCACCGTGCTACTAACTAATTTTACTTTAATTTATAAAATTTATTTATAATCTTAAATGTGGCACAGTGACAGTGGTGAGCAGGTCCACCTTAGTGCTGGGGATCCAGGTTCTGATCTGGGTGTTCCCCTCATGGTTCTCAGGTTTCCTCCCAAAGTCCAAAAACATGGATTCAAAGTAAATTGCTGTAAATTGCCCCTATGTAGTGTGAGAGTAATGGACTGGCACCCTGTCCTATCAATACATGAATGAAAACTTACAATTCAAATCGATTTAGAAATCCCAAAGCTGTTGGTACAGTTCACCTTTAAACCAGCTGTGTGTACATGTTTACCTGTCTTTCCACACATGGTGTCATTGACAGCAAGTTGCCCTGATGCGCAGTTACTGGATGGACCATCGACCGGTGCTTGCCTGTTAACACAGCAAGAGGGAGGGGGGAGAAAAACAAATTCAGGACATATTTCCAGTTTAACACCCAAGTGACACATTTGGTACCTCTCTGTACAAACAACAACGTTGAGACTCCTCAGAAAAAAGAATCAATTCTGGAGAAACGGAATAAACTTTATGGCTGACTAATGCCGTGGATTTTGCTGTGTCAGCATGCAAACTGATGGTTATCACGAGCAGTGAAGAATAAACTGACCCCTGACCTCCTCCAACGCAACAAGAAATTCATTTCAATGACGCATTAAATTACACAGCATTCTATTGTCTCTGCTGTTCTACTTTATCATATGTGCAAAATTTGTTTCATTTTATTCCTCTGTTATATGTCTTGTAGCGAGTCGATTCCTGATAAGCACCAAGCCCGTAACCCTGTTACTCAGGGATCAATGTTTACTTAAAAAAAACTCCATTAGATTACATTACAGAACACAATGTTTCTTATCAATTTTTTATCCATCTATTATCTTCCTTTTTATTCTATATTAGGGTTGCGGGGGGGGGTTCCCAATGCCCATCCAGGGGGAACGTCTCGGGCGCTGGGCAGATACACCCAGGACAGGATGCCAATCTATCACTGGGCACACACTCACTCTATATGGGGCAATTTGGAGAATTCAATTAAGCTTGATCCATGTTTTTGGACTGTGGGAGGAAACCGGAAACCCGGAGGAAACCCACGTGGACACGGGGATAACCCAGATTGGGATTCGAAGTGCTGAGAGGCAGACGTGCTAACCACTAAGCCACCATAGCGCCCTCTTGACAATTTTATTTAAAAAACACATTTATGAATCAAACCTTGTTTTTTTTTTATTATAGTGTGTTTGTAACCATTCATTCATTCATTATCTTCTGCTTTATCTTCTATTAGGGTCGCGGTGGGGTTCCCCATGCCCATCCAGGAGAGAACGTCTCGGGCGCTGGGCAGATACACCCAGGACGGGGCACCAATCTATCGCTGGGCCCACACTCACTCACACAAACACACTCTATATGGGGCAATTTGGTGAACTCAATAAACTTGATCTATGTTTTTGGACTGTGGGAGGAAACCGGAGAACCCGGAGGAAACCCACGTGGACACGGGGAGAACATGGAAACTCCACCCAGATGGGGATTTGAACTAGTAATCCCTAGTGCTGAGAGGAGAACATGCTAAACACTAAGCGTCCGTACCAGCATGTGTTTATAACCGTTTTATTAAAGCAATAAAGCACCGGAGGTTATGTGTTATTGTGAATAAATTACGGGCGACAGTACGGTTCACGTGGCGACCAATAACACCTCTTTCCCGTGATTTATTGACCGTAATGCACGCCCTCTCGTACCTCATTGCTCACAATTTAAATTGCTAATCTGACATCTTCAAGCCGTCCATTTCTACGCCTTAAAATCGTTACGGCCCTCCATCCGACATGCTGTTTACTGTAGGAAATTAACCTTTCTTTCTCGTGATCGGACGACGAGCCTAATTAATCCACAGCGCCGTTCTTAATGACGACACAATAACGACGTACAAAAGACTTTGTTTTTTCTGGAACCGATTTCGGTGATGTCAACTTTCCAAAAGGGAGGAGCTGCTTACTGGAATGTTGATATCAAAGTATTTTTCTGTGCTTTCGTTTATAATGTTGACTAATTACACGTTCCTAATGGCAGACATTGTGGAACCTGCGAGAAATGTTCCCCTTTGGCTGTGAATGGGTCAAATAATTATACCTCTCCAGAAAAACATCTGGCTCTGCGAAGCATTTTAAATCAGCAAATCTGTCCAGAAAACAGAGAAGAGAGAAAAAAAAAAAAAAAAAACACACAAGGGCCAACATGTCTGTAACTCTATACATTAAATCCACTAAGCATTTTTTGGGAACAATAAATAAAGCTTAGCTGGTATTAACCTCCAGGAGTTGAACAGTGGCTTGCCAGAGGAGAATTAGCACTTTAATGAGGCTGCACAGTGCTGCCTTGTACAGTCCACACAGTTGGTCTTTCATATGGTTACACAAGCCCGAGGCAGCAAAGCAGATAGAAACACTCCAATTAAAACCCCAAGCCTGACCAAGCAGGAAGCAACACTTTAGTGCTGTATTGACAGTTTAAATTGAGGCCGCTCTGCAGCCGTTAGTCAGCACGTACCGTCCTGGACAGAGGGACACTGTTACAGCGCCGTTAGATCATTAAATCCAAAGGGATTCTTATCGTTGGACACTTGAATGGATCAAAAATGGAAATGTTTCAAAATGTTTCGAAGAAACAAAGCAAAAAAGGAGTTTTACAAACTGTAAAGGATGAAGAATTATCAGCACGGTGGCTTAGTGGTTAGCATGTTCTCCTCTCAGCACTAGGGATTCCCGGTTTGAATCCCCATTTGGGTGGAGTTTCCATGTTCTCCCCGTGTCTGTGTGGGTTTCCTCCGGGTTCTCCGGTTTCCTCTCATAGTGCAAAAACATGGATCAAGGGCAATTGAATTCTCCAAATTGCCCCATATAGAGTGTGTTTGTGTGTGTCTGTGACCAGCGATAGATTGGC
>JAFMOD010000210.1:156022-173522 GCA_019802435.1 Corydoras maculifer
TGGGTGTATCTGCCCAGCGCCCAAAACATTCTCCCCTGGATGGGCATGGGGAACCCCCCGCGACCCTAATAGAGGATAAAGTGGAAGATAATGGATGGATGGTTGGATATATATATATATATATATATATATATATATATATATATATATATATATATATATATATATATATATATATGTATATAGTGGTTAGCATGTTCTCCTCTCAGCACTAGGGATTCCAGGTTCGAATCTGGGTGGAGTTTCCATGTTCTTCCCATGTCCACATGGGTTTGCTCCGGGTTCTCTGGTTTCCTTCCACAGTCCAAAAACATGGATCAAGGTCAATTGAATTCTCCAAATTGCCCCATATAGAGTGTGTTTGTGTGTGTGTGTGTGTGTGTGTGAGTAAGTGTGTGTGTGCCCAGCGTTAGATTGGTGTCCTGTCCTGGGTGTATCTGCCCAGCGCCCGGAATGTTTTCCCCTGGATGGACATGGGGAACCCCCTCTACCCACGACCCTAGTAGAGGATAAAGCGGACGATAATGGATGGATGGATAGTTTCTGATACCATATAAGATAACTCTGAACGTCTCTGGGTGGAAACTGCTGCTGAAAGAGTTCTGAAACAAGTGATCTAAACCCCTGACATCATGAGTTTTAAGGGCAAAACAACTTATCAACATACATGTGCGCTGGTGGAGAAATGGCACTCGCGGCACATGTTGGCATTAGCTTAATTAATGGAGATATAGAGCGCTTATCTTCAGGAGATTTGATTCTATTTCCTCCTTTTAGGCTATATTTACTCATCCACTTACTTTAATTGCTTTAGAGATCCAGATCTAATCTAGCACGAAACCATGTCTAATTGTTTTTAATGTATAACAATTAACATCCCTGATGCACATAAATCTCAAACGCTCCCAAGACTCCTAATTCCAGCATCTGTGTGTGTACGTGCGCTTGTGTGTGTGTGTGTGTGTGTTGGAGTGTGAGAGAGCCGGGGGTGGGGGGGCTGGCTTGACTAGGCGCTAAGGGAGTGTGCAGTCTGACTGTAAGCAGCCCACCATGGCAGGTCATGTGCTTCCAGCAAAAAGGCCGGCTACCACTGAGGTTCGCCATTGTTGTGTAGTTTGGCCAGATGTGCAGTAAAGTCATGCAGCAGCGTGGGAACCAGATGACAGTTTGGGCTTTCTCTGGCCTGGCTGCTAACCCCCACCTGCCACCATTTTGTCTGCCAAACTCTAAACAAAATACGGTTTCCAAGCACTCATTAACACCGCCCCAGAGTTGAACTACACTGTATATCAAAGAGACAGAGGTCCATCATGAGTCTGAGAAGGAGTGGGTGTTGACTGAGGACTAGGGAGGAGACGATTCATCGTTTATGCAATTAATCATGATTAAAGACGTTACAGTTAATTAATCGTAAGTGTGCCTCAACATCAGCATGACAACCTCCATACATCCATTATCTTCCGCTTTATCCTCTACTAGGCCTGTGGGAGGCATAATATATGTATAATAATAAATGTACATATTATGCTGTGCACACTTTAAGGACCAGCTTCCAATCTTGTTGTAGTATGTATATGGTGCATGCTGGGTATAATGACAATAAAAGAGTTTAATTTCAATTTAAATAGATATGAATATATACTGGTGGTGGCACGGTGACTTAGTGTTTAGCATGTTTTCCTCTCAGTGCTGGGGATTCCAGGTTCGAACCACAATCTGGGTGTTCTCCTCGTGTCCGTGTGGGTTTCCTCCGGGTTCTCCGGTTTCCTCCCACAGTCCGAACACATGGATAAAGATCAATTGAATTCTCCAAATTGCCCCATGTAGAGTGTGTTTGTGTGAGTGTGTGTGAGTGAGAGTGAGTGCGGCAATAGATTGAAAGGAAGGACTGTAGGAAACTGCTCCCATAAAAACACACAGACATGAGGAGAACATGCAAACTCCACAAAAAACAGACCTTGCCTTCCCTGATTAGGATTCAACCCCAAGACCAAAGACTTTTAACATAGAGCATGATGTTAAATGCCTTACAGTCGTTATCTTATGATATAATACCATTTTTTAAACTGAAGTGTATTAAGAATCAGCGAAATACTGAAGTTTGTAATTTTGAGTATTAAATACTGACTGGGGCGGCACGGTGGCTTAGTGGTTAGCACATTCGCCTCTCAGCTCTAGGGATTCCCGGTTCGAATCCCCATCTGGGTGGAGTTTCCATGTTCTCCCTGTGTCTGCGTGGGTTTCCTCCGGGTTCTCCGGTTTCTTCCCACAGTCCAAAAACATGGATCAAGTTAATTGAATTCTCAAAATTGCCCAATTTAGAGTGTGTCTGTGTGAGTGAGTGTGTGCCCAGCGATGGATTGGCGCCCTGTCCTGGGTCTATCTGCCCAGCGCCCGAGATGTTCTCCCCTGGATGGGCATGGGGAACCCCACCGCGACCCTAATAGAGGATAAGCGGGAGATAATGAATGAATGAAATACTGACTGGAGAATTTGACGACCTGTGAGTGAACTGTGGTAAGCGTTTAAAATGAAAACAGTTGATTGGTTAGCATATTACTGATGACTTACCTGATTCGCTGGACTGCAGGCTGGTCTGATGACATGTTTCGGGATGCGCTGCAGGGGGGCTTGGGGGTCAAAGTTTGAGCCCCACGACTGAGCACATGTGGTTTGGCATCATCTGGAGTGTTCCGAGTCACTGTTGGTTCCCAGCCGATCTGGCTCTGTTGACTAACCTGCACACCGCTGGAAAAGTTGACTGAAGAACACTTTTGTGATTCGGTTGCGGGTCCAGGCAACATTGCCTAGAAGTGAAGATGAGGATTGTAAGATTAGCTGAATTAATTAAATAGTTTAAAAATGAACAAAGCATTATAAAATCATTAATCTTATTTTTCATATATACAGTACCCTGACAGAATAACCTTTAATATTTTATATGTATTAGAAAAACCTCTGGTTCTTTCTAAATGATTCCCGCTAATTAAATCTTCCAAAACCTAAAGGTAATAGGGTTGTGAAAACTAAAAGCCCATATATGTGTGTGTATATATATATATATATATATATATATATATGTATATATATTCATTCATTCATGATCTTCAGCTTCATCCTCTATTAGGGTTGCGGGGGTGTTCCCCATGCCCATCCAGGGGAGAACGTTTCGGGCGCTGGGCAGATACACCCAGGACAGGGCGCCAATCTATCACTGGACACACACTCACTCACACAGACACACTCTACATGGGGCAAATTTGAGAATTCAATTCACTTGATCCATGTTTTTGGACAGTGGGAGGAAACCGGAGAACCCGGAATAAACCCACGCAGACACGGGGAGAACATGGAAACTCCACCCAGATGGGGATTCGAACCGGGAATCCCTAGAGCTGAGAGGAGAACATGCTAAACACTAAACCACCGTGCCGCCTTATTATTATTATTATTATTATTATTATTATTATAAACAACGGTAGAGGTGGAATTTATAACACTCTGTAATAACAACTAAATGTGGCATGGCCTCTGGTGTTCAAACTTGATTTGATATTTCTGCATTTGATTTGTAAAAGAAAACCAACAAAAACAATCAGCTTCTTCACTCACAGAGATAAAAGAAATGTTGCAGCTTATCATAACAGGAATTAAATACTTTATAATCGGTCATTCCAAAACGCATGAATTCTTCACATATTATACTTGTCCAAACAAGATTTCATTGAATGGATGGCTGGACTTGGCTGACACCGTTTATCCCAAAAGGGGCAAAATGGCTACTGTTTACCGATTTAATCAGAAAGGTTGTGCATTTTCTCCATCGAATAACATTTTTTTATTCGAATTTTTTCGAGTTTATTGTGTAAGTGCCAAATAAAATGTGACGTAATGTGAATGACAATGTGCCTGAGATCAGAAAAAAGAAATGTGAGGGGTTATTGGTATGCATGCTTATGCATAGTGTGTGTGTGTGTGTGTCGGCATGTTAAATATTGTGGGGACCAAAACCTGTCTACATGTGGTGACCTCATGTAATTGGGACCCCAATGTAAGTCATTCAGTTTTAAAGTGAAATCATGTTGGATGGTTAGAGTTGAGGTATGGTTAGTGTAAGGTTATGCTAGGTATATAATATAAAGTATTTATGGTTAAGATTCAGGTAAGTTCCACAGAAATGACTTAAAATCTATGTAAGGCTCCCACAATACATAATAAGGAGAGAGTGTGAGAGAGAGTGTGTGTGTGTGTGTGTGAGTGTGTGTGTGTGTGTGTGTGTGTGTGTTCTCCTGTGTCTGCATGGGTTTCCTCCGGGTTCTCCAGTTTCCTCCCACAGTCCAAAAACATGGAGCAAGTTTAATTGAATTCTCCATATTGCCCCATATAGAGTGTGTAAGTGTGTGTGTCTGTGTGTGTCTATGTGAGTGTGTGCCCAGCGATATGTTGGCACCCTGTCTTGGGTGTATCTGCCCGAAACGTTTTCCCCTGGATGGGCATGAGTTGAGGTATGGTTAGTGTAAGGTTATGCCAGGCTACAAGTATAAAGTTCCACAGAAATTACTTAAAATCTATGTAAAGCTCCCACAATACATAATAAGGAGTGTGTGTGTGTGTGTGTGAAGACGCGAGCGTGCATGCATGCGTGTTTATCTTCAAAGCATCCAGCAGTGTGACACTGTGTTCCGAGGCTGCTGGGTTTTGATGAATGAGTGGGCTGAGCGAGTACATCGGAGGGTCTTGGTGTATGCTTCTGTTGAGCAAGGCCAGGAAAGGGCACCTTTCTAATGTTGCCAAGTGGCTGCTAGCCAAGTCAGCCCAGGAGCCATGTAGTCTGCACCCAGCATTGGAACACAGAGCACAGCAGGCCAATAACACTCCTCAGTCCACAATGAAACCGAGTTCAAACCGTAGATAATCAGAGAACCATTCAAGGCCATTTAACAGCTGTTAACAGCAAAGCACTGAGGTTTAATGAGCAGGGAACGAATAATCAAATCCAAAACGCATTGTTCTAAAGCACATTATATGGAACAAGGGTCAGTTCCTTAAATATAGTAAGAATTCTCCTAAGAGCTAATAATACCCATAAGAACAAACAATCTTCAGCCAGAGTGCATTTATGTTTAAAAAAAAAAGCCCTTTGTATTTGTCATTCTGCATTTCATGTGCTAACAATGGACGCGAAGTGAACATTAAATCACAACTGCGTCCACAATCAGTGCCAGACCAGATGAAATTCGGGTGGTGGCCTGAATTCAGCACAATGACTTTGATTTGGTTGTAACGTGGGTTACTCTCATAAGTGCATTAGCTTCATGTCTTCATTCTGTTTAGATTACTGCAACACACTTTTCATCAGTATGTACAAAACTCAGCTGTTTGGGTTCTCACACACATCCATCACTGTGCACACTCACGTACACAAACAAATACACACTATATGGAGCAATTTAGAGCATTCAATTTAGCTTGAATTCATGTTATTGGACTGTGGAGGCAAACCGGAGAACCCGGAGGAACACGCGGACACACAAAGAACATGGAACATCCACCCAGATTGGGACTTGAAGCCAAAGTGCCCCTGTCAGCAATGAAGTCCCTTTAAATCTCTATATATACACTTACATTTGAATTATTATTAGAATTAGAATATTAGAATTAATAGAATATTATTAGATAATAGAATATTATTAGAATTAATAATAATAATAATATATATATATATATATATATATACACACATAATTGTAAAACAAAAACAAAAACACAGGGGCGGCACGGTGGCTTAGTAGTTAGAATGTCCCGGTTCGAATCCCAATCTGGGTGGAGTTTCTATGTTCTCCCCGCGTCCACGTGGGTCTCCTCCGGGTTCTGTGGTTTCTTCCCACAGTCCAAAAACATGGATCAAGTCAATTGAGTTCTTCAAATTGCCCCATATAGAGTGTGTGTGTGTGAGTGAGTGTGTGCCCAGAGAAGGATTGGCGTCCTGTCCTGGGTGTATCTGCCCAGCGCCCGAAACGTTCTTCCCTGGATGGGCATGGGGACCCCCCCACGACCCTAATAGAGGATGAAGCAGAAGATAATGGATATATATATATATATATATATATATATATATATATATATATATATATATACACACACACACACACATATATGTCTGTGTATATATGTATATGTAAACAGTTGTAGGTCAGTATGGTGAGTGAACATTGAACTGGAGCAAACAGCTTGACTTATTTTTCCTGAGGACTATTTTACAGCCCAACCAGCTAACAGTTTAATGAATAAGCAGTTATTCAAACAGACAGAAAGAGACCCAAAAGGAAGAGCCGAATTAAGCTGGCTCAATGATCCGAACATGACTCACCGAGACAAAATTCAGCCATTAAGCGTACGTGCACAAACATAAACGCACAAGAGGAAGACCACACAGAAACTGAGTGCCATATACTGTATGTGCCGAACTCGGTTCATTCAGCCAAACGGAGGGTTCCTCGTGCACAAATCCGAAAGCCTATAATACGCTGTAAACACATTAAACTGTTTAAAACCGGGCATATATAATCCCCGTTCCACCCTTAACCTCCAATAACCAGCAACCAATGTGGTCATGGATGCTGATTTCAGAAAGCTTCCCACAAGGAATTCAAACCCAAAGAGACATCAGAGCTACAACCGAAATAAACATACGTCCTGATTGCCGTTTCATCAAACCGCTCCGGCTAGACATTTCTAATTTCTCACACGGAGGAAATATCCGAGCTCAAAAAGAAAAACAGCAGGACATGTTGAAATACAAACGTCCAATAAATAAACCTGCAACGTTGGCATAATAAATCAAGGCGCACGATAAATCTGTTTCATTAACACGATCTGTGAACAAATCACGTCTCTTCTGGCTGTTGTGTATTATTTTTTCGTTAGCTGTGAAAACAGGTTTCATCGCTGACCTGATGCCGTGTGCGGCTCTGATCCAGCAGCTTCCTGGACTGGAGTCTCTGCTGCTGAAGCTGTCGGATGGCAAACTGGAGCTGATAGTTACCCGATGGGGGCTGATGGCCCCGGGGCAGCGTCGTCTCCAGGTGTACGTTTTGAGCAGATGGATTCGAACCGTTAACTTCACACCTGTAAAACCATCAGACGGGGGTTAGTAACGCCAATGTTTACACACAAATTTACAGCAATTACAGATTAAACCTATAAACAGAAAAAAATCTCAAATATAAATATATTATATATTATTTATTATAAGGGCGGCAGGGTGGCTTAGTGGTTAGCATGTTCTCCTCTCAGCACTAGGGATTCCCGGTTCGAATCTCAATCTGGGTGGAGTTTCCATGTTCTCCCCGTGTCCACGTGAGTTTCCTCCGGGTTCTCCGGTTTCCTCCCACAGTCTAAAAACATGGATCAAGTTAATTAAATTCTCCAAATTGCCCCATATAGAGTGTGTCTGTGTGAGTGAGTCTGTGCCCAGCAAAAGGTTGGCGTCCTGTCCTGAGTGTATCTGCCCAACGCCCCAAAACGTTCTCCCCTGGATGGGCATGGGGAACCCCCCCGCGACCCTAATATAGGACAAAGCGGAAGATAATGGATGAATGAATGAATTTATGTTTTTGTTTATTACGTTTACTGCCAAATTCCAAAATTGTAATAATAAAAATGTATTTTTAATAACTAAAAAAAAGCTCTATGACACGATAACATACAATATATATACAGTACCAAAAAGAACACAACAGAATAAGTGTTTGTGTAAGTTGTGGGACTTAATTTTACAGGTCTTCGTGTTTAAAGAACCAGCCTTGCGGAAGGCACCTAACCCCAATTGCTTCCTGAACGCTGTATACAGGGCTGTCCACCGCTCCGGACATGTGTGCGGACTTCACTCAGTGTGTGTATGTGTGTGTCTCACTGCAGGGATGGTTTAGACACATTCCCCTGTGTGTCAGTAGAGTAGAACACTTTATTACTTTACTTTATCACAGTTATGGAGATCATTCCACCTCACAGCAGTGATGAAACACATGGAGAGTGAATTGTGTCAGGGTCCTGTACTGAATGCAGATAACTACTGGAAGCTAATAAAGAAAGACAAGTAGTGGAGATACATGGACTTGCTTGGTTTGGCTGAAAACGAGAAGTGCAGCTGAGTTTGGATCAGCTGCAGAGGCGAAACGATGCTCTACACAATCCAACAGATCATGAGGGTTTAGAGCAACAGTCCAGTTCACTCAGAAAGGGTCTGATACTGATGTAAAGAATGGGGACGGGTTAATGAGCCCTTGAGTTCGTTTTAGCAGCAGGTCAATCAAACAACAACGACCGAATAATATCTTAATTTTGAATTTTTTTAAGGATATGTTATCCATCCATTTAATATCCTCAGCTTTATCCTCTATTAGGGTCGCGGGGGGATGGGGGGGGTTCCCCATGCCCATACAGGGAAGAAAGTTTCGGGTGCTGTGCAGATACACCCAGGACAGGGCGCCAATCTATCACTGGGTACACACTCACACACAAAAACACACTCTATATGGGGCAATTTGGAGAATTTAATTAATCTTGATCCATTTTTTTAGACTGTGGGATGAAACTGGAGATCCTGGAGAAAACCCATGCGGACACAGCGAGAACATGGAAACTCCACCCAGATTGGGATTCGAACCTGGAATCCCTAGCGCTGAGAGGAGAACATGCTAACCACTAATCCACCGTGCCGCCCTGTTGCTGAAGATGTCTTAACATCTTACTAGGGTCGTGGGGGAGTTCCCCATGCCAATCCAGGGGAGAAAGTTTCAGGCGCTGGGCAGATACACCAATCTATCACTGGGCACACACTCACTCACACAAAGACACTCTATATGGGGCAATTTGGAGAATTCAATTGATCTTGATCCATGTTTTTGGACTGAGGGAGAAAACCGGAGAACCCGGAGGAAACCCACGTGGACACGGGGAGAACATGGAAACTCCAGCCAGATTGGGATTCGAACCGGGAATCCCTAGTGCTGAGAGGAGAACATGCAAACCAATAAACCACCCTGTCGTCCCGATTGTAAAAAGCTTTATATAAATAAATAAACTACAACGTGAACTGCGAGTGGCATCAGAGGGCTGTGTGAATGAGGTGTGCTGTAATAAGGGATGTAATTGGGTATTAAACACCGCTGCTTGGGCTCTGAATCATTCGGGCTAAATGGCTTTCACAGAAAGCGAAATAAGGACATTGTCATAAAAGTCTCTGGTGCCATTACTGAAGTCGAGCTGAAAGCACTCCGCTGTACAGAACCTTCAACATTTCCATTCATTTCATGCCGTTCTCTAAAACGGCGCATACTGTTTTACAGACACATGTTTCGTACATCAGTAGAGGCTGCCAGAAAAAGAAAACTGTAAATTCTTTGGCCTCGGGCCAAATTCGGCCATACCTCAGAGTCCAGCTTTCTCAACTAATAACAACGGAGGTGTGGATTCCTAACACTGCACACCAAGAGTCTCAAACACCAAACCACTTCCACATGAAGAACGTTAAATATCAAGTCCTGCACAACTGAAGACACATTTTACAATTAAACTCCAACTGGATTACAGGACAGGGGCAGCACGGTGGCTTAGTGGTTAGCATGTTCTCCTCTCAGCAATAGGGATTGCCGGTTCGAATCCCAATCCATTATCTTCCTCTTTATCCTCTATTAGGGTCGTGGGGGGAGGGGGGGTGTCCATGGCCATTCAAGGGAGAACGTCTCAGGCGCTGGGCAGATACACCCAGGACAGGGCGCCAATTTATCACTGGACACACAGGCACACTCTATATGGGGCAATTTGGAGAATTTAATTGACCTTGAGCCAAGTTTTCGGACTGTGGGAGGAAACCGGAGAACCTGGAGGAAACCCACGCAGACATGGGGAGAACATGGAAACTCCATCCACATTTGGATTTGAACCGGGAATCCCTAGCGCTGAGAGGAGAACATGCTAAACACTAAACCACTGTGCCGCCCCAGTTTAAGTTTAAGTAATTTTTTTGTATAGTAATTTTTTACTACAGTACATTATCACAAAGCTGCTTTACAGTGTTATAAGCCTTAGCTCAGTGGTGAGGGTGTTGGGTTATCAATCTGAAGGTTGGGGGTTCAAATCCCAGGTCCACTGAAGTTACCAATGTGGGTCCTTGAGCAAGACCCTTAACCCTCATTGTTCCAGGGATGTTGTGATGAACCCTGTGCTCACCTTGTAAGTCGCTTTGGATAAAAGCGTCTGCTAAATTAACTAATGTAATGTGATTTGGTCATTTTGGTCATTTATTGGACGCTTTTATCCAAAGTGACTTACAAGGTGAGCACAGGGTTAATCACAACATCCCTGGCATCAGCATCACCGGCTGAGCGCCCAGCAAAGCAAACGCCATGCTCGTTAGGAATCTCATTACCTCTCATTTCAGTTTAGTTACCCAGAAGCCTTTACGTTTCTCTCATCTGTATAGCTGCAGAGTATTAGAGGTCAAGATCAGGGTACTGAACATTTCAGTACCCGGATCCTTCTCCTAAGTAGCCATGATGTTGTGATTGCTGCAGAATGTCCGTCCATTCATTATCTTCCACTTGTCCGGGGTTCGGGGTTCGGGGTTTGGGTATGCGAGTGTGTGCCCAGCGATAGATTGGCACCCTGTCCTGACCCTAATAGAGGATAAAGTGGAAAATAATAGATGGATGGACATTTCTCCTTTAAAGGCGGCACGGTGGCTTATTGATTAGCAAGTTCTCCTCTCAGCTCTAGGGATTCCCGGTTCGAATCCCATTCTGGGTGGAGTTTCCATGTTCTCCCCGTGTCCACATGGGTTTCCTCCGGGTTCTCCGGTTTCCTCCTATAGTCCAAAAACATGTTTCAAGTCAATTGAATTTTTCAAATTGCTCCATAGAGAGTGTGTCAGTGTGAGTGAGTGTGTGCCCAGCGAATGACTGGCGCCCTGTCCTGGGTGTCTGCCCAGCACCCGAGACGTTGTCCCCTGGATGGATGGATATTTCTCCTTTTTTATTCACAATTTGTGTAGTGTCCCAGCTATTTTGGAATCGGGTTTGTATAACCTGCTGCATTATTCGGAGCCGGCGGCCCCAGGACTTGTGCAGACAGTTGCTTTAGCATGTAAACAAGCTGATATGAATGATATGTCGAGTATCATTCCCATGCACTCTGTAAGAAGAGAGCCTGCTCGGGAAATGACATCATTCAGCATCATTCCACGGCCCTGGAGTAATACCTCAAAGCATCAAGCTGGTCAATGTGGCTAACATCAGGACACAGAGCTTCGGGGTATTTCCACCACCCATTTATTTTCTTTTTCTTTCTCTGCTCGGCTTAAGAAAACACGAGGGTCCGACTGAGGGTCGAGCAACATTAAATGTATTGTTAATTACTGCAGAGTAGAAGGGGTGCCCCCCTCTGGGGATCCGGGAAGGTCAGGAGGTTAAAGTCAAGATAAACAAAGCACATTCGCTAAGAAGCAGCGAGTGCACTTCAGAGATCATTTCCGATCCGGGTCGAGGGTTTAACGCTTCGGTATGAAATAGAACGCGAAGGCGATCGGGAAACGGAACGAGGAACGTTAAGTAGCACATGTGTTTACAACAGAAGAATTCGGAGCCAGCTGAACTGGGGCACCTCAGCTGATAGCTGCTTCCACCGCGCTGTCCCCCGGGTGTCTACGTCAACTTATTAGCGCAAGCTGTGCTCAACCCTTCATGTGGGTCTAATTAGGATGAATAAACCTTTTTATTCCTAAAGAGAACGACATGGTTTGGCAATGGTTTAATTAATTGATTTACACTGTCCGCTTCAGTTTGCAAGAACCACATGCTTCACTCATCAATGCATGTATTCAATTTTGAAACATGTCGGGACACAGCGGGGAAGCGGGACATTGTTGGGCGAGCACAAAGACGAGCTTTATTAACAGATCGAACTAAACTGAATACTGAACGATGTAGCTTTAATCTCACTCCACTTCATGTTTCGTCTTATATAGGTCGAACACGAGCATCAGCGGAACCCCAGGACAAAGCGCTAATTAACATTAATTATCGTAGATTTCGCCTGAACAGAAGTCCAGCTGCTGAATTTTGGAGCGGCTGTGGAGGCCTGATCGTACAAGCAATGCGTTACAGCAGAGAGCCGGGATAGGATGAAGGATGAAGTGAGTATTGAGGTAAAAGTGGCATGTGTACAGTATATAATATATCCATCCATTATTTTCCACCTCATCCTATATTAGGGTCTGGGGTGGGGGTGGGGGGGGGGTTTCCCCATGCCCATCCAGGGGAGAACGTTTCGGGGTGCTGGGCAGATACACCCAGGACAGGGCGGCATTCTATCGCTGAACACACACTCACTCACATAGACACGCACGCATACAAACTCTTTATGGGGCAATTTGCTTTGGAGAATTCAATTAACTTGATCCATGTTTTTGGACTGTGGGAGGAAACCGGAGAACCCGGAGGAAACCCATGCAGACACGGGGAGAACATGGAAACTCCACCCAGATGGGGATTCGAACCAGGAATCCCTAGTGCTGAGAGAAGAACATGCTAACCACTAAACCACGGGCCGCCTGGCATGTGTACAGTATATAATACATCCATCCATTATCTTCCGCTTTATCCTATATTAGGGTTGCGGGGGGGTTTCCCATGCCCATCCAGGGGAGAACGTTTCGGGCGCTGGGCAGATAGACCCAGGACAGGGTGCCAATCTATTGCTGGGCACACACTCACTCACACAGACACACTCTATATGGGGCAATTTGGAGAACTCAATTGACTTGATCCATGTTTTTGGACTGTGGGAGGAAACCGGAGAACCCGGAGGAAACCCACGTGGACACGGGGGGAACATGCAAACTCCACCCAGATTGGGATTCAAACCGGGAATCCCTAGTGCTGAGAGGCGAGTGTGCTAACCACTAAGCCCAAACATGGATCAAGGTGAATTCAATTCTCCAAATTGCCCCATATAGAGTGTGTTTGTGTGAGTGTGTGTATACCCAGCAATAGATTGGCGCCCTGTCCTGGGTCTATCTGCCAAGTAATTTTTCTTATACCTATGGATTAATCAATGGTGATCCAACAACATGCACTGAGTGATCAATCGGTTGATCACAATCGACGTATAGGGCACACCTGATCTAAAAGATAAAAATCCGACACATCTGCCACTCATAGCGGCGCACATCTGCTTTCTGAGCGAGGGAACAAAAGGAAAGTATAATATTTATCTGCTTTATAAATAAAATAGGCAATAAAACACTTGTGATTATATATTATTTATAACAACATCACAGCTATGATGATTTGACTCTGTGATGTTATTAGTGATAACACTTCCTCTCGGGTTCTTGGCTTTTCTTGGACTCCAGCCACAAACGAGTGTGGCATCATCAGTTTCAAAGCTCAGGATTACAGCTCTAACCCTTTTTGCTGTTGCCATACATGGAGGGGAATACTAAAAATAAATATGGTGCAAAATAAAACTATACAATAAAACAGTGTGAGCTCCTTTTCTGTTACAGCATCACTGTGCACCAGACGTCATAAGGGCCAGCGATGGATCGGCACCCCATTTTGGGCGTATCTGCCCTGCACCGGAACAATCTCCTCTGGACGGGCATGGGGAACCCCCCTCGACCTGGGTAAAGGATTAGGCAGAACCGCTAAGGATCTATATATAAAGAGATTCAGGATTAAATGATGTAATCTGCTGGCCAAACGTTCGGACGAACGCACCATCCGAGTAGCACTTCCAGACCTCCTGAGCATCTACAGGAAGCGGTGCTGGTCCAAAGCCAAAAAGATTGTGGAAGACTTCAGTCATCCTGACAACAAGCTCTTCACTCTGTTGCCATCACGCTATGAAGGCGTTTTCGTGTCCTGAAGGCAAACACAGGATGAGGATGAGGAGGAGTTTCATCCCAACGGCGATTCGGACCCTGAACCAGGACTTAACAGACACAAATCCCACCTACAACACCTTCATAACCTGCACTACATTAGTTGCACATAGATGCACTACTCACATTAATTATAAGTTCATTTATTATTATCTTCAGCTTTATCCTCTATTAGGGTCGTGGGGGGTTCCCCATGTCCAGGGGAGAAAGTTTCGGGCGTTGGGCAGATAGACCCAGGACAGGGCGCCAATCTATCGCTGGGCAAACACTCACTCACACATACACACTCTATATGGGGCAATTTTGGAGATTTCAATTGACTTGATCCATGTTTTTGGACTGTGGGAGGAAACCGGAGAACCCGGAGGAAACCCACACAGACATGGGGAGAACATGGAAACTCCACCCAGATGGGGATTCGAACCGGGAATCCCTAGCGCTGAGAGGCGAACGTGCTAACCACTAAGCCACCTAATTATAAGTTGTTAAACAAATTTTTAGTTTACATCTGTACAGTGCCATACTTATACAGTTTCTCTTTTTAAACTTTCACTTTGTGCCCAGCGATGGATTGGCACCCTGTCCTGGGTCTATCTGCCCAGCGCCCGAGACGTTCTCCCCTGGATGGGTATGGGGAACCCCACCGCGACCCTAATAGAGGATAAAGCAGAAGATAACGAATGAATGAATGAACTTTCACTTTGGGGGCGGCACGGTGACTTAGTGGTTAGCACGTTCTCCTCTCAGCACTAGGAATTCATGGTTCCCGGCCCAATCTGGGTGGAGTTTCCATGTTCTCCCCGTGTCCGCGTGGGTTTCCTCCGGGTTCTCCAGTTTCCTCCCACAGTCCAAAAACATGAATCAAGTCAATTGAATTCTTCAAATTTCCCCATATAGAGTGTGTCTGTGTGAGTAAGTGAGAGCAATAGATTGACTCCCTGTCCTGGGTGTATCTGCCCAGGGCACGAGACGTTCTCCCCTGGATGGGCATGGGGAACCCCACCGCGACCCTAATAGAGGATAAAGCGGAAGATAACGGATGAATAGAACTTGCACATAGTATATAAATATTTGATTTGATTTGATTTTTTTGCATAACTGTTTTGTATATGGCACGGTGGCTTAGTGGTTAGCACGTTCGCCTCTCAGCGCTAGGGATTCCCGGTTCCATGTTCTCCCCGTGTCTGCGTGGGTTTCCTCTGGGTTCTCTGGTTTCCTCCCACAGTCCAAAAACATGGAACAAGTTAATTGAATTCTCAAAACTGCCCCCTATAAAGTGTGTCTGTGTGAGTGAGTGTGTGCCCAGCGATGGATTGGCGCCCTGTCCTGGGTCTATCTGCCCAGCGCCCGAGACGTTCTCCCCTGGATGGGCATGGGGAACCCCAGCGCGACCCTAATAGAGGATAAGCGGGAGATAATAAATGAATGAATGTTTTGTATATCCAAATTGTTACTTACTGTGGAGATGTCGGAAAAGAATCTCACTGCTGGCTGTACTGTGTATAACTATGCATGTGACAAATAAACTCGATTGGATTTGATTTGGAAAACCAGTGCAAACGATGACATGAGTAGTTGTGTGCTCACATCGCATCACACAAGTGAGAAACGGTACAAATACCTGGAATCATGAAAGAGTTGAGTGAGTTATAGCAAGTGGAAAATGAGCCAAGATAAAGCAGCAAGTCAAATGATCGTTTCTGTCGGACGCCACATTCCTGTAGCTGCAGTCCAAAACCTAAATATCCAATTATTATGACATTCCATTACAATCCTAAACCCTGTCTATTATTACTGTTTGCAAACAGTACCCAATAACTTACTGGAAACGAATCTCTGACGAAGCCAAGCGCAGAGGCAGCCCGAGTCGCAATCCAAACGCGGCTGAAATTACCCAAATATTTCACAGACTTATGACAACATTGTCATTTACAATGCCTGCACACTTGCTCTTAAAATCTAATAATATAACGTTCAACCACAGGTCATATTTTCTGCCGTTAGAGTTCTCCGGCTCAGTTCAGTGAGAGTCCGAGCCGAAAACGTAACACGTACAGGACGGAGGAATAAATCAGAGTGCGTCAGTCCTATTTGTGAAGAGCTTCAATCGAGCAGAATACCAGATTGTAATTTGTGTTCCGAGTTATGAGCAGAAATGGCAATGCCTGCAGCCGTATGGCGGCTAAAATAATAGCAATAAGAGAGTGGGAATATGGTTTGGAAGTGCTGATCCAGCATACCTGGCAGCTCCTGGTGAGAGCAACTTCAAAGGCCCCTACTCTTTGAAAAGCATCACGCCTTACCCCCTTGGCTCACAGAGCCAGTATGCTTAACAGTTTCAGCATGTTTGGCACAGACCGCCGGTCCCAAAACGCTGGCCATGGAGGGAGTGCTCAGGAAATCAGACATTAAAGAAAGAATTAAAGTCAACATCATCAGGCACACGCATCCAGCAAACTTGTTAAAAAATGATGCTTCGGGATTTTTTTTCTCTAGTCCAAATCCACATCCAAGGTAAAGGGGAGCAGCGAGCCAGGCTTGGTTTAGCTGAGCTCGGTTTGCTACACAGCAGACAGTGGAAAGTTCCAGGCAGATGCTGTTCTCAAAGAGATGCCACATTTTGACCAGAAATGAACCTTCAAATACAAATAAATACCTGCTGCCAAGACTTTTGAGTGAAGAACTCCATTCTGCCAACACATTTGGGACGATGGGGACATACCGAATAATTACCCTCACTCAGAAAGCAAGCAACACTCTACAAACCTCACACTCTTTCAATAAAGAAAGAGGTGTACTGGATTCCATCCATCCATCCATTATCTTCCACTTTATCCTCTACACACTCTATATGGGGCAATTTGGAGTATTCAATTCACCTTGATCCATGTTTTTGGACTGTGGGAGGAAACTGGAGAACCCAGATGGGGATTCGAACCGGGAATCTCTAGCGCTGAGAGGGAAACATGCTAACCACTAAGCCACCGTGCCACCCTATTATTATTATTATTATTATTATTATTATTATTATTATTATTATTGTTAATAATAATAATAATAATAATAATAATAATAATAATAATAATAATAATAAATTAAATAAACGGTGGGTGGCACGTGGTTTAGTGGTAAGCATGTTTCCATGCTCTCCCCATGTCTGCGTGGGTTTCCTCCGGGTTCCTCCCACAGTCTAAAAACATGGATCAAGGTCAATTGAATTCTTCAAATTGCCCCATATAGTGTGTGTCTGGGTGAGTGTGTGTGCGCCCAGAAATAGATTGGTGTCCTGTCCTGGGTGTATCTGCCCAGCACCCGAAATGTTCTCCCTTGGTTGGGCATGGGGAACCCCACCACAACCCTAGTAGATGATAAAGCGGAAGATAATGGATGGATGGAAATAAGTGGCAACAGAATATGACATGTAGGTCATATTGCTGCACTTTATAATCCAAATTTATGGGATATTAAATGCACGTTCACATAACATTCCACAAATTCTCTGACAATTCCAAATATATACGGAAGGGCTAGACTGGAGAGGAGAAAAAAAAAAAA
>JAFMOD010000210.1:178522-226483 GCA_019802435.1 Corydoras maculifer
GGGGTTAAGGGTCTTGCCCAATGAACCACATTGGTAACTTCAGTGATCATGGGATTCGAACCCACAACCTTCAGATTGATAACCCAACACCCAAATCACTGAGCTGCAACATCCCCTTTAAATTAAATCAGAACGACAGTTTAGACACACACGCGTAGAGTTTTGTATAAATATAAAAATATATTATATTATATGGGGTGGCACGGTGGTTTAGTGTTTAGCATGTTCTCCTCTCAGCACTAGGGATTCCCGATTCGAATCCTAATCTGGGTGGAGTTTCCATGTTCTCCCCGTGTCTGTGTGAGTTTCCACCGGGTTCTCCGGTTTCCTCCCACAATCCAAAAACATGGATCAAGGTCAATTTAGTTCTCCAAATTGCCCCATATAGAGTGTGTGTGTGTGTGAGTGAGTGAGTGAGTGAGTGAGTGAGTGTGTGCCCAGCGATAGATCGGCATCCTGTCCTGGGTGTATCTGCCCAGCACCCAAAATGTTCTCCTCTGGATGGGCACGGGGAACCCGACCGCGACCCTGATAGAGGATAAGCAGAAGATAATGGATGGATGGATTACATTATACAGTATTATTTATAAATAAATAAATATATTTTAAAAGTTTAAAGTGCAAAGCGCAAATAATTTGGCATAATTAATAGTTTGAACTTGATGGTTGGGGTCAGAGCACAGGGTCAGCTCTGATACAGCCCCCTGGAGGAACGTGGAGCAATGAGAGTGTCAGATCAAAGGCAGCGGCTCGTGTGTTGTTGCGCATTTCGTGTTAGTCATCCTACATCTGCGTTGCTTTGCTCTGTGGCGGGCCTGTGGGAGTCCTTATCACTAAAGACCTGAGTAACGGGAACGAACAACATATGCAGAGAACCAGATAGACTCCAGTATATTTTGTATCTGTACAAATTTAAAGTTCATGTAAATGCTCAGTGCAACTAATAAAACAGACAATGTGTGTCGAAATTACATTTACTTTACATTCAGCAGCCGCTATTATCCAAAACGAGAGAATCCGGCTTTTTCATGTCATGTGTTTGTGGAGGAGATGTTTTAGATGTTTCTTGAAGATGCTAAATGAAACCATTTTATGGACAGAGTTGGGAGGATGGTTCCGCCATTTAGCAGTGATGAACTATACGGAGTGAGAATGAGCACCACAGTGAGCTCACAGGCGATATTCATCACTAAAACGTAGTGAACGAGCTGACTGTACTTTGGAAATACAGAGTGAAGGTAAGAGGGGACAGATCCAGAGATTGTCCTGTAAGTCAGAGTCAGGGTCTTGTACTGAATGCAGCAGCTACAGGGAGCCAATGGAGAGAGAGGAGTGGTGGAGTGACATGAGTTCACTTGAGTTGGTTGAATACAATTTGGGCTGCAGTTTTAAATCAGTTGGAGAGACCTGATTGTGCAAGCCGGGAGGCCGGCAAGCAACGCATTACAATAATCCAGTCGGGATAGGACGCGAGCTTGAACTAACAACTGAGTAGCGACTAACAAATGAGAACAACAGAAGTCACGAGTTATGAAGAACCAGCTACACTGTGGAATTATCAAACCTCATTATCCAATCCCACTTCTATTTTTTTGGACTATATATATATATATATATATATATATATATATATATATATATATATATATATATATATATATATATATATATAGGCGGCACGGTGGCTTAGTGGTTAGCACGTTCGCCTCTCAGCACTGGGGATTCCCGGTTCGAATCCCCATCTGGGTGGAGTTTCCATGTTCTCCCCGTGTCTGCGTGGGTTTCCTCCGGGTTCTCCGGTTTCCTCCCACAGTCCAAAAACATGGATCAAGTTGATTGAATTCTCAAAAAATTGCCCCATATAGAGTGTGTCTGTGTGAGTGAGTGTATGCCCAGTGATGGATTGGCGCCCTGTCCTGGGTCTATCTGCCCAGCGCCCGAGATGTTCTCCCCTGGATGGGCATGGGGAACCCCACCGCGACCCTAATAGAGGATAAGTGGGAGATAATGAATGAATGAATATATATATATATATATATATGTGTGCGTGTGTGTGTGTGTGTGTGTGTGTGTATAATATACAAGTGTTTGTGGAACAGATATGTAAGAGATGCTAAATGACTCTTGGACAGAGTTGGGAAGATGGTTTCACCATTGGAACTTTCATTCATTCATTATCTCCCGCTTATCCTCTATTAGGGTCGCGGTGTGGCTCCCCATGCCCATCCAGGGGAGAACGTCTCGGGCGCTGAGCAGATAGACCCAGGACAGGGTGCCAATCCATCACTGGGCACACACTCACTCACTCTATATGGGCAATTTTGAGAATTCAATAAACTTGATCCATGTTTTTTAGACTGTGGGAGGAAACCGGAGAACCCGGAGGAAACCCACGCAGACACGGGGAGAACATGGAAACTCCACCCAGATGGGGATTCGAACCGGGAATCCCTAGCGCTAAGAGGCGAACGTGCTAACCACTAAGCCACTAAGCCGCCTTACCATTGGAACTTGGTTGGAATAATAAACTAATGTAGCAGTATAATATAAACTCCCAACATGATGTCATACTTTTCATACAAGGTTCCTCCCACTGGAACATACAGAGTGAAGGTAAGTGGAGACAGATCAAGAGATTGTCCTGTAGGTCAGAGTCAGGGTCTGAATCCAGTGATCCAAGGTCAATAAAAACACAGTACAAGGTTCCACTGCATTCACTCTGGATTCATGACGATTCCGAACCACACAAGCCTTATACTAATATTGTTGACCTGTTCTCATACTGCCCCATCAATCAGAAGTGGTTTTAGCATTTGTGTTAGGAGATCTTTTGTTTTGGAGACATTACCAGTGAGGTAATTTTCCTGGCCGAATGCTATCAGCTAACTCCCACTGTGCTGATATGAGAACCCATCATTGCTGAAGATGAAGCCAAATAGAGTTAAGTCATGTGCAAATTTGAATATTGCTGTTGATTTGTAGCAGACCAACAGTGATGAGTGTAAAGAAACAAAAGCCTTGAACAGCCTCCCTGTGGGGTGAAAGACAAACACGCCTTCATGTTATTACTGATGAAGCACTCATTTATACAGGCCATTAATAAAATGATACACAGCTGGCTCAGGGAGCATCCAAAACTGAAAACAAAAGGGTTTCTTAATGTAAAAGCTCAAAAACTGGAATATGACTCACTGTATGGAACAACGTTATTAATAACAAATCGACGCAATGTCATAAATACTGTCACTGTAATCAGACCTCATGTTCCCTTAAGAAAAAACACACACAAGTAAAACTTATTGTGTTTAAATTCTACTTACAGTCACAGTTCTGATAGAGAACAAATTTAAATGAGTTGTTTCAGTTGAGAGCGGCACGGTGGCTTAGTGGTTGGCATGTTATCCTCTCAGTGATGGGGATCCTGGTTTGAATCCCAATCTGGGTGGAGTTTCCATGTTCTCCCCTTGTCTGCATGGCTTTCCACCGGGTTCTCCGGTTTCCTCCCACAGTCCAAAAACATGGATCAAGGTCACTTGAATTCTCCAAATTGCCCCATATAGGGTGTGTATGGGTGTGTCTGTGTGAGTAAGTATGTGATCAGTGACCAAAACGTATTCCCCTGGATGGGCAAGGGGAACCCCTTCAAGTACAGGATAAAGCAGAAGATAACAGGGCGTCAATCTATTGTTGGGCACACACTTACCCACACAAACACACTCTATATGGGGCAATTTGGAGAACTCAAGGGGAGGACATGAAAACTCCACCCAGATTATATTTTAAATCTGGATCCTCAGCGCTAAGAGGCCAACATGCTGACCCCTAAGCCACTGTGTCACCTGTTCTATTTAAATTGAGTTGAAATATTTAATCTGATCTTGAAGATTTGCAGATTAAAATGCCATAAATTGTATTTTAAATGATGTTCATTTATTTAAACAGAATCCATCCATCCATCATCTTCCACTTTATCCTCTACTAGGGTCATGGGGGGGGGGGGGGTTCCCCATGCCCATCCATGGGAGAACGTTTCGGGCGCTGGGCAGATACACCCAGGACAGGGCGCCAATCTATCACTGGTCACACACTCACACTCTATATGGGGCAATTTGGAGAACTCAATTGACCTTGATCCATGTTTTTGGACTGTGGGAGGAAACCGGAGAACCCGGAGGAAACCCATGTGGACACGGGGTGAACATGGAAACTCCACCCAGGTTGGGATCCGAACCGGGAATCCCTAGAGCTGAGAGGAGAACATGCTAACCACTAAGCCACCGTGCCGCCCGACCCAGCAGTTACCCAATATTCAAAAAATAAAATGGTTTAATGAATAAAAAAAAAAAAGCAGAGAACACCAAGAAGCGAGAGTTAAAGACTTAAATCACTCGAATAAAAACTAAAGCTTGTCAAAATACAGGCAAAGTAACCAAAGCCTGTTGTAGACATTCTATTCTCCAGGTGCAAAGCTCAGATACAAAGGCATCAGGTCAACCAGCAGTCATTACGGGGCACTGAATAGAAATAGGCAATTATACAGACAGCTACTCCTTAGTGCCCTGAAGGAGGATGTAATTACACACATCTTTCTCCCTCTAATAACCAACACATCGAGTGTAAACAAACCCCGGGGTCATTAAAAGCACTGGACCACAACACGGGAAATAAATGTAAACTGAATACAGTGATTAAGCAACAGGGTGGGATTTAAACCCAATAGAATGGTTTAGCTTTAGTTTTGTATTTTCTTCTCTTGCTGATCTGGCAGCGACAAAACTGTTTGTTTTCAGGCGGTGAGGCCGGGGTTCTGTGCAGGTGGACGACCAAGCTGTTTGTCAGGGTGTCAAGTCGGGGATATTCTTTAAAGGCAGGTGTTTTAATTAATGCAAGATCAGACGAAATACAGACGAACTGAGCTTCAGTGATGGAGTGGGGGAGGACCTGTTTTTAAACAGCTTCAGGTGATACATGGGTAATAAAAGTTCATTCATTCATTCATTCATTATCTTCTGCTTATCCTCTATTAGGGTCGCGGTGGGGTTCCCCATGCCCATCCAGAGGAGAACGTCTCGGGCGCTGGGCAGATACACCCAGGACAGGGCGCCAATCCATCGCTGGTAATAAAAGTTATAATTCTAAAACTAAAGGGTGGCACGGTGGCTTAGTGGTTAGCATGTTCTCCTCTCAGCACTGGGGATCCCAGGTTCAAATCCCAATCTGGGCGGAGATTTCATGTTCTCCCTGTGTCATGTCCGGGTGGGTTTCCTCCGGGTTCTCTGGTTTCCTCCCACAGTCCAAAAACATGGACCAAGGTCAATTCAATTCTCCAAATTGCCCCATATAGAGTGTGTGTGTGTGAGTGAGTGTGTGCCCAGCGATAGATCGGCGCCCTGTCCTGGGTGTATCTGCCCAGCGCCCGAGACGTTCTCCACCAGGTGGGCATGGGGAACCCCCCCGCGACCCTCGTAAAGGATAAAGTAGATAAGATAATGGATGGATGGATTCGGTTTAGATAAATAAACACCATTTAAAATTTATGGCATTTTAATCTGCAAATCTTTAGGATCAGATTAAATATTTCAACTCAATTTAAATAGAACAGGTGACACAGTGGCTTAGTGGTCAGCATGTTCGCCTCTCACCACTGAGGATCCACATTCAAAAGATGATCTGGGTGGAGTTTTCATGTTCTCCCCGTGTCCGAGTGGATTTCCTTTGGGTTCTCCGGTTTCCTCCCACAGTCCAAAAACATGGATCAAAGTCAGTTGAGCTCTCCAAATTGCCCCATATAGAGTGTGTCTGTGTGAGTGAGTGCCCAGTGATAGCCTGGCGTCCTTTCCTGGGTGTGTCTGCCCAGCGCCCGAAATGTATAGGGACACCCCCCCCCCCTTGACCCATTAGAGGATAAAGTGGAAGATAATGGATTGGTGGATGGATGGATGGATGAATAAATAATAATAATAATAATAATAATAATAAGCCCCATTATAAAGAATGACCATGTAAAATAACATAACACCCCTTTATGGTACTGATTTATAGTGTTTAGTTTCATGTTTAGTGTTTAATGTTTAGTTTCATGTCTCCAATACAGAGTAGATTACGAATGGGTCAAGAACCACACGATGACCACGATGACCGACCTCCTCAACGATGACCTAACTACCAAGTTAAATATACACTGACAAACATTAATATGGAATTCAAAGCACGTCTTTCACAACCTCCACTTAAATGGTCTTTTTTTGGGGCTGCCAGCTAAAATTACAGGCAAATGATCAGGATGTATTCAGTGCACGAACAGACACATTTGTAAGGTATGTCTGTGAAAATATGGCATAACCTCAGCCAAAAAGTCTTAATGGTGGATGAATGAAATATCTTACTCCCCCAATCCCCAAGGGCCGAAAAAATACCAACCGAGATGGCAGAATGCTTTTCTTTGAAAATGGCTTCTATATTTGGAGCTAAATGATCTGAGCTGAAAGGGAAATATTATTACACTGGGCTGCAGCGCGTGCGGATGGTAAAAAGGTCCGAAAAGCTGAAGATGACCTCACTGTGAACTCGTGGACTTGCAAATGAAATGAATCGCATACCAAATAAATAAAATACTAAAGCTAAACCGAAACCAGAAACGCAATCTGACAATGATTTTCATAAAATAAACATTCTGAGAGGATTTAGTGCTATTTCATGCATCAAGTAGAACTGAGAAACTAAAACGGCAAACTATATATGAACCTGACTGACCTACACAGAGTGCTAAACTGACCCCCATTAAACATCTATGGAAGAAACTACAACAGTGAGGTGGTGGACGGAGTGAGCGATGGACTTTGATTAGAATACATGGGTATTAACAGCTAGAATTCGAAAACTAAAGGGCATCACGGTGGCTTAGTGGTTAGCACGTTCACCTCTCAGCGCTGGGGATCCAGGGTCGAATTCCAATCTGGGTGAAGTTTCCATGTTCTCCCCGTGTCCGTGTGGGTTTCCTCCCACAGTCCAAAACCATGGATCAAGATCAATTGAATTCTCCAAATAACCCTGTCTGTGTCTGTGTGTATGTTTGTGTGTTTGTGTGGGTGAGTGTGTGCCCAGCGATAGATTGGCACTCTGTCCTGGGTGTATCTGCCCAGCGCCCGATACTTTCTCCCCTGGATGGCATGGTGAACCCCCCCCCGCGACCCTAGTAGAGGATATATAAACACACATATATATATATATATATATATATATATATATATATATATATATATATATATATAACATTTATATACACACATACATACATACACACACACACACACACACGCACAGACGCACACACATATACATACAGTGTATATATATACATATATAGGGGCGACACGGTGGCTTAGTGGTTAGCACATTCGCCTCTCAGCGCTAGGGATTCCCGGTTCGAATCCCCATCTGGGTGGAGTTTCCATGTTCTCCCCGTGTCTGCGTGGGTTTCCTCCGGGTTCTCCGGTTTCCTCCCACAGTCCAAAAACATGGAACAAGTTAATTGAATTCTCAAAATTGCCCCCTATAGAGTGTGTCTGTGTGTGTGAGTGTGTGCCCAGCGATGGATTGGCGCCCTGTCCTGGGTCTATCTGCCCAGCGCCCGAGACTTTCTCCCCTGGATGGGCATGGGAAACCCCACCGCGACCCTAATAGAGGATAAGCGGGAGATAATTTATGAAATAATGAATATATATATATATATACATATGTATATGCAGTGGTGTATTGCAGGTCATCTCTAAAAAAAATAAAAAAAAATAAAAAGGCACTAAATACATTGTGTTTCATTGTGTTTATCCTCCCTATAAACCTCTGTTGCTGTGGAGAACTGTCTCCACCAGGAGACACGAACCAACTTTCTATGGTAAACAAAGCAAACACCTAATGTAACAGTATACATTAGAGAGCAGGAGGTAGAAAATGTGCTATCTGTGTGGTCTAGTGACACTGCAAAGAGGAGAAAGGGAAGAAAGGAATTAAAGGAGAGTTAAGCCAGTGGGCTTCAGGGCAGAAATGATAGAAGTGGGAGGGGGAAAAAAAAGCAGTAATGTACATAGACGTCTTATTCTTCTACTTGGTGCCAATATGCCACATTCTTCTATTTATAAGCATCAATTACTCTTTAAAAAACCTGTCTGCCTGTTAAATATCAACACAAAGCACCTCCCTGTAGAGCATCTGATAATGAGACCTCACACAGAGCTCCAGACTCTGGATCCACCTCCAATTCCACTAAGTGCAACAACGATTCCTCAGGAGCATCTAGAGAATCTCATGGCTTTGACTTTGAAATTGAGCATAAACAATGTTTTGGGGACAAATTAAAATCTCTTACGGTCTGTGTGACCATTTTAACCATGACTTCAGACAATATTTTGGATTTTGCCCTGTGATTTGTATTTGTACAAATACAATGTTTAATTGTCCTTAAATCTGATTGGCTCAACTGTTTGTCCAGCCGCGACATTATTGACAATAACACACACCTCTCAGAGCTTCGCATTCGTATGCATGATATATAATATTCATTCATTATCTCCCGCTTATCCTCTATTAGGGTCGCGGTGGGGTTCCCCATGCACATCCAGGGGAGAACGTCTCGGGCGCTGGGCAGATAGACCCAGGACAGGGCGCCAATCCATCGCTGGGCATGATATATAATACATTCTTTTAAATCATGCACCATAAATGAAAACACAGACTAATATTTTATAATAATAATAATAATAATAACAATAATAATAATAAGCCGATTCCCGTTATCCTGTTACTCAGCGATCAGTGTTTACATTTAAATCCGGTCTAGATTACGTTATGGAATACCAGTTTATTAACAATTTTATTTTAGATAAATATGAGTGTGTTTGTAACAGTTGCAGAAAATAAGTTGCAATAAGACACCTCCGCTTAACGTCGTCCTAACACCTCTATCTCATGATTTTTAATAGCACAAACCTCTGAGTGCTTTAAATTTGTATTAATGCGTGATACACAATACAGTATTTTAAATCATGTACAATAAATGGAAATACAGATTAATATAAACAGCGAGCCAATTCCTGACGAGCTTGTATCCCGTTACTCAGCGATCAGTGTATTTTAAAAAACTGACTAAATTACCTCACGGAAGACCAGTTTATTAACAATTTAGTTTTAAGTACATGAATGTTTGTAACAGTTTTATAAAGCGGGTATATAGCGGGTGCTTAGTGGTTAGCATGTTCTCCTCTCAGCACTGGGGATTCGCGTTCCGAATCCCAATCTGGGTGGAGTTTCCTCCGGATTTTCCGGTTGCTCCCCACGGTCCAAAAACATGGATCGAGGTCAATTGAATTCTCCAAATTGCCCCATATAGAGTGTGTTTTTGTGAGTGAGTGAGTGTGTGCCCAGCGATAGATTGGCGTCCTGTCCTGGGTGTATCTGCCCAGCGCCCAAAACGTTCTCCCCGCGACCCGACCCTAGTACAGGATAAAGAGGAAGATGATGGATGGATGGATGGATGGATGGATGAATGGATGGATGGATGGATGGATAGATGGATGGATGGATGGATGGATGGATGGATGGATGGATGGATGGGTATATAGCGGGTGTGTCTACGCTTTGGGTCGTCCTAACAACACCTCTTCCCTGTGATATTTAATAACGCACGCCCGCTCATGTCTTATTGTTTTAGTATCACCTCTGAGTTGAGAGCTAAGCACGGAAACAGCTACATTAAAGTTCTGTCTCTAATTGATGAAACTAAAACAATCTAAATGGCGACTGTGGATTAAAAAGTCCAGAAGAAAAATGGAAATGGACAAAAAAAAGTGTTGGCTTCAAGCCAAGGACCGAGTTCTAAAAGCCTTTACTCTTCCTCTCTTTCTTGTCTACAGCATTATATAGAAGTGGAAGATCTATGTAACCAACGCCTTTTCTAAACTGACCCGGCATTGTGAAGGGAGTCACCAAGTCCCAGGAAAGTAGATTTAGAAACGTAAGATTTTTAGATTAGAAAGCAGAGTCATCACTTAAACGTTTTCTTTCTTTACTTCCTTTTCATAAGAGTCTTTTTGTACATAGTTTACAATGTTCATGTGACGACTACTTTATATACGATATGCAACACTGACCTTTATGGCAGAGTCGCAAGAACGAAACCTGGCAAGGTGGCAAGAATGAGACTTCAATTAGTCTTGGCATGGCGGTAAGAACATTATGTTGAAGGGTTGATTCTCTTTAGCAGAAACTGAGCACCTTGGCAGAATGGAACTGAAACTTGATCAGTACACAAATAACTAAACTGGCTGAGGGTTGGATGTTGAATGCAGCTCAAGACACTGATCAGTTTTTTAACAGTGTTCTTCTAGTTTTTACCCCTTAAATGTTTTATGTCTCATTTTAAGTCAAATTGTAAAACAGTGTAATGTAAAGAGACAGGGTTTAAACTAAGAAGTATATTGATTCAGGTTCAAATACCAAGCTGGGTGGAGTTTCCATGTTCTCCCCATGTCCGCAAGGGTTTTCTCTGGGTTGTCGAATTTCCAACCACAGTCCAAATTGCCCCATATAGAGTGTGTATGTCTGTGTGTGTCTGTGTGAGTGAGTGTGCCTAGCGATGGATTGGCTTGGTTTATCTGCCCAGTGCCCGAAACGTTCTCCTCTGGATGGGCATGGAGAACCCCCCCATTATTATTATGAATAATAATTTATTCATTAAGTGGGCGGCACGGTGGCTTAGTGGTTAGCATGTTCTCCTCTCAGCACTAGGGATTACCGGTTCGAATCCCCATCTGGGTGGAGTGTCCATGTTCTCCCCATGTCTGTGTGGGTTTCCTCCGGATTCTCCAGTTTCCTCCCACAGTCCAAAAACATGGATCAAGTCAATTGAGTTCTCCAAATTGCCCAATATAGAGTGTGTCTGTGTTTGAGGGAGTGTGTGCCCAGCGATAGATTGGCGCCCTGTCCTGGGTGTATCTGCCCAGCACCCGAAACGTTCTCCCCTGGATGGGTATGGGGAACCCGCCCTTGACCCTACAAGAGGATAAAGCGGAAGATAATGGATGGATGGATAAAATCCAAGTACTAAAGTCAAATAAAGTTGAATTTCTGAATTTGTTTTCGACCTTTATGCTGATGTCAACGATCCTCCACGTCAAAAACTGTTTGTTTGAGCTCCAATTCTGCTTTTTCGTGTCAAACATTCTATGATATGACACAGGACAGAATGCCTTATAACGTCAAAAAGAGAAGGCCTAAGTCATGGTGAGGAATGTTCAGATCAAACGCAAATAAAACGCTGGCAGCTGGCAGACGCAGGGACTCACATGTTGCGTCAGCAGACTAATATGGCTCGAGGTGCTGTACTGGCGAGCGGCTTGTTTTTCTACAAGTTTCTTCAGGGCAGAGACAATTGCCTGTTGGTTGAACTGAGCCTGGGCTGACAGTGAATCTGGCTCCTTAAATACCCCTGCAGATGTAGGTCTGGACGTACTGGCTGCAAAACTGCCTGAGGGGAGAAGAAGAAGAAGAAAAAACTGGGTTAAACAGCCAAATGTTTTATTTATTTAACCGACATGACCGTCTGAAAAATGTACAGTATCTTGGTGAGAATTAAATGGTGTACCTTGCCCCGCCGATGAGACCCATAAAAGTCTGTGCCGGTGCACATCTGCAGCACTGGAACTGTGTGACGGTCCCGACACACCGTCATTTGGAGGTTGGGAGGAACAGGAAGGCTGTACTTGCTGAAACGATGAGGCATGTTCCTTGGGTTTAGAAGACCATGTGACCGGAGTGGACTGTGAGACGGGCGATGAAGCCGATTCGGCGTGTATATGTGGAGGAGGTTGGATGTATGGCGGTGGCTGAAGCTGGGTGTGACCTTCAGGCCTGGACGGTGGAAGACATTGCTGCAGGTGGATCTGCTCACAGTCCAAAACCCCAGGATAAGACGACTTGTGCCGGGGACCCCGAAACCTGGCTTGAGTTTTAGAGCGTCTTTCAGTCGTAGGCTGCACATCGTGGACTTTAGCCATTTTTGCTGAAGCTGCACCTTTTTCAACCAAGTTAGGGTGAGAACCTTTATTCCTGACCTCTCCACACTGGGTCTCCTTGGTTATGAGGTGACTACGTTCTTGAGAAGACTGAAGAAGGGTTAGAGGCTGGACTTCAATCACTGGATCTCTGTTCTGAGTTCTGCTGTTTCTGAGTTCTTTGTTACTGAATGCAACACATTTGGTTTGGAGAACATCACTACGGTTGTCCATCTTCTTACGGGTTCCAGGTTTGGTGTAATCTGATTTGGTTGCTGTATCTCCGAGTTCTTCTGTTCCTGCATGGCTGGCTTTTACTGAAGCGGAGAACTTGGAGGTGTTTAAACCCACTGTGGCATTCACTGGAAATAGAAATGAGGTCCATTATAACTGAGAAGCAGATCAAACACTGATAAAACAATCACGATAAATACGGTTCATGCCTGGAGACTGTGCCAATCTATCGCTAAGCACACATTCACTCACACAAACACACTCTATATGGGGCAATTTGGAGAATTGAATTGACTTGATCCATGTTTTTGGACTGTGGGAGGAAACCGGAGAACCCGGAGGAAACCCACGCGGACACGGGGAGAACATGGAAACTCTACACAGATTGAGATACGAACCGGGAATCCCTAGCGCTGAGAGGAGAACATGCTAACCACTAAGCCATCAACCATTATCTTCCGCTTTATCCTATATTAGAGTCACGGGGGGGTTCCCCATGCCCATCTAGGGAAGAAAGTTTCGGGCGCTGGGCAGATACACCCAGGACAGGGCACCAATCTATTGCCTGGCACACACTCACTCACACAGACACACTCTATATGGGGCAATTTGGAGAATTCAATTGACGTTGATCCATGTTTTTGACTGTGGGAGGAAACCGTAGAACCCAGATGAAACCCACATGGACACGGGGGGAAAATAGAAACTCCACCCAGATTGGGATTCGAACCGGAAATCCCTAGTACTGAGAGGAGAACATACTAACCACTAAACCACCATGCTGCCCTACAAACCAAACAAATTATTTTAAAAAACAGCCTTTAGACAAACATGCACGCAAAGTGAATTTAAAAGCACATTTGTTAAGAACCTTGACCTCAAGGGTACCTGGCAAATGAGTGGTGGTTACCATGACAACGAGAATGCTCTCTCCCTGTCTCATTTTTCCAAGATAAAAGCCAAGTACAAAAAAATATAAGCATTTATTAGTGTTAATATATTGAATATATATAAATATATATATTAATTATTTTATTTTATTTATTTATTTTTTTTACAAGCTTTCCGTGACCCGCTATTGGGTGAAGACCCACCAGTTGAGAATCGCTATCCTAAAGAACAACCCCACTTTGTCTCTGAGACAAAAACAGCAGCTGAAGGAGATAGAAGCTGGAGGATCGAAAAAGGTATGTTGCTCAGTGGCTGAATCAGAGTCTTGTCCCAAATCCAGCAATTCTGAAGAAAGCAGTTAATTGCAGTTCACCACAAAACTGCACTGAAATCACAAAGTTCTCCAAAAGAGAATGGGCAGATTTTCCCAATAATGATGTGCAAAGCTGGTAAAAACATATCCAGACAGACTGATGACTGTAATTAAAGTGAAGCTTTAAACCAGAGGACTTATCTGTTTTTTCGAACGCGGTTCTACTAGTTTTCATTTTCTATTTTTACTAAAATGGGGATTTTTTTTTGGCTTTGTTTAAAATATAATGTGCATTATGTGTATTCTCAGGTTTGACCAACATCAGACAACATTACACAACAAACAACATTACACAACACACAACCACTGCATTTATATTTAACATCATTCTGCTTTAATTTTATACTATTAAATTTCTATATACAGTACCAGGCTGACGTTTGGACACGACCCCTTCTGGCTCCATGTCTATTTTTTCCACTTGCCATATAGATAGTTTTACAGACTGTAGTCCCTCTGTGTTCTTTGTTGTTGTTAGTCCCCTGTTGGTTCTCAGGAGCATCACAGAACAAGTATCATTTGGGTGGTGGATTGTTTATTGTCAGTTCTGCAGTGACACTGATGTGGTGAGGGGTTTTAGTGCAGCAGTGCTGCTGGAGTTTCATTTAAACCCCTCAGTGACACTGTTGGGATAGGAATAATGCACCCGCCAAATAATCCCTGCTCTGTGATGTTGCTATTGGGGTCCTTGGGGACATTGTGGTGGTGCTTTTGGGGTCCTGATCATTAGAGAACAGAGTAAAGTGGATGTAAATGGGATGTACTGTAATCCACAAACAGATGGACTACAATCTGGAGTTGTAGAACTACAAAGTCCATCTTCTCCATCCTCTATGTTCTCCACTTATCATATAGATGGACTTTGTAGTTTTAGAATTACAGATTGCAGTCCATCTCTGTTCTTTGTTGGTCAGCAGCATCACAGAACAGGTATCATTTGGGTGGTGGATTGTTTATTGTCGGTTCTGCAGTGACACTGATGTGGTGAGGGGGTTTTAGTGCAGCAGTGCTGCTGTAGTCCCTGTACTGTAGTCCCAGTGCTACTGGGATAGGATTAAAGCACCAACCAAATAATCCCTGCTCTGTGGGGGTAATATTGGGATCCTGACCATTAGAACAGATTACACAGTATGTACTGTAGTACACAAACAGATGTTAAAAATCATTTGTAAACATTGAATTTAGAGTGGGGTTAGCCTTTTGCCTCTCAGCGCTAGGGATTCCTGGTTCGAATCCCCATCTGAGTGGAGTTTCCATGTTCTCCCCGTGTCCGCATCCAAAAACATGGATCAAGTCAGTTGAGTTCTTTAAATTCCCCCATATAGAGTGTGTCTGTGTGTCTGTGTATCTGCCCAGCGCCCGAGACGTTCTCCCCTGGATGGGCATGGGGAACCCCACCGCGACCCTAATAGAGGATAAAGTGGGAGATGGATGGATGGATGAATTTAGAGTCTATTTCAAGAACAATGTTGATGCTCTTAAATCTGTAACTTTTGAAATGACCTGCATTAATGAGATTATTAAATCAGATTATTAATTACCTCCACAATGTTCTGCAGGCTCTCCTGAGGCCTTGCTCATTCTTTTATTACCGTCTGCTTTGGAACCTTGACATTGTGTCCCCAGAAACACGCTGGCAGACTTGTTTTTGTGTGTGTAGAATGTGAGGACATGTTCCAGATCACTCTCACTTTGGAAATATGAAACAGAAAATAACAAGCGTTAAAAGATTGGGCATCATTTTCCCCCCGTCATTCACAACTAACATTTCTGTGCAAAGAAAAAATAATAACGCTGTAAATCAAAGCTGATGTCCCAACCTCGCATCCAGAATAAACTCCTGAAACACATTTGGATTAACGCACTTCTCTTCATCTTCAGCCGTTTCCAACGTTTTTACCACCTCCTCTGTCTCCTGTGTTCACAGAGGCCAAGAGTTCCACTATTAGAAAAACATCGAGTATCTCTTCATTTTAAAGACAGAAAATAACAAGTCACATGTGTCTGAACTGAACCCAGAGACAAGAGCAAAGCAACTGACAGCAATCAGAATCATCAGAATCAGAATACTTATAATAATAATAATAATAATAATAATAATAATAATAATAATAATAACACTAGGCAGCACGGTGGATTAGTGATTAGCACGTTCTCCTCTCAGCACTAGGGATTCCCGGTTCGAATCCCCATCTGGGTGGACTTTCCATGTTCTCCCCGTGTCCGTGTGGGTTTCCTCCGGGTTCTCCGGTTTCCTTCCACAGTCCAAAAACATGGATCAAGTCAATTGAGTTCTCCAAATTGCCCCATCTGTGTGAGTGAGTGCATTCCCAGTGATAGATTGGCATCCTGGGTGTATCTGCCCAGCGCCCAAAAGGTTCTCCCCTTGGATGGGCATGGGGAACCCCCACCACAACCCTAATAGAGGATAAAGCAGAAGATAATGCATAGATGGAAAATAAAAAAATAAATATAGCAGCATTATTTTTTAAAAATGAAATAAAAATTGAGTTCTCCAAATTGCCCCATATAGAGTGTTTGTGTGAGTGAGTGTGGGCCCAGGGATAGATTGGCGCACTGTCCTGGGTCTATCTGCCCAGCGCCCGAGACGTTCTCCCCTGGATGGGCATGAGGACCCCCCGCCCCCCCCCCGCGACCCTAATGGAGGATAAAGCGGAAGATTATGAATGAATGAATGAATGAAGGAATGAGTGAATAAAATCGCAATTAATTCTTCTGTGAAAATGCTCATGATCTTCTTTGATGATATGTAAAGCAAAAAGAAGAACCTGCACCTGATAAATAAAGTGAATCATTTCCCTGACTGCGTTTTGTTGTTTTAGGTTTAGGGTGTTGAGGGCAGTCAGTTATAGTGCAGTGTTAGTTTTGCATATGTGGAAAAACCTCACAAAGCCTTGAGATGGAAAAAGAAACTCAATTCCTTGGTTTTATAAGTGACAGGAGCTATATTTAGCAAGGAACATGCAGCGTTTGGTAACCAACCATGCAAACCATTAACCACAGAACTGCAAATCACCTTGTTATAGAAGTGGATGAACTGCCCGAGTTGATGTGCCAGTATTCCTCGGCGGTCAGGTAAGGACAGCTGGCGGCTGGGCGACACCACTCGCAGGTCCTCTCGCAGGTTACTGGCAGCTCTCTTGAGGAAGCCCATAACCAGCTCCTGCAGGAAGCCACCGAGAGCAGGTTCATGAATGGAGCAATTCAGTGCAGGGATTCAAGGAGACTTTATTGTCATCCATATAAAAAGTGGTACATGAAATGTATACAAAATTGCGTTTCACAGACCTAGTGGTAAGAATATGGTAGAATTAAAAAATAAAAAACAATTATATTACATTAAAATAAATAAGGCGGCTTGGTGGCTTAGTGGTTAGCACGTTCGCCTCTCAGCACTAGGGATTCCTGGTTCGAATCCCAATCTGGGTGGAGTTTTCATGTTCTCCCCGTGTCTGCGTGGGTTTCCTCCGGGTTCTCCGGTTTCCTCCCACAGTCCAAAAACATGGATCAAGTCAATTGAGTTCTCCAAAATTGCCCCATATAGGGTGTGTTTGTGTGAGTGAGTGTGTGCCCAGCAATGGATTGGCGCCCTGTCCTGGGTCTATCTGCCCAGCGCCCGAGACGTTCTCCCCTGGATGGGCATGGGGAACCCCACCGTGACCCTAATAGAGAATAAAGTGGAAGATAATGAATGAATGAATAAAATAAATAAATAAATAAATAAAATAAAAAATAGGGTGGCACCCGGTGGATTCCCGGTTCAAATCCCAATCTGGGTGGAGTATCCATGTTGTCCCTGTGTCCGCATGGGTTTCCTCCGGGTTCTCCGATTTCCTTCCACAGTCCAAAAACATGGATCAAGTCAATCGAGTTCTCCAAATTGCCCCATCTGTGTGAGTGAGTGCATTCCTAGTGATAGATTGGCGTCCTGGGCCCCCCCACCGCGACCCTAATAGAGGATAAAGCAGAAGATAATGGATGGATGGAAAATAAAAAAATAAATATAGCAGCAAGGGCGGCACGGTGGCTTAGTGATTAGCACGTTCGCCTCTCAGCGCTAGGTATTCCCAGTTCAAATCCCCATCTGGGTGGAGTTTCCATGTTCTCCCCGTGTCTGCGTGGGTTTCCTCCGGGTTCTCCGGTTTCCTCCCACAGTCCAAAAACATGGATCAAGTTAATTGAATTCTCAAAATTGCCCCCTCTAGAGTGTGTCTGTGTGAGTGAGTGTGTGCCCAGCGATAGATTGGCGCCCTGTCCCGGGTCTATCTGACCAGCGCCCGAGACGTTCTCCCCTGGATGGGCAATGGGGAACCCCACCGCGACCCTAATAGAGGATAAGCGGGAGATAATGAATGAATATAGCAGCATTATTTTTTAAAAATGTAGCATAAATATAAAAATAAAAATATAAATAATATAAAAATATAGTGGCAAAGTCTGTTCAGTTAGTAAGCTTGAAAGAGTGACTGGGGAACTGATCTTTATATTTCCAATTTTTAGCTTTATACAGACACAGCGTGTTAAGTGTTTCAGCTTCAAAAGCATGTGATGCAAACTCTGTCAGAGGCAATTAGAGCGATTATTATTCAGTGGTAACTAATGACTGCATAACAAAACAAGATTAATGAACCATTAGGCATAAAAGCCATTAGGCATCTCCATCTGATTTCTTACTGAAACTCATTTACATTTGGTTATTTAACAGATGCTTTTATCCAAAGTGACCTACAAGTATCCCAACTTGATGGTTGGGGTCAGAAAACAGAGTTGGCCTGTGCATCCAGCATCCCTGAAGCAGTGAGAGTTAAGGGTCTTGCTCAAGGAGCCACACTGGTTACTTCAATGGACCTGGGATTTGAACCTTTAACCTTCAGATTGATAGCCCAACACTCTAACCACTGAGCTACAAGGGGGTTTTGCTTAAGGAGCCACATTGGTAACTTCAGTGGACCTGGGATTCGAACCCACAACATTACAATTGATAACCCAACACCCTAACCATTTACTCACACAATGTTGCATTACATTTACATTTGGTAATTTTGCAGACGCTATCCAAAGCAACCGACAAGTATCCCAACTTTATGATTGGGGTCAGAACACAGATTTGGCCACAGCATCCCTGGAGCAATGAGGGTTAAGGGTCTTGCTCAAGGAGCCACATTGGTAACTTCAATGGACCTGGGATTTGAACCCCCAACCTTCCAATTGACAGCCCAACACCCAACCACTGAGTTGCCCAACATGCTTTGTTACTTTACTAATTACATGAAATGAAACAAAGCGTTTACTATTTGGTCGGCGTCCTTCTGTGTCCATGCGGTGCTGCACCCTGCCCTGTTTTCTGCAAGCAACCGCATCTGAACCCGGTGGAGGTAAGAGGAGAAGGCCATGCGTGCCTGAACCTTACTGTGAACAAAGAGAGAAAATAAAATGGAGCAAAACAAGAGCCACACAGAGAATAAGGACTTGTGATTTCAGATTCATCAATAACAAACATCTTCAGGATTCCTAAAGCCTCTCAGGGCTAAGGATTCAGGTTCGAATCCCAATCTGGGTGGAGTTTTCATGTTCTCCTAGTGTCTGTGTGGGTTTGATCCCGGTTCCCCGGCTTCCTCGCACAGTCCAAAAACATGGATTTAATATTAATGGGCTAAATTGCCTTTATATTGTATGGGAATTTTTTTCCAGCCCATTAATATTAAATCCATGTTTTTTGACTGTGGGAGGAAAACCTACGTGGACAAATTGAAATCATTTAGTCATTTAGGATCTTTAAGAATGCCCAGTGATAGATTGGAGCCCTGTCCTGGGTCTATCTTCCCAGTGTCCGAGACGTTCTCTCCTGGATGGGCATGGGGAACCACCCCACGACCCTAGTAGAGAATTAAGTAGAAAGATAATGGATCGATGGATCTTTAAGAAACAACACAAACTCTTCCACAAACACTTGATATAACTAAATATTAATGTAAGTGCACCCCCCATGTCCCCAAATAATTCACATTCAATTCGAAGAAAGGGTTCCAGAAAATGAGCAACTTTCTCCGCAGTAACATCGTAAACAAACTGCAAAATCTCTAGTCCAATAGAAAAGCAGGTTCTGTTCAGCAGATCCAAGAGTGTGGGGTCAAGGAAGATCATTTATTCATCAAATAACTTATTCATCGCTTCAATCCTATGTAAATATCAAGGTTCATGCTCTTTAACTTAATAAGTAATAATAAGTCAACACAACTGGTCTGTTTGCGTCGGTAGGAAAATGGCATCCTAAATGAAGTCAAGTGTTTTGATGTCCTAGAAGAACCCGCGGTGTGTATTAGAACGCCAACCCACTGGAAGTTCCTTTGGAAAACGACCTCACACACAAACAATGATATAGTATATACTAATTGCGCGTGTCTCTCGTCAGTCCTGGCAAGCTGAGAGGAATTTCTACAAACTCAGACTTGTCAGGACGATTCGTGGCTTTAATGACAAACTCTGAGGGGTTGTGAAGCCATGGGGCAGAGCGGTGTGCCGTTACTCCATCTTCACTGGGTTTCATGCCGTATTGGTTATCATCAGCGTATGAAAAGATCAGGTCCGAAGGATTTTCGTAGGGCTACTGCGTAACGCGAGGAGGGAGTGCGTCTGTTTGAAGGCTTTCCAAGACCCTGCAAAACGTTAAACAAAGACAGTCTGACTCCAGCAATCAGGCAGCCAATGGCAGCCAACAGCTATTACAGAGTGGTCAAGGTTGACTGGCATGGCTGGTTGGCTGAGGAGGGATTCACTTCCTGTTTGTATGAGATAACCAATGGACACAAAATGAGATGTGAAGGTAGGACTGCTTCAGAAGAAGATTAAAAGGTGGATATGTCCAGCTGTCCGTCGATTTTCAGGCTGGTTGTCTCACAGCATGAACATGTTTTTTAATGTGTATCAACACGCGGTGAGAACTACACAACCTGAGACACAAAGTGAATGTATGAAGACATTCTCCTTAATCCTTTAACTAATTGGGTTTCCATCAGATCCAACACCACATGTGTAAACGTTCAACCACGATTGTATGTTTATACAACGCCTGGCCAAATAAAGAGTCACGCACTGTGATACAGTGGAACCTCTGTTTTTGTTGCGTATCCGTCTATGAACAATTTGCGAATGCAAAATTAACGAAAACATTAAATTTAAATTGAGTCATTTAGCAAATGCTTTTATCTGAAGCGACCTACAAATAAGGGCGGCACGATGGCTTAGTGGTTAGCACGTTCTCCCCTCAGCACTAGGGATTCCCGGTTCGAATCCCCATCTGGTGGAGTTTCCATGTTCTCCCCGTGTCCGCGTGGGTTTCCTCCAAGTTCTCCGGTTGCCTCCCACAGTCCAAAAACATGGATCAAGTCAATTGAGTTCTCCAAATTGCCCCATATAGTGTGTGTCTGTTTGTGTGAGTGTGTGCCCAGTGATAGATTGGCATCCTGTCCTGGGTGTATCTGCCCAGCGTCCGAAACATTCTCCCCTGGATGGGCATGAGGAACCCCCCCCGCGACCCTAATAGAGGATAAAGCGGAAGATAATGAGTGGATGGAACTTAGAAATGAGAGAACACTACAAGTCCGTATCCACATATTCATTCATTATCTTCCGCTTTATCCTATATTAGGGTCGCGGGGGGGGTTCCCTATACCCATCCAGAGGAGAACATTTGGGGCGCTGGGCAGATACACCCAGGACAGGTTGCCAATCTATCACTGGGCACACACTCACTCCTCACTCACACAAACACACACTCTATATGGGGCAATTTGGAGAATTCAATTGACCTTGATCCATGTTTTTGGACTGTGGGAGGAAACCGGGGAACCCAGAGGAAACCCACATGGACACGGGGAGAACATGGAAACTCCATCCAGACTGGGATTTTGGGAATCGAACCAGAAATCCCTAATGCTGAGGCATGGAGACACCCCCATGAGTGGAAGATAATGGATGGATGGATGCGTCAAAGCAAGTAAACAACGCAGGTCTAACCACAAAAATCTAAAAGCCAAGTATAACACGTAACAAATCACAGGACTATTTCAAAACATTACCTCTTGTGAGAGGATGCCGGTGTTTACACTGACCTGAGCTCCCACCCCTGCTGCAGGATGTGGAGCAGGTCCACTTTGGGTTTGCTGACTCTTGCAGGAGAGTGTTCTCCAGCTCGGAGCCTCTCCATCAGGGTGGGCCGGAGATCTCCGCCTGCCAGAGACGCTGTGTGAGCCTGCTTCCCCTCAGCTTCCTGCTCCTCTCCCTCATTAGCGTCCTCATTTTCACTGCAGCGTGGAGAGGATGGTGAAGCTCTGCCACCTGAACACAGAGGTGAACTGGATAAATGCTTCTGCTTACTCAATTCAGCTAACGTTTTAAAAACGTCGTGCGTAAAAGAACGACCTGTTTTCCTTTTTCCAGGGCTGGAACGGCTGAAGGGCCGCCCTCGCCGCCGTCTCCGCGCCTCCAGAGACGGCAGTTTTCTCTCGTACAGCGCTACATGACCTGTTTTGAGGGCCTCTGTCTCAGAAGGTATGTTAGCTCTCGATTTATTCCTATGAATCAAAAGCATCCAAGAAACATCCAACGTGAATATAAAGTAGTGCTTAAGTTTACATACTTGCATATTTCTTTATTTAGATCAGTATGTATATATAAAATGTTAAAAGGACATACAAATGCATAAGCTTTAAATTAAAAATATATATATATTTTTTATATACAGCACAAGTCAAAACTTTGGACACGCCCCCTTTTTTGCTCTATTGTCTTTTTCCTCCACTTATCATATAGATGGACTTTGTAGTTTTACAATTACAGACTGTAGTCCATCTGTGTTCTTTGTTTTTGTTAGTCCCTGATGGTTCTCTATTGGTTCGGACCATCACAGAGCAGGGATTACTTGTTTGGTGCATTTGTTTGCTGTTCTCTGTTGGTTCTCAGCAGCATCACAGAACAGGTATCATTTGGGTGGTGGATTGTTTATTGTCAGTTCTGCAGTGACACTGATGTGGTGAGGGGGTTTTAGTGCAGCAGTGCTGCTGGAGTTTCATTTAAACACCTCAGAGACACTGCTGGGATAGAAATAAAGGTTACCATGACAACGAGAATGCTCTCTCCGCTCCGAACAATGCACCAACCAAATAATCCCTGCTCGGTGGTGGTAATATTGGGGTTCTGATCATTAGAGAACAGAGTACAAGTGGAAGTGAGAACAGCAAACAGGAGGCATTTCCAAACTATTGACTCATACTGTACATATAACGATTATTTATTATTATTATAATAATAATTATTATTATAATTATAACACACAATGCTTATTGTAATATAACAATAAAAGTACATTTTAATAACCTGGATTGCACTGTTCTAGAGGACTTTCCTGACCTGAGAAAGAAAGACAAGTTACCATTTAAGATCAACAAATTCCCCATGCTCATCCAGGGGAGAACGTTTTGAGTGCTGGGCAGATACACCCAGGACAGTCCGCCAATCTATCACTGGGCACACACTTACACAAACACACTCTATATGGGGCAATTTGGAGAATTCATTTGACCTTTATCCATGTTTTTGGATTGTGGAAAGAAACCGGAGAACCCAGAGAAAACTCACGAAGAGAACATGGAATCTTGGGGCACCAATCTATCGCTGGGCAATTTGGAGCAGCCAATTCACCCTGAATCCATGTTTTTGGACCGTGGGAGGAAAGCAGAGAACCTGGAGAACACCAACGCGAACACAGGGAGAACATGGAAACTCCACCCAGATTGGGATTGGAACATGCTAACTACTATGCCACCGTGCCGCCCATGTTATGACTGAAAGCGAGGTCATTAATGCTAAACATAAACTCCATTGTACTCTATATTTTTTAAACTCTATATTTAGCGAATACAAGATAACATCATAACAACCGTTTGTTAATGCTGTAAAAACCCCAAATCCAGTCCAGGTTTCCCTTACGATAATTCCACGACCGCAGTGGAAACCCTCACCTTCCATGGAAAAGTTTATTAGCCAGCATGGAGTTCATAGATGTCTTGTGTTCCAGATAAGCACTGAGAAAGAAATTGATACGGACGACAGAGACAAGATCATTTAGCAAACAACATCATTTAAACTGCATTTAAACGTTGAAAAAGCAACGCAGAGCTACGAGCTCACGGCAACGAGTCGCACAATCAGCAAAACTGAAGAAATTCACCCAATATGTTTACATCTGAGCAAAGATTTCACTTTGTCACTGACTCTGGCCTACAGAACCATTTCTGGATCTTCCCCCTCCCACCTTCACCCTAACATTTTAAAATCCACTCCGACTCGTTCACTTCACTCCAGTGATGATTGCCCCCTGGCGATTCCACCTCACCGAGGAGCTGATTCTCACTCCGTGGCATTCACCACTGCAAAATGGTGGAACGATCTTCCCAACTCTGTCCGTAAGGCAGAATCACTAAGCAGTTTTAAGAAACTACTGAAGAGACATCTCTTTAACAAATACCTTATAAAAAAATACAAAATTTAAAAAAAAAAGGTGGGGATGGGGGGCAACATCAAATAACAATCAGGTTTGATGAATTTACAGTGTTCTACACTTTCTACATTCTATTTTCTAGATTTTCTTTGGATCACCTGATCATCACCCAATCTGTACATTAGTGTCCTACACTGTTGATGCTGCCCGGACGCTCAAGGAGGATGAGTCCCCCACTGAGTCTTGTTCCTCACAAGGTTTCTTCCTTAAAATAACAACATAACAGGGAGTTTTGTCTTGCCACTGTCGCTTCGGCTTGCTCTTTGAGGGTTCAAAGGCTTATAACTCTGTAAAGCTGCTTTGTGACAATGTACTGTTATAAAAAGCGCTAACAAAATGTATTATTTGAACTTGAATTCACAAAAGGGCGACTCGGTGGCTTAGTGGTTAGCATGTTCTCCTCTCAGCACTAGAGATTCTCGGTTCGAATCCCAATCTGGGTGGAGTTTTCATGTTCTCCCTGTGTCCGCGTGGATTTTCTCCAGGTTCTCCGGTTTCCTTCCACAGTCCAAAAACATGGATCAAGGTCAATTGAGTTCTCCAAATTGCCCCATATAGAGTGTGTCTGTGTGAGTGAGTGTGCCCAGTGATAAATTGGTGTCCTGTCCTGGGTCTATCTGCCCAGCGCCCAAAACGTTCTCCCCTGGATGGGCATGGGGAACCCCCCCGCGACCCTAATAGAGGATAAAGCGGGAGATAATGGATGAATGGATGGATGAATTAACAGCTAAAATTCTGCTTTAGAGAATTTCACATGCAGCCGGTTGCATTTCATTTTGATATGCATTCATTTTGATAGAACTTGTTAACCACTACGCCACCGTGCCGCCACAGTTCTGAAGATGTTTTAACCCATCCATCCATCAATTGTCTTTGACTTAATCCTCGAAAAAGGTTCCGGTGGGTTCCCTATCCAGGAGAGAACGTTTCGAGCGCTGGGTAGATACACCCAGGACGGGGCGTCAATCACTGGGCGTCAATCACAACCACTGGGCACATACACTTACACAAACACACTCTATAATTTAGAGCATTCAATTTGCCTTGAATCCATGTTTTTGGACTGTGGGAAGAAACCCGGAGAACCTGGAGGAAACCCACGCAGACACGGGGAGAACATGGAAACTCCACCCAGATTGGGATTTGAACCGGGAATCCCTAGTGCTGAGAGGCGAATGAGCCAAAGAGGTGATTTTGTATCACAAAGTCACTTATTAGCATATTTAAAACTAAGAAGAAACCCATATAGACACTAAAGAGAACATGGAAATGGCACACAGAAAGGTCCTCGTCTGTCCGATCTTAGAACCCGACCCAGAACCTTCTCTGTGAGGCAGGAAGACAACCCCTGTGCCACTGTGCCGCCTTCTGAGTTGAATTCCATTATTTGAATTAATGACATATGTTTGATGGAAAAACAGGGCGGCACGGTGGCTTAGTGGTTAGCATGTTCTCCTCTCAGCACTAGGGATTCCCGGTTTGAATCCCCATCTGGGTGGAGTTTCCATGTTCTCCCCGTGTCTGCGTGGGTTTCCTCCAGGTTCTCCGGTTTCCTCCCACAGTCCAAAAACATGGATCAAGGTCAATTGAATTCTCCAAATTGCCCCCTATAGAGTGTGTCTGTGTGAGTGAGTGTGTGCCCAGCGATGGATTGGCGCCCTGTCCTGGGTCTATCTGCCCAGCGCCCGAGATGTTCTCCCCTGGATGGGCATGGGGAACCCCACCGCGACCCTAATAAAGGATAAGCGGAAGATAATGAATGAATGAATGTTTGATGGAAAAACTATAAAATCACAACGTTTCAAAATCCTAATTCATCTGCAGTTAGAGGGAAGTGCTTACAGATGAGCTGTCGGATCTGGCACCCGAATAAAAAAATAAAAAAAAGCGAAGATAGGAATGTTATAGAAAGGAAATGTGCAGGTAAACCAAGAACAACAGAAAAGCATAGAATAAAAGATACCGAGCACAATGGGCAAACAAAACTAAAAAAGCACAGGAGTCAATATCTGTGGCAGAAATGTGAGAAGTCAGAAAAAAATAAACATCTAAACAGAAGAGAACGAGGTTGTAGTGGACTGAAATACAGCGGTTATCAAGAAGACCGTGGAAAGTTCTCCTGAAGATCTCATCTCATCATCTTCTGCTTTATCCTCTACTAGGATCACAGGGGGTTCGCCATGCCCATCCAGAGGAGAATGTTTTGGACACTGGGCAGATACACCCAGATCAGGGTGCCAACCTATCACAGGGCACACACTTCCCCACACAGACACCAACATGGAAACTCCAAACAGATTCAAACCAGTCTGCCCAGCACTGAGTGGCAAAAATGTTAACCACCGCCACTACATTCCATGAGATGTTTTAACCCATCCATCCATTAATTGTCTTTTGCTTAATCCTCTAAAAGCATTCCAGGTGGTTCCCTATCCAGGGGAGAATGGGCAGATACACCCAGGACAGTACCACTGGGCACACTCACTCACACAGACACAAACTGCATAGGGGCAATTTGGAGCAGCCAATTTTACTATGAATCCATGTTTTTGGACTGAGGGAGGTAACCATAGAACACAAAAGAGACCCATGCAGAAACAGGGAGAACATGGAAACTCCAACCAGATCGAGATTCAAGCCAGTCTGCCCAGCAGTGAGTGGCAAACATGTTAACCACACCACCACCATTCTGCCGCAGGCCTGAAGATGTTTTAATCCATCCATCAGTCTTTTGCTTTACCTTCTAAAAAGGTTCTGGGAGGTTCCCTATCCAGGGGAGAACGTTTCGGGCGCTGGGCAGATACACCCAGGACAGTACCACTGGGCACACTCACTCACACAGAAACACACACTATATAAGGGTAAGTTAGAGCATCCAATTCATCTTGAATCCATGTTTTTGGACTGTGGGAAGAAACCAGAGAACCAAGAGCAAACCCATGAAGACATGGGGAGAACATGGAAACTCCAACCAGATCGAATTTCAAATGAGTCTGCCCAGCACTGAGAGGAGAACATTTAAACCACCACACCAGCATGCCCCAACATGGGGTTGGCCATCAGGGATAAGTCAAGGTCTCTGTACTGCTGCTGTAACAGTGGATGAGTTCTCTGACAGAACATGATGAGAGGGAATTATTCAGGATGATGGTGCATAGTGTTAAAGCTTTCTTTATATAAAGGTAGAGGAAAGAAAGCACATGGGCAGCAAACAGTGCGATTTCAATCTGCTGCACAATTTATGGTAGATATAAAAATAACTGCTCCATGACACGGCTCCATCTCGCTCTGCCAACCACGTCTCGATAAAGTCAGAACCAGCTCGAAGCTTCAGATTGCTTTTTATTACTGATGTCCAAGCACCAAAGAATTCATGCCCTCACAAACGTCTGAGGAGGAGCAGCAGCTGGGAACCAGATACAGGTTTAATTAATAATCATCCCAAAACGAGTGAATCCAGAACTTTCCATCCATCTGATCAGTAAACACAGGTATTAAGATGAATTCAAAGAACTTGCACTGTTGGTTAGCATGTTCTCCTCTCAGCACTGGGGATCCAGGTTCGAATCTCAGTCTGGGTGGAGTTTCCATGTTCTCCCCGTGTCTGCATGGGTTTCCTCCGGGTTCTCCGGTTTCCTCCCACAGTCCAAAAACATGGATCAAGGTATAGAGTGTGTGTGAGTGAGTGTGTCCCCAGCAATCGATTGGCGCCCTGTCCTGGGTGTATCTGCCCAGCGCCCGAAACGTTCTCCCCTAGATGGACATGGGGAACCCCCCTGGGACTCTAGTACAGGATTAAGTGGAAGATAACGAATTAATGAATAAAAGAAATTGTAATTATTTTGTTTCAGCCGTGTTTTGAAATAGCTCGATGTTCTGTTAGAACAGCGTTTCTCAAAGTGTGTGGAACGGCGCAATGTTTTCGGACTGTGGGAGGAAAACGGAGAACCCAGAGGAAACCCACATGGGAAGAACATAGAACTCCACCCAGATTGGGAATTAAATCTGGATCCGCAGCACTGAGAGGAGATTGGGCCACTAAGCCACGGTCTCACCATTAAGACTTTTACAGAAACGCCTCCAAAGTCTGACTCCCATCATCCCATGTTGTTTTAGAGTTTAGAATTACAGAACAGAGAGATGGTTCATTGTGATATTCTTAATGAGAAATTACAATCATATGTTTATTATTTGTTTGAAAGTTGGGTGAACATCCGGCAAGTGTGCTGATTCCATAACTCGTGCCACTGTGTTTTCTAGGTAACAATATTAAAAAAATATTTTTTAAAAACCAACCCTATATCATGTTAAATTATTTTATTCTAAATTAATTCTGCTTATGAAGTATAACATTTACAAGAAAATGGGCAATTTATCCATAGAAAACTAATTTAATGAATTACCAGTAATTAGTTAATTAAGTGGTATTTTTTAAATTGATTCATGTGTTGTCATCAACAAGGAACAATTGTGCCAAATCTCACCTTAATCAGATAACGGGAAGTGGGTGAAATAGCATTAGCAAACTTATTACCAGACACACAGATGATGCCAAATATAAAGGTGCTAAAAAAATTAATAAATAATAACAATAATAATAAATATATAATAATAAATAAATAAATAAAAATAATAATAACAAAGGGAATATATATATATATATATATATATATATATATATATATATATATATATATATATATATATATATATATATATATACACACACACACACACAATGTCAAAGTTATTGCTTTTACCTTTTAGACTAAGTTTTTTTAAATTAGTAATTATGTTTTAATTATTCACAGTGTACAGCAGTGTTTCAAAGCTTTTCAAACTGGATCAGTTTATTAACAGATCCTGGATCAGACTATTCTAACCTGTAGAGTTCCCAAGTTTGTGGTGTGGGGAAAATACGGACGAATCCTCCCCTCCGCTCATACTCCTCCTGCGTCCTCCTCAGAACTTTTAACTAACAAAACAACAGAACATGAGAGAATGAATCAAACAAGCAACAGTCTTTATTTATAATCACCCCTATATCATGGTAAATGACTTTATCCTAGATTAATTCTGCTTGTGAGTGAATATTGAGTAGAAAATGAGCAATTTATCCATAAAAACCAAATTATTGAATTGCCACTAATTCGTTAATAAGTTTCAGCTTAATCAGATAACGGAAAGTGGGGGAAATAGCATTTGCAAACGGTTTACCAGACACACAGACACACAGATGAAGCTTATATAGGAATAATTATAAGTTATCAGATTTTTAAGCTTCAGTCACAAAAAAACTCCCAGGTATTTGATTTACAGCCCATACACCATGAGAAAAGGGGTGTTTTATAAAATTACGTAAGGTTTGAAAAAGGTATGATTATTTTATTAAACCTTCATTCACTTACAATAAAAAAAAAAAAGTTTAGTGGTTTTACTGAATGAATTTTGTAAAAAGCTTCAGAAATAGATGAAAGTCATCACTTAACCATTATTTTACATCAAATTTTATTTTTAATATCATCCATCCATTATCTCCCGCTTTATCCTCTAACAGGACGTTAGACGTTTTGGGCGCTGGGCAGATACACCCAGGACAGGGCGCCAATCTATCACTGGGCACACACTCACTCACACAAACACACTCTATATGGGGCAATTTGGAGAATTCAATTGACTTGATCCATGTTTTTGGACTGTGGGAGGAAAACGGAAAACCCGGAGGAAACCCACACGGACACAGGGAGAACATGGAAATTTCACCCAGTTTGGGATTCGAACTGGGAATCTCTAGTGCTGAGAGGAGAACATGCTAACCACTAAGCCACCGTGCCACCCTGATTTTTACTACAATTTTTAAAATCTATAACTATAATTCATACCTTTTACTTAATTAAGATGATTTAGAAGATTTCAAGATCTCACTCACATGTACACACACTTTATATAAGGGCAATTTAAAGCATCCAATTTTCCTTAAATCCATATTTTTGGACTAAGGGAAGACACCGGAGAACCCGGGGGAATCCCACAGGGACATGGGGAGAACATTGAAACTCCACCCACACCGACTCGAACCTGGATCCACAGCATTGAGAGTCACACATGCTCATCACTACACCCCCCCTCTTTGCAAATCCATCGAAACAAATCCTTTTCGTGGTATAATCCACGTTTAACTTGAATAAAATACTATTTATTGTAATTAATCAGATGAATCACCTCCTCTGCCGTTAAGTCCAGCGTGTCCACCTGCTTCACTCCTGCGTTCCCTCTCTGCTCCTCAGCATCGCTCCTGCTGGCAGACCGATGTGTCCCTCTCTGTGTCTGAATAAAAAAAGACAGCATTTTAGTTCTGCTGCTTGTTCTGCTCCAGAACCACTTCAACATCTCTATCAGCTCAGTATCAGATGACATCACCAAGACTGCTTCTTCTGTATGTCACAGAATTCATTCATTAATTTATTCATTCATTATCTTCCACTTCATCCTCTATTAGGGTAAATATATATATATATATATATATATATATATGGGGAACTTTCCGCTTTATCCTCTATTAGGGTCGTGGGGGGGTGAATGTTTCGGGCACTGAGCAGTTACACCCAGGACAGGGCACCAATCTATCGCTGGGCACACACTCACACATACAAACACACTCTATATGGGGCAATTTGGAGAATTCAATTGACTTGATCCATGTTTTTTGACTGTGGGAGGAAACCGGAGAACCCGGAGGAAACTCACACGGACACGGGGAGAACATGGGAACTCCACCCAGATGGGGATTCATATCGAGAATCCCTAGTGCTGAGAGGGGAACATGTCAACCACTAAGCCACTGTGCCAGCCTTAACTTGAATCCATCCAGATAAACATACGTACATATACTGTAAACAGATTGGGATTCGAACCTGGATCCCCAGCGCTGAGAGGCGAACATGCTCCCATGTATCATAACATGCAACCGTGCCGCCCATGTTCCAAAATATTCCATTTAAAAGAACCCCGTTCAGTGGATCAGAATTCCCATGCTGTAAAATCCCAGTCCGCCGCTCGGACCCTACGCCGGTCGTCAGTGTTTAATGTTCACGCTTGAGAAAAAAAGCCAAAGCAAAATATTTTGGAAATCTAGAATCACATAAGTGTCAAAACATATTTTTAAATAAACTATATAACTATGTCTTGGATTAAATGGGGTTCAGCTTCATGTGCAAATGTTTGCCATTATTGTAAATATTTACTTAAAAATTCCTTGCAGCAAATGAACTGGACTTTTGTGTAAAACCTTCTGACAGAATTTCGCTAACGGCTTTAATAAAGTGACTGACTGTTTTGATCGCGTTATAATTTTCAACTTGGAAATAATATGGACTGACGCGTGCGTTATAGCTCACATTAAGGAAACTGTTGCGGCTTGAATGTCATAACCACATAAATACTGTTTTGAGAGCCAAGGTGAGTTTAAGGGGGAATACTTCACCTATACAGGCGATTGTAAACACAAAACTTCACTGAAACACTCTGGTCGTTAGTTAAATAAATGTTAAGTTCACCTTCTGTGGCATTCGCAGCAGGCTGTTCTCTGTAGTGCTCTTGCACGCCAAACCATTAGAGATGGACAGCGTTGGGCCAAGAACCAACACGACCCATAAAAATCAATTGCTGGATGTCATCTTAAATTAAACGTATTCCGAGTTTCTTTGTCTGAGAAACTTGCTGAGATTGTAGCAACCAAACCCGGATCTGTAATCACCTAGATGAAGGAACATCGGCTTCTCAATCAGAGATTCTGTACATGATGGGAAGCAAAAAGAAACTTAGGCGGTCAGCTTTCATATCTGTGACCAAAGCGGGTTGAAGTCACACTGAAGCATGAAACAAAAAGTATAAGGAATAGCTTTTAAAGAATTGCCAGATGTTCTTTCAAATGCTAAAATTAAAATCAATAAAAATGTCCTCGCTGGGTAGAGCGTAAAAAAAATTCTCTGGGTGATTTATTAAAACAGACTCGAGGTTTTAAATCAATTGACGTGGACTTGAAACGGACTTCATGATGAGACAATATCTCCCATTATTAAACGGCTAGTTCCAGTCCTTAAATTCGATTGGCTGAGCCCTTTTTCCCCGGCATGGTGGCTTAGTGGTTAGCATGTTCTCCTCTCAGTGCTAGGGAGTCCTGGTTTGAATCCCCATCTGGGTGGAGTTTCTCTCTATTTCCTCCTACAGTCCAAAAACATGGATAAAGTCAATTGAGTTCTCCAAATTGCCCCATATAGAGTGTGTCTATGTGAGTGAGTGTGTGCCCAGCGATGGATTGGCACCCTGTCCTGGGTGTATCTGCCCGGCGCCCGGAACGTTCTCCGCTGGATGGCCATGAGAACCCCCCCGCGATCCAAGTAGAGGATAAAGCGGAAGATAATGGATGGATGGATGGAACACTTTTTCCAGCCGAGACATGCATTAATTCATCCATTATCTTCCGCCTAATCCTCTAATTAATTAATTAATGTCGCAGGGGGTGGGGGGTGAGTTCTTCATGCACATTTAGCTTTGTAACCGTGTTATAAAAGCAATCAGGCACTCAGGGTTGTGTATTATTCTAAAAAAAATTACGGGAAAGAGGTGTAGCTGCACTCCGCCATGCGTGGGGTCTAACTACGCCTCTTTCCCGTGATTTAGTCACACTTATACACGCCCTCTTGTGACCTATTGCTTTATTACACAGAACATTTAACAACTAACTAATTAAAAATTAGGGTTGAGAGCCTCAAAAACGTCAGAGTGGACTCCAGATTTAAACCCCAAACCTTCAGATTGATAGCAACCACTGTAGCAACCACACCCCCCAAATTTAGCTAATTTTACAGTCGCTTTTAACTTATAATAGGTATTACTTAATAATAAGTTTTCTACCTTAATGGTGGGGGTTAGAACATTAAGTGATCAATTAGGTGAGCACTGTCTGCTCTGATTTGTTGTGTCGTCTTAGTCGCATCTCTGGTCGTATTTCTAGGGCTGTAACAACGAATCGAAAAAAATCGATAAAAATCGATTGTGAAACGCGTCGATAACGAATTTCATTATCGATTCGTTGGGTCGCACGATTTCCGCGTCACTCGCAATGTCGTAACCGCTTACGTCACCTGCAGCACTTCAACAACGAGAGTTGAACAGTACAAGGCGGAATCTGCGAAACAATGTTTAATAAATTCTACAAATGAAACACAGCCAATGCAGAAAAAAAAGCTTCCGTTTAAATCATCAAAACTGCGGATGCGCTTCACACAAATAAAGAACGCGTAACATACAAGCTCTGCTTTGGATTCAATTTCAATTAATTGGGAAAAAAATAATCGACCGATTAATCGATTATCAAAATAATTGTTAGTCGTTAATAATCGTCAGGCCTACGTATTTCATAAATGGGTCAGGCCATTTAAGAGAACCATAATAGGCTGCATGTCCGCTGAAGAGCCCTGGGCTAAAAACAGGCTTTTATTGATTTATTTTCTTATATAATACTGAGATCCTAACCGTTCAAGGATCTAAGAGGTTGAGGATATTTATGCCATTGAATAAATATGCTTTTGCAACCACTGACCATCAAAACAAGTGACGACATCAGTGGAAATGTGGTGGAAAATGCTTTTCCACTGATGGTGGTGGGTCCGTGGGATTTTAAGGCTTTACAGTTCATGGTATTCCATAATGATGGTGATGCAATCAGGAACAGAGAAGGACGTTACATGTTTTTATTAGATTAAAAAAAAAGCACACTTACCATTTTGGACTTTGCAGCAGAAGTCTGCGTGGACGGAAAGAAAATGCATTATTCGGCAAGAAATGAGACAAAAAAAGTACATGGATGTACAATTGTGGTTGGATAAAAACCATAAATGTCATTCCTCCCCGTTCAGCGACAGAGCCTTCAGCTCAGTTATGAGGAAAATGGTGTCCGACTCAATTTAGTATCTGATGGAAGAGATCTGCTTAAACCTAACGATGTGATCTGAGACAAAAAGCTATATTCAAATATATTTCTTTATTTCAACATTCACGTACTTATATGTCCATGTTCAAATACACTGTCTGTCCAAAAGAAAAAGGTCAGCACCTGGATTTAACTCAGATCTGAGGTTGTAACAGTAGGCTCTGGGTTCAGAAATGTCATGTACCCAAAGAATGAGGACAGCTGACCTGAATATACTGAACCACCTGGTTATTCCATCAATAGATAGTTTCTTTACTGATGACACAGTCATATTTCAAAATGACAATGTCAGGATTTAAATATATATATATAGGGCGGCACGGTGGCTTAGTGGTTAACATGTTCTCCTCTCAGCGCTAGGGATTCCTGGTTCGAATCCCCATCTGGGTGGAGTTTCCATGTTCTCCCCGTGTTTGCGTGGGTTTCCTCCGGGTTGTCCGGTTTCCTCCCACAGTCCAAAAAACATGGATCAAGTTAATTGAATTCTCAAAAATTGCCCCGTTTAGAGTGTGTTTGTGTGAGTGAGTGTGTGCCCAGCGATGGATTGGGGCCCTGTCCTGGGTCTATCTGCCCAGCGCCCGAGACGTTCTCCCCTGGATGGGCATGGGGAACCCCCCTGTGACCCTTATAGAGGATAAGCGGGAGATAATGAATGAATTAATATATATATATATATATATATATATATATATATATATATATATATATATATATATATATATATATAGTGTGTATACACACACATAAATAAATAAATATATATATATATATATATATATATATATATATATATATATATATATATATATATATATATATATATATATATATATATACATATACACACACAAACATCAATAAACACTTCAATTTTATACACAAACATACATATAGTGTATACACGCACACATATATACCTACATATATACTGTATATATACACATACATACATATACTAATGTATACACACACTTTTATTTTTATGTATTATGGGGACGGTCATACAACCCCATTTACAATGTAAAGACTTCTTCCAAACTTATAGTATATATTATAAACTTAAGTATAAATACTACAGCCCTAACATTAAGCACAACCTTACACTAACCATAATTACACTAACCATAATTATAATGACACAACAAGATTCTACTCTTAAACCAAATAATTTACATTCTGTGGATTAGCTTGTTGTCCTCATAATTACATGAGGTCCACGAACCAGGTTTTAATATATACACAGCACCCCACACACGACTGTAAGCTACACAACTGTAAGAAGGTCTTATGTCTGAGAAACTTAACACTTATTCAACTTTCACTCTTAAAATGAAACCTAGCACACATTATAAATAGCAAATATAACATTCAAAAAGAAAAAAACATACCTGAGATTTCTGGGTTTGGTTCTTCACAGCGTGCTCAGACCCAGCCTTATCACAGCGTGCTTGTGTTCGTAAAGGGTCCTGACATACAAATCCTACAAGAAAAAGTGTTTATATTTCAAAACTGTAGTGTATTTGCTATTGTCTTCAAGACAGGATATTTTACTGCCTTGAACCACAAGTAGTGGGATAGGCAGCAGCGATGTGAAAATCCAGTGATCCAGTGAAAATAAAAATAAAAATAAATCACACCAAAAAAAACATTATGGTTTTTGATAATATTCTGAACAGAATGTGATTAGTTTTGTCATGGGGGGCACAGTGTTGGTGGTTGGTACGTCTGCTTCACAGCCCTGCGGCTTCACGACGAGAGGAGGACAGTACAGAAGTGTTTGTGAGGTCATGACAGATCGGATGCTTAGTTTGTTGTTGTCCTGTTTCACGGCGTTCGGATGAGTTTTAAAGGATTTAATCCACGCCATGATTTTACATTTTCAGGAACTTAACAGTCAGGCATGTTGAGTTCACCACCACAGAACATGCCGAACATCCAACCATCTCAAATCACAATGCAAGATATTCATATACAACTTGTGATTTGTACTACGACACCAAAATCAGGTGGGTTGTCACACACGGTGAACTTAAGATCACCATCCGTGATACCTTTTTATTTAAAAAAAAAACAAAGGAAATAACGAAGCAATAAAGGAGGCTAATGTAATTCTGTTAAATGTTCATTGACCATCCATCCATCCATTATCTTCCGCTTCCTCTACTAGGGTCGTAAGAGGGTTCCCCATGCCCATCCATGGGAGAATGTTTCAGGCGCTGGGCAGATACACCCAGGACAGAGCGCCACACACTCTACATGGGGCAATTTGGAGAATTTAATTGACCTTGATCCATGTTTTTGGACTGTGGGAGGAAACCGGAGAACCCGAAGGAAACCCACATGGGCAGGGGGAGAACATGGAAACTCCACCCAGATGGGGATTCGAACCGGGAATCCTGCGCTGAGAGGCAGACGTACTAACCACTAAGCCACCGTGCCGCCTGTTCATTTACTTTTTACATAAAATTTTTATTAAAGAATAAAAAATACTGTATATAAAAAAAATTTATTGTGATTTTAGTATTTACCACTACATTTCTTCTTAATAAAACGTGTTTTTATGTATTTTGGAGTCTCTACAATGAAAGAATTGGATTTATATTGATATAAATGGAAACTGGTGCCTGCGTTTATCAATTTTAGGCTTCACCAATTGTTTGTGGACAGATTAGCAACAAAAACATGCATTCCAATGTAACTGCATTAAAAAACTTTTAAAAAGCTGTTTAGTCATTACTGTCCTCTACAGAACCAGCTGGATAATAACACAATGCAATAACTCAAAGTCATAAAAATAAGTACGGACAATGGCAAACTTATTGAGAATGAGCCAACTCGGGTAATCAATACTGCCATTACTTTTAAGTCGTTAAGAGATTTAAAATTGGCTCTTAATTCGTTGCCATTGGTCATGTTGAATGGACATATTTATTCATTCTGATGGATGCTCCAATCAAAAAAAGCTGCATGCACTTAGTTTATGGTTTTTAAAATCTCCCAAGAGCAAAAGACCAACCCTTAAGAAAGTCTATTGTTATTTATCACTCCCATGGCATCAAGAAAACGTCTTACCTTTCATTATATTGCACAACCCAATTCCCTTAACTGCAGTATTCACTCCTATTATATTTACAAATAATGCAGTTTGGAAACTCATATAAAATGTTAGTGAAACCATAAAAGTAAACGAGGTCATTTAAAACTAACCATTCTATCGTCGCGAAACTCGCATATGAAGAAGAAAGCCATTTTTGATAAACCTAACAAGACTGAGATCAGCAACGTGAAACAAGACAAAGGAATTAATATGAAAACCAAAGTAATTCTGGTTTAATTACGTTACCATCTGCACAATAAAAAAAAAAGTTAACTGTGATGTAACGGATCACTGATGCTTATGTAATGCCCGTGAATAATGCTTGTTCATCCTTACGAGCAGTTAAGATAATCTGTGTTCCCAATTGACCCAGAATAACACACATTCGTATAAATTGATTTGGCTAAAGTTAGTCTGACTCAAAATGGAAACCACTAACAGTTCAGTAAGTCTTTTATTGCTTGTTTGCAACATGGACTCTGTAAAGTGGAAAAAAAACTTAATAAACAAGGCACTAATTAGTATAAAAACACAAATGTGGTATTAGCGTTCGGCAGAATCTATACGGGGTCGAAGGAGAGAATAATAAAGTTTTCACAGCACACTAAACCTCCACTGCACTTTTAGCAAGATAAGGAAAATTTGTGCTCATGATGCTTTAACATTAATTTGACTTTAAAAACACTTTTTACTAGACTTGGCATTTGGGACACAGGGGAAGATGCTGAATAATGAAGCAACACGGGACAATCACAAGCAGATGGGCAAAAAAAAAAAAAAAAAAAAAAACTTACCCACAAGAGAAAACATATCTGAGATCATGCTGGCCTTTATCTTCAAATCCAGAGGAGTATCACTAAATAACACAAACAAGGTTTATGTTACAATGCAAATACATTCCTTATATACAAAACCAGTCAAACGTTTGGACACGCCCCTTTTTGCTCCATTTACCATAGTGTTTGTGAGGTCATGACCGATCGGATGCTTAGTTTGTTGTTGTCCTGTTTCACGGCGTTCAGATGAGTTTTAAAGGATTTAATCCACGCCATGATTTTACATTTTCAGGAACTTAACAGTCAGGCATGTTGAGTTCACCACCACAGAACATGCCGAACATCCAACCATCGTAAATCACAATCCAAGATATTCATATACAACGTGTGATTTGTACTACGACACCAAAATCAGGTGGGTTGTCACACACGATGAACATCCATGATAAGTTACGTAAAAAAAAATCTAAGCCAAAAAGGAGGCTATTGTTCATTCATTCATTATCTTCCGCTATATTAGGGTCGCGGGGGGGTTCCCCATGACCATCCAGGGGAGAACGTTTCGAGCGCTGGGCAGATACACCCAGAACAGGGTGCCAATCCATCACTGGGCACACACTCACACACAGGGAGAACATGGAAATTCCACCCAGATGGGGATTCGAACCGGGAATACCTAGTGCTGAGAGGAGAACATGCTAACCACTAAGCCACCGTGCTGCTTGGAGGCTATTGTAATTTTGTTAAATGTTTAATTACTATCCATCCATCTATTATCTTCCCCTTTATCCTCTACTAGGGTCACGGGGGTGGGGGGGGGTTCCCATACCCATCCAGGGGAGAACGTTTCAGGCGCTGGGCAGATACACCCAGGACAGGGCGCCGGTCTATTACTGGGCAAATTTATTCACACAAACACACTCTATATTGGGCAATTTGGAAAATTCAACTGCCCTTGAACCATGTTTTTAGACTGTGTGAGGAAACCGGAGAACACGGAGGAAACCCACGCGGACACGGGGAGAACATGGAAACTCCACCCAGATTGAGAGGCAAACGTGCGAACCACTGAGCCACCATGTCGTCCGTCCCGTCCTGTTTGTCAAATTAAATGGACTTAAGGCTAAAAACCTAAAAAACAAATTACATTCTTGAAAAACATTCAGATATTTTGCCATATTAAGCATCGTTCCTGTTTCCAGTGTTTTTGTAGAACACAGCGTCATTTCCGAAGCTTTTTATAGAACGCAGTGTACGGTGAGTTGTCCGTGTAAATCAAATATGTCCAAAAAAAACGTTGTTGTTTTCACTGCATACTGATAAAAGTATAACAATCAAACAAGTCATTATCTGGTTCCTCTGTCCACTTAAAACAACACTCTGTTAAAAACACAGTGTGAGGGAAGCAGCAGGTCAGAAGTAAATGATCAAATGTCTCAACTGTAAATGAATATTAAACTCGGCTGAACCCTCTCCACAGTGAAGGCTGGATGGTAATCACAGGACACAAATTTTGATTTAATTTGTGCAATATGTACAGCTGCGGGCAGCACGGTGGCTTAGTGGTTAGCATGTTCTCCTCAGCGCTAGGGATTCCTGGTTAAAATCCCCAACTGGGTGGAGTTTCCATGTTCTCCCCGTGTCCGCGTGGGTTTCCTCTGGGTTCTCCGGTTTCCTCCCACAGTCCAAAAACATGGATCATTTCAATGGAGTTCTCCAAATTGCCCCATGTAGAGTGTGTTTGTGTGAGTGAGTGTGTGCCCAGCGATAGATTGGCGATGTGTCCTGGGTCTATCTGCCCAGCGTCCAAAATGTTCTCGCCTGAATGGGCATGGTGAACCCATCCAGTCCCCATCCATTGCGACCCCAGTAGAGGATAAAGCGGAAGATAATGGATGGATGTACAGCTGCTGCTTCCCAAATTTCCCTTTGGGATCCATAACGTATCTATTTATTTACCTCTATTCTTATGCTTAATCCTATGCTAGAGTCGGGGGGGGGGGAGGGGTACCCTATGCCTATGATAAACGATCACGTGTCTAAGTGTAAATGAATATTAAACTCGGCTGAACCCCCTCCACAGTAAAGGCTGGATGGTAATCACAGGGCACGAATTCTGCAGTTAAGAATCCTTTTACTGTGGAAAGTAGGGGCAATGTTGTTTTTTCCAGCGTCGATGGAAGAACGATGTAAATCTGTGCGACAACATGTTATTGACACTAAAAGAGAAGATGGAGGAAAGTTGATTTGCATGTACATGTCACAGAAACGGCAACTATTTTAAGAAACACTGTACAAAAGGTTTATAGGCATGTTTACAGTGTGCTTACAGGCCGAGCAGTGTTTTAAGGGAAAATCATTGACTCTTAAGAGTTCATTAGCAATTGCTCTTTCCATTTGCCAAACCAGCATAAAGGCTGTCTTTGAGTCGGGATTTTAACCAGCGGTGAGAAGTGCAAGGGTGGATCTGAAATACTTTTCACTGTGCACCTACTTCCTTTGAAATTTACCACAGCACCAGAGGATGCACAAGAATGGGGATTTGTCCAGGAGAGGAATTTCAAAGTTCATACCGTTCCTTCATAAAATAATCTTTAGAGGTTGGAGATCAGATGAGGTGGAGCTTCTGTAAACATACGACCATCTCAAAGAAAACACTACTGACGACTGAGCATGACAGGATTATAGATTTTGACGATACGAATATTGTCTAAGTAATGACGATTATACAATTATTAAGATTAATATGCAATAATTAACTTTACCAAAAAAAAAAAAAAAAAAATTTCTTATGTTCGTTCATCTAAACATTGGACATTTACAAAATGTACACCAGCAGTTGCTTAAAGTCATATTCTTTTGGATTTTTCATATATATATATATATATATATATATATATATATATATATATATATATATTTTTTTTTTTTTAATTCATTTATTCATTATTTTTATCTTACATTTTTTTATTTAGTTTTCATATTTCTATTTTTAAGATCAATAAAGTATCTATTTATTTACCTCTCATCTTATGCTTAAACCTATGCAAGTATCATGGGTGGTACCCTATGCCTATCCAGGGGAGAACATTATGAGCACTGGGTAGATTTAAATGCATGTTTTTGGACTGCGGGAGGAAACCGGAGAACCCAGAAGAAACCCACCAGGACACGGGGAGAACATGAAAGCTCCACCCAGGTTGGGTTTCAAACCTAGATCCCCAGCGCTGAGAGGCAGATGTGCTAACCACTAAGCCACTTTTTTGGGTTTGTTATTTATTTAATTTAGATGTGAAATAATATTGTCTATAAGGGTATATATACCCTTATATAGTCTCTGTGTGGGTGTGTGTATAAGTCTGTAAGGATTTATATACCCTTATATAGTCTGTGTGTGTGTGTGTGTAAGGAGATTTTATATATATATATATATATATATATATATATATATATATACACACACACACACACTTATATGGTCTGTGTGTATGTCTGTAAGGGTATATATACCCTTATATAGTCAGCGTGTGTGTCTGTAAGGGTTTATATAGTCCGTGTGTGTGTGTGTGTGTGTGTGTGCCCAGTAATAGTTGCCCTGTTCTGTATCTGCGCAGCACCCGGTACCTTTTTGCCTGGATGGTCATGGAGCAATAAGGACTCTAGTATAGGGATTATGCAGAAGATAAAGAATGGATAAAACAGTACTGCAAACCCATTCATTCATCCATTATCTTCTGCTTTATCCTCTATTAGGGTCGCGGTGGGGTTCCCCATGCCCATCCAGGGCAGAACGTCTCGGGCGCTGGGCAGATAGACCCAGGACAGGGCGCCAATCCATCGCTGGGCACACACTCACTCACACAGACACACTCTATAGGGGGCAATTTTGAGAATTCAATTACCTTAATCCATGTTTTTGGACTGTGGGAGGAAACCGGAGAACCCGGAGGAAACCCACGCAGACACGGGGAGAACATGGAAACTCCACTCAGATGGGGATTCGAACCGGGAATCCCTAGTGCTGAGAGGAGAACGTGCTAACCACTAAGCCACCGTGCCGCAAACTAAAACACTTATTCAATCAAGAAATTCCTCAAAGTTTTGCATCCAAAAATGTTTAGCGCAGCACAGTATCCCCCAGTCCATCTTTAAGGAGGTTGCTCTGAGACTAATATCTAATATTTCTGGTAATGAGTGCGGAGCTCGTTTTCTTTTTTCACAGTACATTCAGACTAAAGTCCCTAAATTCTATCGTAATAATTTTCAATAAGCCAAAATATACTGCGGATTTGCACAAGCCCAGGGAAAGCTGGAAAATGTCGTGATACAGAAGCATGAGCTTATAGTGTCAAAAGCAATGTCACTCACCAGGCCAACGATGGAGAGAGGTTCACTTCCAGGAGCCATGGCTTGAGGTTGGAATCGATGAGAACATCAAAACCATACAATTCTGCAGAAGCAGGCACGTGCACACACACACACACACACACACACACACACACACACACACACAGAGTAATTCAAACTCTAGCTTGCTAACATAATGCAGTTAGTGTCACTATAGAGGTCTGAGACCCGGAGCTTTTAAGGAAGCCTGATTTTCAATGTGTTTTTCTGCTACTGATTAAGCTGCATATAAAAGATCTAATCGTCTTCAAAATCTTTTTAAAAGACTGTTGTTAGGGTCATGGACAAAATTCAATATACTCTATTTAACGGCAAGATTAAACACAGACCGAGATAAGAAACATATTTATACCCACTGACAAACCCAATAAAATGTTATTAGAAGTATTTCTCGAAGACGATCGGAGCCAATTCTCGAAGCCAAAAATAAATGCATGGCAATAACTGTAGAAACCAAAAATATGCATTTGCAATCGTCGGAGCAGATGTTTTCTTCAAAAGAGGCTTACTGTGTGACTGAGTGACCTCACGATCTCCATTATTTTTCCTCAAGAGAGCACCTTTACACAAAGCACCCGTCATGCCGCCACATCACACACCGTCCACAGAGTAACCATTGATTTATTATCCTGCTCTACATGAGCAGAGCCCCCATCGTCCCCCGGCTTGATTACTGTAATGCATCGCTTGCCGCTCTCCCAGCGTGCACGATCAGGCCTCGGCAGCGGATTCAGAACTCTGCAGCTCATTCTGTGTTCAACCAATCAGTGAGCCCATGTTCATCATCATGGGTATAAATAATCAGCATTTAATCTGGATTTTTGGTGAGTGGTTATTCATTGATTGTCTTTCATGTAATCCCATATTAGAGTTGCTGGGGGGGGGCACATCCCGGGAACTGGGCAGATATACCCAGCACAGGGCACCAATCTATTGCTGGGCACTCACTCACTCATATAGACACACTCTATATTAAAGCATTTTATTTACCGTGGAAGCATACCGGAGAACCAGGAGGAAATGGACACAGGGAGAACATGGGAACTCCACCCAGATTGGGAATTAAACTTGGAGGGAAACGTGGGCGTGATAAATCAGTGGTTAGGGTTTTGAGCCATCAATGGGAAGGTTGGGGGTCCAAACCCATGTCCACTGAAGTTACCACCGTGGGACCTTTAAGCAAGTCCCTTAATCCTAATAAATATATATATATATATATATATATATATATATATATATATATATATATATATACACACACACAAAGAGATGGCCTAGTGGTTAGCATGTTCTCCTCTCAGCACTACGGATCCCGGTTCGAATCCCAATCTGAGTGGAGTTTCCATGTTCTCTCTGTGTCCGCGTGGGTTTCCTCCGGGATCTCCGGTTGCCTCCCACAGTCCAAAAACATGGATTAAATTTAATTGAATGCTCCAAATTGCCCCATATAGAGTGTGTTTGTGTGTCTGTGTGAGTGAGTGTGTTGCCCAGCAATATATTGGCGCCCTGTTCTGAGTGTATCTGCCCAACGCCCGAAACGTTCTCCCCTTGATGGGCATAGGGACCCCCCCCCCCCCACCGCACACGACCCTAGTAGAGGATAAAGCGGAAGATAATGGAAGGATATATAGACACAGAGACACACACACACACAGAGATAAAAGTCTAACTTACATAAAATGTATACATAATAAATAACAGTAACACACACACACTCAGGTGATGTGAAAATAGGAATGCTGGCAGGTCTGCTAATTTTCACCTTTAAATATTTACAGAAACTATACACAGACTATACATTAGCTTCATTCCCTTTAATGCCACGTCAATGAAAGGCTGGAAAAGTATTTTCCAAGTGTGAAAAAGGCACCTGGCAATTCTACAGTCTCTGCGATATTTATCTCTATCTTAAGCCTCTTAGACTGTGAGGGCTGGACAATAAAGTCCTTTTAGCAGAGAGGGAGTTCCCTGTGCTCAAATGAACCCATTCTGCTCTCTTCTCTTGGCATTCAAACAGCTGAGTTGCTGCTACTATGGCAAGTGTGTCGTTTTGTGAATATGTGCTTGTGTGAGGGATTAAATTTCAGTGCCAAGCTCTCACACTCCTGGATAAACATGAAGAGGGTGATCTACGGTTACTCAGAGTACAGCAATAACAGAATATAGCCGCTCAACAAGTTGGATGTGGACTGAAAGAATTGTCTGTAATATGTGAATGTCACTTCGAAACCACAGTTACGGCTGACGTAAAGCAGTCGAAAGGTGATTTCACCAAAGTGCTCCGACCCGAAGAAACCAAACGTATTCCGCCTCAACGGCGGCAACAAAACGGCTTATTTTTGCAAAGCGTGGAATAAAGCAATAAGGTACGAGAGGGCCGGCATTACTGTGGAAAAATCCCAAGAAACTTGGAGTGATTTATATACAATAACGCACATCCTCTCTCCCAGGCGCTGTGGAGATACACCCAAGACAGGGTGCCAATCTGTCGCTGGGCACGCTCACTCACACAGACACACTATATGGGGCAACTTGGAGAATTCAATCGACCTTGATTCTTGCACCCAGATTATTATAAAACGCATAGTTTTGGCACGGTGGCTTAGTGGTTAGCATGTTCTCCTCTCAGCACTTGGGATTCCCGGTTCGAATCCCCATCTTGGTGGAGTTTCCATGTTCTCCCCATGTCTGTGTGGGTTTCCTCCGGGTTCTCCGGTTTCCTCCCATAGTCCAAAAACATGGATCAAGTCAATTGAGTTCTCCAAATTGCCACATATAGAGTGTGTTTGTGTTTGTGAGAGTGTGTCCAGTGATAGATTGGTGTCCTGTCCTGCCCAGCGCCCCAAATGTTCTCCCCTGGATGGGAATGGGGAACCCCCCCCCCCGCGACCCTTATAGAGCGTAAAGCAGAAGATAATGGATGGATGGATGGATGGATGGATGAATAATAATAGGTGACCTGAAGTTAAAAGTTCCCGATTTGACCTGCTTCCCTTCCAAATTCGATTTTAAAAAATATATAATGGTGTTTTTTTGTTCTTGGTTAACTTCACCAAGATATGTGAAAGAATTTACTCTAAAGCATTTCATTGGAAGCTTCAGGACATACGTTTTTCATTGCACTGCTGATATTTCATTTCTGACCTCATGCGACTGCTTCCACCCATTGTTAAATTGTTTATACAGAGCCACCCAGAGCTGATTAGATAACAAATTGTTATGTTGTGATGGAGCAATGTCCGATTTCAGAGCAACAACGGAGACACCCAATTAATTGGTATCTAACACCAGTGTTATTGCTGCTGTGGCCTGCTGTTTTGTGCCACCATGCTGGTGGGCTTTGGTTTTGCGCTGAAGTTCGGGGTGCAGTCTTCCATTTATGGCCCGACGGCTCATAATGGCACTTTGTACTTGATCTCCCCTTGTTAATATTTATTTATTTTCCTTACTGTGCATATTTTGTGGTCGCGTTAATGCGGCCTCCTGGTATAAGACAGGGAGCCAGAGAGTAACTCTGCTTGTGCGGGCTGCGGCAGAGGGAAAGACCGGCGTCTGCTCCTAATTGAGGAAAAATGCGTAGCACATGGAGCTTGGTTGCCGGTTTGGTGAAGAACATGTGTGCAAGTTTGTTTGGAGGGTAATTAAGGTTTGTTCATGTAAGTGTATAAACGTGTGCAAGCGGGTGATTTAGGGCGAATAAAAAGTTATTGGCATGTTTGCCAACTTTGTATGCATTTCCTGGCTCGTGAAGCGGGTTTTATGATTTTTAGTTGTGGGCTCGTCCTTGTAGCTGTGTAACATTTACAAATCTTGTGAAGTGATGCACACACAGGGATTTTGTCCTCCACATTTTTTTTCAGCTTAATCTGATTATTTTTATTAAAGAGCAGTTAACATAAATACACACCGTACATGGTTTATACACAAATAAATACACAGAAACTTCCATCCATCCATCCATCATCTCCCGCTTTCCCCATGCCCAGTGCCCTGAAATGTTCTCCCCTGAACATGGGGAACTATTCATCCATCCAATATCTTCTACTTGGGTTGCGTCCCCATGGCCATCGAGGGGTAAACGTCTAAGGCGCTGGGCAGATATACCCAGGACAGGGCGCCAATATATCGCTGGGCACACACTCATTCATACATACACACTCTATATGGGGCAATTTGGAGAACTCAATTGACTTGCTCCATGTTTTTGAACTGTGAGAGGAAACCGGAGAACCCAGAGGAAACCCACGTGGGTTCTAATTCTGTACAATGCTACAATTTTCTGTATGTTTTATTTGGATTCTACAACATCCATCCATCCATTATCTTCCGCTTTATCCTCTATTAGGGTCGCGGGGGCTGGGGGGGGTTCCCTATGCCCATCCAGGGGAGAACGTCTCAGGCGCTGGGCAGATACACCCAGGACAGGGTGCCAATCTCTTGCTGGACACACTCACTCACACAGACACACTCTATATGGGGCAATTTGGAGAACTCAATTGACTTGATCCATGTTTTTGGACTGTGGGAGGAAACCGGAGAACCCGGAGGAAACCCACGCGGACATGGGGAGAACATGGAAACTCCACCCAGATGGGGATTCGAACCGGGAATCCCGAGCGCTGAGAGGAGAACATGCTAACCACTAAGCCACCTGAATTCTACAACACATGTTGCCTAAATATCCAAAACTTATGAACGGAGCCTGAAGCACAGACAGGTTCTGTGTTCTAGAACAGGTTCTTTAAGACTTCTCGAAAGTGAAAAGGCACTCTTGGGGTGGAATTACTTTTAGGACAAAGAGAAAGGACTTCTACCACATGCTACTAAAATTAACTACACGTTGTACACACGAGCAAATTAGGGCAAATTACTTACAGGCGCCAATACAGTCATATGAAACATAAATAGCTTCCACTTTGCTCCTCTATTCCACATCAGAGAAGAAAAGCGAGTAATAAAAGAACACATTACGCTGCCGCATTCAGATAAGAGATGCAGTTTCGCTCAGAAAAGGGTAACCAAGCTACAAAAGGGAGTACATAATAAGCCCTAAATGCTTGAGGGAACGGTTGGTGAGAATAAAAATAACAGTGGTACACAACACCCCCACATGGCTTCCATCCAAACGCGGGTGACAAGCAAAACAATGGAGTCTGTTATCCAGCAGCCTACTTGAGATTTCAGGTCTTGAACTTTTTCATTCCTGCGTATTATCATTTACACTCACGTCTGCTACTGTTTCATTTTACTGGAGCATCTCGGATAACGGAGACCGACAGAGAGCACGACAAACGAAAAAGCAGCACTGCGACTTGCCCAGACTTTCAGAGACCAACATTTTCTAACTGCAGCGGCTACAAGATCTTCTAAAAAGAATTACAGATTAGCATTTTAACGTGTTTGCGTGTTAAGTTTAGTCTTGAGGGAAAGAATTTTGTATAGCGCAATATGAATACGCTTTCTATTTGAAGTTTGATTTTTAGAAAATGTAAAAAAGCCTGGGCGGCACGGTGGCTTAGTGGTCGGTCGGTCGGTCGGTCGGTCGCACAGACAGACAGACAGA
>JAFMOD010000210.1:246644-278980 GCA_019802435.1 Corydoras maculifer
ACACTGACTCACACACAACGCTCACTCCATAAACACACATAAACACACACTGACTCACACACAACGCTCACTCCATAAACACACACTGACTCACACACAACGCTCACTCCATAAACACACATACACACACACTGACTCACACACAACGCTCACTCCATAAACACACACTGACTCACACACAACGCTCACTCCATAAACACACATACACACACACTGACTCACACACAACGCTCACTCCATAAACACACACACACACTGACTCACACACAACGCTCACTTCATAAACACACACACACACTGACTCTTACACAACGCTTACTCCAAAAACACACATCCTTACACACACTCTCGCGCACACTGGCACAAATACACACACTGGCACGCACACAAACACTTGTGCACCCGCACACTCACAAACATACACACAAACTCACACACACACTCACACTCACACACTCAGATGCACCCTATATAGGAGCAATTTAGAGCAACCAATTCACCTTGAATCCATGTTTTGTTTTGGTCTTTTGAAACCCGCTCCGAGATGAATGTTTTAACTACTAAGCTATCATGCTGATTTAATTAGCATAAATAGTGTGGCGTGTTGTTTACATCGAATGTTAACACTTTTTGATTGTAACAGCAAAGCAACGAAACTCAAACATTCTACTCCACTCATGTTTTCTGATGTTTATAGCAGCTGCAGTATTAAAAATATTCATGAGACATCATCTAATGAGTAAGACGAAAGCATCTCATGGATCTTCACTTACACTGCTGACCAGATAAATGCCTCGGCCTCTAGAAGACGCCACGGGTTTGATGATCCACGGCCCTTTGTCCTTGCAGAAAGTATCTAAGACGACATTGAAAGACAATTACATTTACATTTGGTCATTTATCACAGGGTTAATCACAACATCCCTGCAGCAATGAGGGTTAAGGGTCTTGCTCAAGGACCCACATTGGTAACTTCTGTGGACCTGGGATTTGAACCCCCAACCTTCAGATTGATAGCCCAACACCCTCACCACTGAGCTACCGCACATTATGACGACATATAAATTACTAAATTCAACTCTGGAGACTGGCTTAGTGGTTAGCACGTTCTCCTCTCAGCGCTTGGGATTCCCGGTTCGAATCCCTATCTGGGTGGAGTTTCCATGTTCACCCCGTGTCCGCGTGGGTTTCCTCCGGGTTCTCCGGTTTCCTCCCACAGTCCAAAAACATGGATCAAGTCAACTGAATTCTTAAAATTGCCCCATATAGAGTGTGTATGTGTGAGTGTGTGTGTGCCCAGAGATAAATAGGCGCCCTGTCCTGGGTCTATCTGCCCAGCGCCCGAGACGTTCTCCCCTGGATGGGCATGGGGAACCCCCCCGCGACCCTAATAGAGGATAAAGCGGGAGATAATGAATGAATGAGTGTTTCTATACTGAGGGTGACATACTGCAAAACTCCTGATATTCAGCAGGAAGCACGAAGGTCTGAGGCACGATGTGGAACTTCTGAAAGCCGTGAGCTTGTTGCATCCGCTGGATGTTTTTGTAGAGTCGGTCTTTTCGTGTCAGCTCATTCGACCTGGCAATAAATCAGAGTTCTGAAAATAAATATACAGCAAGAACGCTGACAAAATCTAATCCTCTAAACCACTTCAGTAATGTGCTTAAACATAAGAATGCTGCCGGAGCTCAGCGTCGCTGCTTTATCTCACAGCTCAGAGATGAAATGCAGTAAAAACAGTCGGCTCCGGATCTGTGAAACGTAAGAGAAAGCTGCTCTGCGTGAACGTCTTTCCTTAATGAAAGAAGGTAAACATGGTTCTTAAGCTGAAAGAAAATGACATCATGCTGTAAAACTTCTCAAAGTCTGGTGTGAGAGAAATTCAATGAAATTACACACACAGTCCCAAAACGCTGAATTAATCACGAGCTTTCACAGCTTCCAGCAAAGTCAAAAGTAAAAAAGAATCTATATATTTTTTTCAGGATTAATTAATTATGGGATGGCAATCTATCCTATTAGAAGACAAAATAACATAAAATAAAAAAAACTTTCAAATTAGCAATTAACAGTTTAAAAGAAAAACAGCCTTATAAGCCAAATTTTTATATTTTAAAATTGATTAATATATTAATGGGGCAGCACGCCTGCCTCTCAGTGCTGGGAATCCAGGTTCGAATTCCAATCTCTCCCAAAATGTTCTCCCTATGTCCGTGTGGGTTTCCTCCGGGTTCTCCCGTTTCCTGCCACAGTCCAAAAACATGGATCAAGGTTTGAATGCTTCAAATTGCCCCATATGGAGTGTGTTTGTGTGTGTGAGTGAGTGTGTGCCCAGCGATGGATTGGCGCCCTGTCCTGGGTGTCTCTGCCCAGCACCCTAAACGTTCTCCCCTGGATGGGCATGAGGAACCACCGCGACCCTAATAGAGGGTAAAGTGAAGATAATGGATGGACATATAATTTATTAAGTAAAAGAAAAAATATTGTCTGAATTACTGAATGAACATTCATTTAAATGAGATGGCACATCATACCTGGGGAAGTGGTTGACCTTCTGAAAATCTTGTAGGAGTCGGAGCTGATAAGTCTTGAGGTGGGAACCCGTCCACATTACATTAAAGTCATTACTATTTGGATGAACCTAAAGAGGTAGGGATTAAATTCTGAATAAAACCAAGCAGTTACATAGAAGCAGACGATTAAATGCTGGATATCAGTGTAAAATGTTAGAACAACCGGGTGCTGAGCGAGAGCGGGAGGCAGCACTAAAGACTTCACAAAGGGAATATTTAATAGTAATCTAATGGTATCTAATGTAATAGTATCTAATGGTCTGTGTGCGATAGAAACGAGAGCTTGAGCACATATGTTAATAAAACCAGTCCCTTTGTCCGATCAACCCTTATTGCACCCCATTGGTGTGTGTGTGTGTAAATATATATATATATATATATATATATATATATATATATATATATATATATATATATATATATAAACATTTTCAGTGCAAGGGCGGCTAGGTGGTTTAGTGGTTGGCATGTTCTCCTCTCAGCGCTAAGAATTCCCAGTTTGAATCCTAAACTGGATGGAGTTTCCATGTTCTCCCCGTGTCCGCATGGGTTTCCTCCGGGTTCTCCGGTTTCCTCCCACAGTCCAAAAACATGGAACAAGGTCAATTGATTTCTTCTGGGTCTATCTGCCCAGCGCCCGAAATATTCTCCCCTGGAAGGACATGGGGAACCCCCCTGCTACCCTAATAGAGGATAAAGTGGAAGATAATGGATGGATGGATTTTCAGTGCAACTTATATTTCTCCAGGTTCGAATGCTGATCTAGATGAAGTGAATTAGATGCTTTGAATTGCCCCATATCATGCGTGTACCATGAAATGTGTGCCTTGGGTGTATCTGCCCAGCATCTGAAACATTCTCCCATGGATGGGCATGAGGGAACCCCCCCACCACACTGGATGGGCTATGGGATGGACACCATGGATGGGCATGGGAAACCCCCCCCACCCCCCAATATAGGATTAAGCTGAAGATAATGAATAAATGAAAAAGACATGACTGCTTTAACAACAGACAACAGTCTAAACAAGTCCTGAAATGTAAACCCTTCCCCATTTTAAAGCATAATTATAGAACAGTCACTTCTTTTAGAGTTTTTTCCCCACACAGCCTTCCATGAATCACTGAACTTTACTGACTTAGTCTAAAAAAACAATTTGAAATAAATTCCTAAATCCAGCCATTCGGTCCTTCCACTTTCTTCGACTGAATCGGTGACCTTTTTTAAAACTCAAACTACTCCAATCTGCCGTCTTCCCCCTTCACCCTGGCCCTCTGTCCTTTTCCCTTTTGTGAAGCCAGATTTGGCATTGGCGCCTGTACTGGCTATGAGAAAGCCAGATGTTAGCAATAGACGTTTATTAAACCTTGGCTGAAGGGCTGCTGTGGTAGACACTAGCCTCGTCTTTGATGATGATTTCAGGGAAAGTCCAGCAGGACTGAAGTGAAATAAAAAGGGCATTAATAGTAAGTGCTCAGATAGCGTGATAATAGTGCAAGCACTCCCTCGTGAATCAGGATTAGCTATTTTGGAAGCCAATCACATAGGCATTTTCCAAGGGTGCATACCTAAGCTTTGACATCGCTGGTGTCGGTTAGAAAGTTAGTGGCAAACAGAGACTCCTTTACTGTATCTTGTTTCAAGTCTTTTATGAGAGTCTTACAACATGGTATTCGATGTATCTATTCAAAATAAATGCTGGCTATATGAAAAAATAAGAGTCTCAGGTACAGAGCTATTAATATCCCTTATGGACAAAAGTATGAAGACACACCATTGACTCACTACATTGAGGTGAATCATTCAGTCCTATGATTCATAGGTATATGACACAGTATAAAATCAAGCACCAGACAATGCAATTTGGACAATTTGGTCCTTTTTGTTCCAGAATGAATGTGTCCCAGTCCCAGTCCCAGGAAGACCTACTATTAACAAGCCTGTTGGGCATGGCATTTTATATATATATATATATATATATATATATATATATATATCCATCCATCTATCCATTATCTTCCGCTTTATCCTCTATTAGGGTCGCGGGGGGGGTTTCCCATGCCCATCTTGGGGAGAACGTTTCGGGCGCTGGGCAGATACACCCAGGACAGGGCGCCAATCTATCGCTGGGCACACACTCACTCACACAGACACACTCTATATGGGGCAATTTGGAGAATTCAATTGACTTGATCCATGTTTTTGGACTGTGGGAGGAAACCGGAGAACCCGGAGGAAACTCACGCAGACACGGGGAGAACATAAAAACTCTGGAAATCCCTAGCGCTGAGAGGTAAACGTGCTAACCACTAAGCCACCGTGCCACCCTATATATATATATATATATATATTGTATATTATGTCTTTAGAAAGGTCAACTGTGTATCACATTAATAGTACAGCAATATTATATTCTTCTGTATATTATGTTTATACAATCGCCATATCCTGTACATACCGTCGACACTGTACATGCTACACTTGCAGCTTATTGCACCCTAATTAGATGTTAAACTACATTTGTTGTCTTTTACTGTACATGCGTAATAACAATAAAATTTGATCTAATCTTATATGTGGGTAGGCAGCACGGTGCTAACTTAGTGGTTAGCACGTTCTCCTCTCATCACTATGGATTCCTCGTATCCCAATCTGGGTGGAGTATCCATGTTCTCCCCGTGTCCATGTGGGTTTCCTCCGGGTTTTCCGGTTTCCTCCCACAGTCCAAAAACATGGATCAAGTCAATTGAGTTCTCCAAATTGCCCCATATAGTGTGTATGTGTGTGTGTCTGTGTGAGTGAGTGTGTGCTCAGTGATAGATTGGTGCTCTGTCCTGGGTGAATCTTCCCAGCGCCCGAAACGTTCTCCCCTGGATGGGCATCGGGACCCCCCCCGCGACACTAATATAGGATAAAGCGGAAGATAATAAATGAATTAATTAATAACATGTGGGTGTCCCAATGCTTTTTTCCCCCCAATGGTGCATTTATGCAAAATCTGCTGTAAACATTTTTTTTATTCAAAGTAAACCAAGTTCTCTCAATATTTTTTTATATTCAGTCACTAAAATGTCACTGAAATGTCAAGCCACCTTCATGCTTTAGAATTACTGAGAGAGTAAAGTTTGATTATGATGCTGTACCTCATGGAATCCATGACTCATCAGAATGCCGCGGACAAGTCGACTCGCTGTGCGCACGATCTTGAACGCCAAGTTGAATTTTTCTGCAAGAGGTAGCACATTAACAAGGTCATATATTTCAACTTCAACCCGTTATTAGAGGTTTCGTGGAAGCGATGAATGACAAATGGATTCAGACAACGTTAACTTAACTTATGTGCAACAATATCAGAGCTAGTATCAACCCAACAAATTACATGTTAATTGGCAAATTTATAAAGTATATATACAGTATATATAGATAGATAGATAGATAGATAGATAGATAGATAGATAGATAGATAGATAGATAGATAGATAGATAGATAGATAGATAGATAGATAGATAGATAGATAGATAGATAGATAGATAGATAGATAGATACAGATAGATATGGTCAGTACGTTAGTACGTTCGCCTTTCAGCACTAGTGATTCCCGGTTCGAATCCCCATCTGGGTGGAGTATCCATGTTCTCCCCGTGTCCGCGTGGGTTTCCTCCGTGTTCTCCGGTTTCCTCCCACAGTCCAAAAACATGGATCAAGTCAATTGAGGTCTCCAAATTGCCCCATATAGAGTGTGTCTGTTCGTGTGAGTGTGTGCCCAGCGATAGATTGGCACCCTGTCCTGGGTGTATCTGCTCAGCGCCCAAAACATTCTCCCCTGAATGGGCATGTGGAACCTCCCGCGACCCTAATATAGGATAAAGCAGAAGATAATGAATGAATGAATGAATAATTATATATACACAGTATATATATATATATATATATATATATATATATATATATATATATATATATATATATATATATCTCAGTGGTGGGCTATGCATTTCACACTTAGACCTTCAGTAGTGCATTATCTGAATCACTACACCCATTAATTACTATTTTATGGCTATAAAACCTTTTATTATGCAGAAATGCAATATAAAGAGCTGTTGCAGCACAGATAGATAGCTCGTGTAACAAGAATACTTTAAAAGTTGCAATAATATTTAGAAAACAACACTTAAAAAAATCCAGATTAAATCCTGATAACTTGTAAAAAATCCATAATCCTTTTTTTACTCAAAAATATTTACACTTACAATTACATTTAGTCATTTAGCAGACGCTTTCATCCAAAGTGCCTTACAAATGAGAACATCACAAGTCAGTAGTTACGAAGAAAACCAGCTACACTGTAGAATTATTAAACCTGATCATTATCTGATCCTGCACATACACCCCCCCCCCGCCTTAATTTTTTTTAAAAAAATTTCTTACAACAGCTAATTGTTAAAAAGATGCATCTTCAGTAGTTTCTTAAAACTGCCAAACTGGACAGAGTTGGGAAGATTTTTTTCCCCACCATTTTTCAGGGGTCAACGCCACAGAGTGAGAATTAGCGAGAACATGTTAAAGTAGTTCAACAGGAATTGCTTTTCTATAGCCAATGAATCTGATGCTAAAAGTCGAGTCATATTCCTGGCTTCAATTTTGTCTTCGAATTAACTGAAATTGTCAAAAAAGTGCACTCTTTGAAAATCCAGTAAGCCGTAACGGGCTTGGTGTCGCCAATTTAAAATCTGATTGGTTGAAGCGACAGGTTGATCAACATTGAGCCGCAGAACTGACAGTCTGACAGCCTAGGCGGATTTCTTTAATCCTGGCAACAAATGATGGCTGAAATTTGATTGGTTAAATGCTCTAATAAGAAAATACAAATTCCGGTAGTGTGATATTCCTCACCCTTCATTATAAGGTTGTGTGGAAGCTGGAGGTGAGATCATAACATCTCATTGGTGATCACGAACAGGCACCATGCAAATCTTCAGTTACAAGTTAATGTTATTTTTTTGGTTCAAGACACCTTTTTTGATTGTAACTGAATCTATATTAATAATTCATTCTGGGCAGATAGACCCAGGACAGGGCGCCAATCCATCTCTGGGCACACACTCACTCACACAGACACACTCTATATGGGGCAATTTGGAGATTGCAATTAACTTGATCCATGTTTTTGGACTGTGGGAGGAAACCGGAGAACCCGGGGGAAACCCACGCGGACACGGGGTGAACATGGAAACTCCACCCAGATTGGAATTCGAACCGGAAATCCCTAGCGCTGAGAGGAGAACACGCTAAACCACTAAGCCGCCAGTCTCCAGAGTTGAATTTAGTCATTTATATGTCGTCATAATGTGCGGTAGCTCAGTGGTTAGGGTGTTGGTCTGTCAATCTGAAGGTTGGCGGTTCAAATCCCAGGTCCACTGAAGTTACCAACATGGAAACTCCACCCAGATGGGGGCTCGAACCGGGAATCCCTAGTGCTGAGAGGCGAACGTGCTAACCACTACGCCACCGTGCCGCATATTAATAATTGTTTAAAATTTTATATAAGTACAACAAATATCAGCATTAATCCCTTTTTTTAACCCAAAACATAAAATAACAAAATAAAAACCAAAAAGTAGAGATTTGTTGTAGATGATGCACAATTTTAAACATAAAATAACATCTTATAAAGTAAGGTGTGTACGAGCTACAGCTTTATCGACAGTTCAACTTTTTTTAATGCCTTGATACCTCCGATGGAGAAAATCTTTCCATCTTTAGAGACAACAGCTTCAGCGTGGAATAACAGAACGGGAATCTTCCTGCTGATGCCACTCCAAATAATACAGGCATCATCCCTAAAGAGAGAGAACACAAAAAAAACGAGCAATCAGCATTATTCAAATCCCAGGTCCACTGACGTTACCAACGTGGGTCCTTGAGTAAGACTCTGAACCCTCATTGCTCCAGAGATGCTGTGGCCAACACTGTGCTCACGTTGGATAAAAGCATCTGCTAAATGACCAAATGTAATGTAAAGTAATGAAAGCCTGGGCAAAACCAGGCCAAGAAGGGACAATTAATCCATCCATTATCTTCTGCTTTATCCTCTATTAGGGTCGCAGGGGGGTTCCCCATGCCCATCCAGGGGAGAATATCTCGGGTGCTGGGCAGATACACCAAGGACAGGGTGCCAATCTATCGCTGGGCACACACTCAATTTGGAGAACTCAATTGACCATGATCCATGTTTTTGGACTGTGGAAGGAAACCGGAGAACCCAGAGGAAACCCACACGGACACGGGGAGAACATGGAAACTCCACCCAGATTGGGATTCGAACCGGGCAAATATTAATTAAAAAAAAAAATATTAACAAACTTATTCATTCATTATCTCCCGCTTATCCTCTATTAGGGTCGTGGTGGGGTTCCCCATGCCCATCCAGGGGAGAACGTCTCGGGCGCTGGGCAGATAGACCCAGGACAGGGCGCCAATCCATCGCTGGGCACACACTCACTCACACAGACACACTCTATAGGGGGGAATTTTGAGAATTCAATTAACTTGATCCATGTTTTTGGACTGTGGGAGGAAACCGGAGAACCCGGAGGAAACCCACGCAGACACGGGGAGAACATGGAAACTCCACCCAGATGGGGATTCGAACCGGGAATCCCTAGCGCTGAGAGGCGAACGTGCTAACCACTAAGCCACCATGCCGCCCTATTAACAAACTAAATTGTAAAAACATACATTCCCTGGATTTTTTTTTTAATCTCCTAGGTTCTAGGGTAAAGGAGGACTTTAGACTTCCTTACTTAAAAAAAAGGGTTAAATATGTAAAATGCTTAATACTTGTCTGTTTTCTGTCAAACATCATGTTTGGCTTTAACTTGAAAGTCTCTCAGCATAAAACTGCTTAAAAAAAAAGAAAGAATTGTAAACTGCAGATCCTTTTAACAGTAGCATTGTATAAAAACCTGATGGAGTTCCAGAAGAAAAAAATACAAATGAAAAATAAATAAATAAAAAATCCTCACGCACAATGAGTAAGTTTGTAAGAAAATACTGAATACTGCAGCCAATTCAACCAGCGCCAGTGATAAAAGTGCATGCTCTACTGGAAATGATAGTGCAGATATGCAGACAGTAGAGAGGAATGCAAACAAAGGCTGCAGAACAGACATGACATGCTTTGTTTAGAGCACCTTCACATTAAGAGGCATCTCCAGTGGGAAGCTGTCAGGCAAATGCAAACTGACAAGCAGCTTAAATTCCATGTTCGCTCAAATAAAGAAGCGCAACTCTAAGGAATCTATTACATCCTGACACAATACTAAAAAAACCTCCATATTCACTGAAGTAAAGGATTTACAGCATCAAACCAGATCTATATAGAGAACAAAAGAGTTCAGAGTTGCTGATAAATGAATCGATTATTAGAATGAATCAGTTTGGGACCATGGTGCAATTACTGATCAATATATTTCCACATTTTACAGAAAACATACAGTACCTCATCAATAACCTCTTGCTATAGCCACAAATTAATCAGTACATTACTGCGAAGGAGTCGTACCCCTAAATAATAACAATAATAATAATAATTATAATAATAATAATAACACAGGCGGCACGGTGGCTTAGTGGTTAGCACGTTCGCCTCTCAGAGCTAGGGATTCCCGGTTCGAATCCCCATCTGGGTGGAGTTTCCATGTTCTCCCCGTGTCTGCGTGGGTTTCCTCCGGGTTCTCCGGTTTCCTCCCACAGTCCAAAAACATGGATCAAGTTAATTGAATTCTCAAAAATTGCCCGTTTAGAGTGTGTCTGTGTGAGTGAGTGTGTGCCCAGCGATGGATTGGCGCCCTGTCCTGGGTCTATCTGCCCAGCGCCCGAGACGTTCTCCCCTGGATGGGCATGGGGAACCCCACCACGACCCTAATAGAGGATAAGCGGAAGATAATGAATGAATTAATGAATAATAACACATTTTATTTCTAGGTGCCTTTCAAAACACTTTTGGTCACTTTAAAAAAATAAATAAATAAATAAATACAGCAAAACATACTAAAGGACACAACACGTACAACAGTGAGACAGCAGACAACAGTGAGACAGCAGACAACAGTGAGACAGTACAGTGGTGTTCATGTGGAATAGGTTATTTTGAAAAGATGAGTTTTTCCACATAGTACTCAGATAAGCATGAGGCACAAAAAGATGAGTGGGGTGGTTGTAAGCTTGTTGTTTTTGGTGGTTTTATTACATTTACATTACATTTGGTCCTTTAGCAGATGCTTTTATCCAAAGCGACTTACAAGGTGAGCACAGGGTTAATCACAACATCCCTGGTTCAATGAGGGTTAAGGGTCTTACTCAAGGACCCATACTGGTAACTTCAGTGGACCTGGGATTTGAACCCCCAACCTTCAGATTGATAGCCCAACACCCTAACCACTGAGCTACAGATTCCCTATCCCTATCAGTCAGATTTGAACTTTAAAAAAGCTTCAAGAATGTTCTTTTGAATCTAAACATATCCATCCATCCATTATTTTCTGCTTTATCCTCTACTAGGGTCACAGGGGGGGGGGTTCCCCATGCCACCATGAGAACGTTTCGGTCGCTGGGCAGATACACCCAGGACGGGGTGACAATCTATCACCGGGCACACACTCGCTCACACAGACACACTGTATATGGGGCAATTTGGAGCATTCAATTGACCTTGGTCCATGTTTTTGGACTGTGGGAGGAAACCGGAGAACCCGGAGGAAACCCATGCGGACACGGGGAGAACATGGCAACTCCACCCAGATTGAGAACCAAGAATCCCTAGTGCTGAGAGGCATACGTGCTAACCACTAAGCCACCGTGCCGCAAATCTAAAAATATCAGTCAGTAACACATCCATCCATCATCTTCCGCTTTATCCTCCACTAGGGTCGCGAGGGGGGGTTTCCCCATGCCCATCCAGGGGAGAACGTTTCGGGCGCTGGGCAGATACACCGATCTAACACTGGACACACACTTATTTACACGCACACAAACACACTCTATATGGGGCAATTTGGAGCATTCAATTGACCTCTGTCCATGTTTTCAGACTGTGGGAGGAAACCGGAGAACCCGGAGGAAACGCACGCAGACACGGGGAGAACATGGAAACTCCACCCAGATTGGGATTCGAACCGGGAATCCCTAGTGCTGAGAGGAGAACATGCTAACCACTAAGCCGCCTTCAATAAAACATTTAAAATTGTATTTTTAAATTCTATGTTAAGAGGAACTTTGCGTTCAACATGACCTTTTAATAAAACCGTTTGAATTTGGTTTCGGTTGAAAGCTGTGATCGTCTCTGGCATCAAATGACTTTGGTAATGCATGTTAATGACGCCTCTTGCTGGTCTGTGGATGTGAAACTGAATCCTCCTGTTTTGGGATCCGCAGAGCTATACATGTGCATGTCATAAATTAACTACACAGCAACTATAAAAAAAAAAAAAACTTGTAACACTTTTCATGAGCTTGCTATGAAGGCTGCCAAAATAGACAACTTGTTTCCCAATGACAGAATTTACAAGATATTGTTACATAATGAAACTGGAAAAGAAGCATCAGCATGCGCCATTTAAAGGCTAAAGAAAAACTAGTCTAGACTTTCAGAGAAATGAAAACGCAGTAGAAAAAGTCGATGAATCACTCAGACCTCAGAGCTGATGAAGCCCTTTAAAAAAATTACCAAACTTTCCTTGACCACGGTGATGACCTCGGATGATGTGGCTAAAGCTTAACCTCTATTATTCTATAGTCTCTTTAAAACAACATGTGCTTGATGGGAATGGAGCATCAGTGATATGTGATATAAGTCTAGTCTATAGAAATCTGGCAGGATTTTAGTGATCTCTTCCCAAATCTGTCCGTAAGGCAGAATCACTGAATAGTTTTTAAAAATTGCTGAAGACACATCTCTTTAACAAATACCTGTTGTGTAAAAAAAAAAAAAAAAAAAAAAAAAAAAAAAAAGGGGGGGGGGGGGGCGTGTGCCGTGGCAGCGAATAACATTCAGGTTTGATGAATTTACAGTATAGTTGGTTTTCTTCATAGCTTCTGATTTGTGGTGTTCTCATTTGTAAGTCGCTTTGGATAAAAGCGTCTGCTAAATGACTAAATGTAAATGTAAATGTCTTTAATAATTGTGTAGAAACAGTATGACTGAAGGCGGCACAGTGGCTTAGTGGTTAGCATGTTCTCATCTCAGCGCGAGGGATTCCCGTTTTAAATCCCCATCTGGGTGAAGTTTTCATGTTCTCCCCGTGTCCGCGTGGGTTTACTCCGGGTTCTCTGGTTTCCTCCCAAAGTCCAAAAACATGGATCAAGTCCATTGAATTCTCCAAATTGCCCCATATAGAGTGTGTCTGTGTGAGTGAGTGTGTGCCCAGCGATAGATTGGCGCCCTGTCCTGGGTGTATCTGCCCAGCACCCGAAACGTTCTGCCCTGGATGGGCATGGGGAACCCCCCCGCGACCCTGATAGAGGATAAAGCGGAAGATAATGGATGAATGAATGAGTATGACTAAGTGTACTGTGTACTGTGTACTGTACTGTGTGAGGCCACCATTCTCTGCAACTTCCTCCCCGGGGTTTAATAAAGTATTTTGATTCTGATATGATGAAAATGCTTTTTATATTTATTTTCCCAGAAAGTAAAATTTTAAGGAGAATTTTTATACATGAAAACAGAGTTACAGTCTCATCTTGTTATCTTTCACTTAAGCCTCCACTAGGGGGGGGTTCATCATTCTCATCCTGGGGAGAACGTTTCGGCGCTGGGCAAAAACACCCAGGAGAGGGTGCCAATCTATCGTTGGGCAAACACTCACACATACGAGAGACACACACACAGAGACGCATACACACACATATACACACACACACACAGAGACACATACACACACATACAGAGAGAGAGAGAGACACACACACAAAGAGACACACACACATACAGAGAGAGAGAGACACACACACACAAAGAGACACACACACACACACAAACACAGACGCATACACACACAGAGATGCATACACATACACACACACATACATACACAGAGACGCATACACACACATACAGAGAGAGAGAGAGAGACACACACACACACAGAGACGCATACACACACAGAGATGCATACACATACATACACACATACACAGAGATGCATACACATGCATACAGAGAGAGAGACACACACACACACACAGAGACGCAAACACAGAGAGCATATACACACACACACACACACACACACACACACGCATACACAGAGACACAGAGAGAGAGAGAGAGACTATAGGTGCAGCAATTTCTCATCTTATTATCTTTCTCTTAATCCTATACTAGGGACTTGGGTCAGAGGGGTTCCCCATGCCCATCCAGGGTTTTAAATATTTAAATATTCCAAAGTGACTCGGAGTAATCCCGGTCAGAGCACAGGGTTAATACAGCATCTCTGAAGCAGTGAGGGTTAAGGGTCTTACTCATGGACCCACATTGGTAATTCAGTGGACCTGGGATTTGAACCCCAAACCTTCAGCTTGATAGCCCAACGCTCTAACCACTGAGCTGCCACACCCTGGCACGCATGCACACACGCGCACACACACACACACAGACACACACACACAAAAAAAATATAGTGGCAAATAAAAGCAGCTTATTCACATTGAAACCATGTTTTTGAAATGTGGGAGGAAAGCAGGGAACCCAGAGGAAACCCACAAGGACACGGGGTGAACATGGAAACTCCACCATAAGGATTAAAACCTGGATCCCTAGCAATAAGAAACGAACAATACAAGGTCCTAACTCTGGACTACAGAACAATTTCTGGATCCTCTCCCTCTTACCTCTACTGTACTATCCAAAACCACATAGCAGCTTATTCACTGTGCTGCAGCGATGACTGCCACCTGGTGCCGTGACCTCACTGTGGTGCCAAATCTCACTCCACATCATTCAGTGCTACTAAACTGTGATGCTGAGACATTTATCAACTGTATCTCCCAAAAATCATACTGAACTAGAAGTCTCAATCAGGACAAATAGACAATATTCTCCCAAACAAAAAAAATTTACAGACTAACTTTACTGACTATAAAAAATGTTAACAAGCTGTGATACTCGTTAAAGGAGGCGTTACCGCATTGTGACCATGCAGTGTGCTCAGATTTTCTCCTCAAGCCTGTTTTTAATGGTAAAATATAGGAACATAAAAAAAGTCATTTCGCTACAAACATCACGGGTGTGTCTCGGGTGGGTGGTGGTGTGCAGAAGCCGGTTCATAAGGTGAAGGAGAATCCATTTCTCGCCAATCATTCACAAATTTGTGCTTAATTGCAGCTCCAGATTACATTTACATTACATTTGGTCCTTTAGCAGAAGCTTTTATCCAAAGCGCCTTACAAGGTGAACACAGGGTTAATCACATCATCTCTGGAGCAATGAGGGTTAAGGGTCTTGCTCAAAGACCCACATTGGTAACTTCAGTGGACCTGGGATTTGAACCCCCAACCTTCAGATTGATACCCCAACACCCTAACCACTGAGCTACCACACACTGAGCCACAGATTAAACACATTTGTGAGTCATGGATTTCAGCTTTGGCTTATGTATGGGTTCAGTTTTTTGTGTTTAGTATTTAAAGGAAGGTGTTTGTGTTGCTGCATGTGACTGTGGGGAAAACACTACGAACACACAAGTTAAATACAGGCAGATAAGCAGACAGGCAGACATTTACACCGGGGCAATTTCATTTAGTCAGTATATCTACAAATTTTTTTTTTTTTGGACTGCGGGAAACCTGAAACTCCTGGAGAGTAGGGCTGCAACTAACAATTATTTTGATAACCTGCTATTATTTTTTTTCAGCGTTTACGAAGCGCTGCAGGTGACGTAAGCGGTTACGACATTGCGAATAACGAATAACATCGCGAAATCGTGCAACACAATGAATCGATAAAAATCGATTATGAAAAGTGTCGACAACTAAGTACTGATCCATGTTTTTGGACTGCGGTAGAAAACCAGAGAACCCGAAGGAAACCCACACGGACACTGGGAGTAGATAGAAACTCCGCAAATATTGCATATGTTTAATTGTAGTTCAGTAGCTAAACTGCTACTTTGACCCTGAAATGAACATCGCTGCGTTGCTTGCCTCTGCGCAAAGTCAATCTGTAATTAGTTTTGAAACATCAACCATCAAACTTACATGAGCTCTTCATCGGAGGAAGACTCTTCATCCTGTTTAACCTGCGTCACGGCTGGCATTTCCACCAGAGATGTGAGGATCAACAGTAAATCAGTTCTAAATGATTAGAACCGCACACATCCCCAACCTGCAGGAGGAACCCAACAGAAGTTAGGGTACAGTTAGTGAGATCTACTTGAAGTCACATTTTTATTCATTCATTATCTTCTGCTTTATCCTCTATTAGGGTCGTGGGGGGGTTCCCCATGCCCATCCAGGGGAGAACGTTTCGGGCGCTGGGCAGAGAAACCCAGGACAGGACACTAATCTATCGCTGGGCACACACTCACTCACACAGACACACTCTATATGGGGCAATTTGGAGAACTCAATTGACTTGATCCATGTTTTTGAACTGTGGGAGGAAACCAGAGAACCCCACACGGACACGGGAGAACATGGAAACTCCACCCAGATGGAGATTCGAACCGGGAATCCCTAGTGCTGAGAGGAGAACATGCTAACCACTTAGCCACCGTGCTGCCGTATATATATATATATATATATATATATATATATATATACACATCTGGGTGGGGTTTCCATACTCTCCCTGTGTCCGTGTGGGTTCCTCAGGGTTCTCCGGTTTCCACCCACAGTCCAAAAACATGGATCAAGTCAATTGAGTTCTCCAAATTGCCCCATAAAGAGAGTGTTTGTGTGAGTGAGTGTGTGCCCAGTGATGGATTGGCGCCCTGTGCTGGGTGTATCTGCCCAGTGCTTGAGACGTTCTCCCCTGGATGGGCATGGGGAACCCCCCCACGACCCTAATAGAGGATAAAGCTGGAGATAATGAATGAATGATGGATGGATGAAGTTTTTGAATGGCTACAGCTGATGACGTCAATAAAGTACTATTTTACAGCCTAAAACCCGTAAACCAGCACAGGGCGTGACGTGTGCAGCTGTTAACGCAGTAGAAGGGCGCTGATTGGTTCTTTAAACGCGGATTAAAGGTGTTTTAATGTCGAGCTCGTACTGTTTAGCACAGCGAGCTAACTGTTACCGACGCTGCATTCAGATCGGAACGATAAAGAGCAGCAGACACGCGGAGAGTGCACATACAATGCGAAATACAACAAACTGACGGTTCATTCGATCCGCGAGAAAAGAAATAAGTGAAGAAACACAAACTTAACGCAACGCAGCTGAGCTTCTGCCATGAGCCGTAACCACAGCAACCGACTGACAGCCGACGGTCGACGCATGCGCAGTGATAACGCCTGCAAACGTACGGAGGAGACAAAACGCTTTTAGAAATAAATAAAGTAACCAGTTAATTAATCGATTTAGTAGAGAAAAATTATTATAAAACATATTTTAAGTTGTTTCATATTCATTCATTTAGTCCGTTTAGTTTTTTGTGTTATTCAGGTGTTTGCTTGGTTTTGGGTCACGTGGTCTCTTCTATCAAAAACATATAAGAGCAAAAATAGCAAACTGTAAAAGCCGAACATGTATATTAAAAAAGAATGTATTAATATAATTACCAAATATTGATATACATATATATAATCAATAAAAAAAGGAATGTATTCGTAACACATATACACTGATTAATATTTATGTTGTTTAGGTCAAATCACAAGGTTTATTAAATTTTATACAATTAAAATATAATTGGCGGCACGGTGGCTTAGTGGTTTGGCATGTTCTCCTCTCAGCTCTATGGATTCCCGATTCGAATCCCCATCTGGGTGGAGTTTCCATGTTCTCCCCGTGTCTGCATGAGTTTCCTCCGGGTTCTTCGGTTTCCTCCCACAGTCCAAAAACATGGATCAAGTCAATTGAGTTCTCAAAATTGCCCCATATATAGTGTGTTTGTGTGAGTGAGTGTGTGCTCAGCGATGGATTGGCGCCCTGTCCTGGGTCTTTGTGCCCAGCGCCCAAAACATTCTCCCCTGGATGGACATGGGGACCCCCCCCCCCCGCGACCCTAATAGAGGATAAAGCAGGAGATAATGAATGAATGAATTAAATATAATCCAGGTTGAAATCCCAATCTAGATGGAGTTTTAATGTTCTCCCCTGTTTGCAGGGTTTTATTACCTTATAGGTTTTTTTTACCTTATAGGAGTGGTAGCTCAGTGGTTAGGGTGTTGGGGTATCAATCTGAAGGTTGGGGGTTTAAATCCCAGGTCCACTGAAGTTACCAATGTGGGTCCTTGAGCAAGACCCTTAACCCTCATTGCTCCAGGGATGTTGTGATTAACCCTGTGCTCACCTTGTAAGTCGCTTTGGATAAAAGCTTCTGCTAAATGACCAAATGTAAATGTAAATGTAGCACGTGAAGACACAATTTGGGGGCAAGTGCTCAACCTAAATATTAGTGTTCAAATTTACTCAGGACAGGGTGCTAACCTATCACAGACATACACACACTATAAAAGGGCAATTTGGAGCACACAATTCACCTTGAATCCATGTTTTTGGACTTTTTTAAATATCGATGACATATTGGTCTATTTTCCTTTCACATTCCAAAAATATCCGAATTGTCCTTATATAGACTGTGTGTGTGTGTTTTTAGGAGAGAAAGAGTGTGTTTCTGAATGTGTGCCCAGTGATTGATTGGCGGCCTGTCCTGAGTATATATGCCAAGCTCCAGAAAGGTTCTCCTCTTGGTTCTGTACTTGATTTTGTCTAAAATGGCCAAAAAGCTGTAAACGTTCAGGAACCGCCCACTCTAGGTTTGTTCCACTTTGCTGCTTTACCACTTTCTACTCTTCTGAACGATTCACCTACTGGGTTTTGGAGGTTCGTCTGTGCTGTCTGTGTTTATGTCCCACAGTGACATCATGGCGTTAAGCTGCAGATCAGTCAGGTTCTTCTCCATCCATCCATCCATTATCCTCCACTTTATCCTCTATTAGGGTCGTGGGGGGGGGGGGGTTCCCCATGCCCATCCAGGGGAGAACATTTCGGGCGCTGAGTAGATACACCCAGGACAGGACGCCAATCTATCACTAGGCACACACTCACTCACTCACACAGACACACTCTATATGGGGCAATTTGGAGAACTCAATTGACTTGATCCATGTTTTTGGACTGTGGGAGGAAACCGGAGAACCCGGAGGAAACCCACGCGGACACGAGAGAACATGAAGACTCCACCCAGATGGGGATTCGAACCTGGAATCCCTAGTGCTGGGAGGAGAACATGCTAACCACTAAGCCACCGTGCCGCACTTCTGGTTCTCCATCAAATACGACTTGAATAGCGCTCTTGGTCATGTGACGATGCTGGATGTTAACGATTGGTTGAAAAACGAGAAAACTAGGCGGGTTTCATATCACGTGTTTTGCAACGCTCCACTGAGGAGATGGTCCGACAAACGCACGGCGATTCTCATTTGTCGCTTTTGCTCGTCCCGGCAGCCATTGGCAGAGAAATGAGCGTTCTGATTGGTTCGTGCGTCTCATTCGACGACATATTTAGAGCGAGGGCACTAGACGGTAAGGTTAAAGGGAGCGACTTTTCACATTATGTAGTGCACTTATAAGGGGACTGAAACCAATTTGGTATTCAGCCAGTGTTTAGCTCGACGTTTGAATACTATTGGTTCTTTGCTGTAAGGCTAAAGCACAAGATCAGCGCTTTAACTTAAGGTGAGAAAATAGCTACAAAATCCTTATTGTTTATATTTTTATATATGATTTAATTAGGCGGCACGGTGGCTTAGTGGTTAGCACGTTCTCCTCTCAGCACTAGGGATTCCCGGTTCGAATCCCCATCTGGGTGGAGTTTCCATGTTCTCCCCGTGTCTGCGTGGGTTTCCTCCGGGTTCTCCGGTTTCTTCCCACAGTCCAAAAACATGGATCAAGTTAATTGAATTCTCAAAATTGCCCAATTTAGAGTGTGTATGTGTGAGTGAGTGTGTGCCCAGCGATGGATTGGCGCTCTGTCCTGGGTCTATCTGCCCAGCGCCCGAGACGTTCTCCCCTGGATGGGCATGGGGAACCCCACCGCGACCCTAATAGAGGATAAGCGGAAGATAATGAATGAATGAATGATTTAATTAAACGGAATGTATATTACATATTGTATTTAGGTAAAAATGTTGGTATTTCAAATTTGGTAGAACGTAATAATATTTATTTCCATATATATAATATATTAATGCTGTCATAAACATTATTATTGTATTTTTTAATTTAATACATGTGAATTAATCACCACCATAGTTTTGAAAAAGAATCCACAAGGAAAGTAAAAAATTGGTAGAACATAATAATATTTATTCCCATATATATAATATATTATTGGCATCATAAACATCATTATTGTATTTTTTTATTTAATATGTGCTAATTAATAACCAACATACTAAAAAGAATCCACAAGGGAAGTAAAAATTTGGTAAAACCTGCAGTAATAATATTCATTTCCATATTAATTCATTCATTATCTTCCTATTAGGGTCGCGGTGGGGTTCCCCATACCCATCCAGGGGAGAACGTTTCGGGCGCTGGTCAGATACACCCAGGACAGGGCGCCAATCCATCACTGGGCACACACTTACTCACTCACACAGACACACTCTATATGGGGCAATTTTGGGAATTCAATTGACTTGATCCATGTTTTTGGACTGTGGGAGGAAACCGGCGAACCCGGAGGAAACCCACGCAGACACAGGGAGAACATGGAAACTCCATCCAGATGGGAATTCGAACCTGGAATCCCTAGTGCTGAGAGGAGAACATGCTAACCACTAACCACCGTGCCGCCCTCTTTAATCATAACTTATATTTTTTATTTGGTTTTTTTATAATTTTTAGTTTATATCCATTACACTGCCGTACTTGTACAGTTTCTCCTTTTATAAAAAAAAAAGTATTGTACATTGTAAATACACATTTCATTTTACTTTACTATTTTGTAATTGGCACGGTGGGTTAGTGGTTAGCACGTTTCCTCCGGGTTCTCCGGTTTCCACCCACAGTCCAAAAACATGGAACAAGTTAATTGAATTCTCAAAATTGCCCCATATAGAGTGTGTCTGTGTGAGTGAGTGTGTGCCCAGCGGTGGATTGGCGCCCTGTCCTGGGTGTATCTGCCCAGCGCCCGAGACGTTCTCCCCTGGATGGGCATGGGGAACCCCACCGCGACCCTAATAGAGGATAAGCGGGAGATAATGAATGAATGAATAATTCCAAATTTTGAACCTTATGTGGAGATGTCAGAAAAGAATTTCACTGCACGCTGTACTGTGTATAACGACGCATGTGACTAATAAACCTGATTTGATTTGATGTTTGACACTGTTATTGTTTAATGTAAAAACATGTAGGAATAAGGAAACAAACCGTTGAAATGCATCTTTAAACAGGGCAGTTGTGACCTAATGCTTTTTAATAACTCTGTCTGTATACCTTCTCCAGCTGCAGCGGTTAGTGCTTCAGGAACCATGAGTCGGTTTTTAAACCTCCTAAGAAGCTGGCTGGTCATGGTGTCTGTCATGGCTCTTGGGAACACTGTGCAGAGCTTTCGTAACCACAGCTTTCTGTCGGAGAAACTTTACACTGGCACACCGGATTTTGGTAAGTACTATTATCCCTCACAATCATAAATTCTATTAAAACGTAGTAAAAACATACTGATGTGTCTGACATATTTACCAGTTAATGGTCTTCAGGCGAGGACATTTGGAATATGGACATTACTCTCATCCATCATTCGTTGTGCCTGCGCCATGGACATTCAGAACAAAACGTAGGACTGCTGTCAGACCTCCACCTTGGTTTTAGTTTATTACGGGAGATTTGAACCTTGTATTAAATGTACTCATGACCCTGTTCTCTGTCTTTTATTCTCCCCTATTGACATTTTAGACTTTATCACATCACTCTATGGACGTTTTTTCTAGCTTTGGGTCATTTCTTGTCTGAAGCTTTTATCTATAAAACAGCTCCACTTACCATCGGGGTTATGACCCCGCTTTTTGTGGCAGGTGAGTTATGATTGTTGAAAATGTTATAAAGCTACATTTAAATGACCAGTGCTTGCACATTAATGGGATCCATGTTGTATCCCTTTAACTGCAGGGTATCTATGTTCTACTGGGAAGAAGCAATCTGTATTAAATTAATCATTTAATAAAACTGGCCAATGCAAACGAATGACATCATAAACCCAATGTACACTTAGCGTAGCCTGAGTATTATTTCAAAACCTGTTTCCCACCATCTTAAAACCATGATTGATTCACCTATGGATGCACACATCATTAAAAACTGGTTTCTTTAACATCATAATGAGTTCGTGGCTCTGGAACTCGCTACCCCATGGACTATGCAACACCACCTCCCTCTCTCTGTTTAAAACTGGCCTAAAAACTCATCTTTTTAAATGAGCTTTTAACTGGTAATTATTACTGATATTATTTTATTTTTGTAATTTAAATTCATGGCTAATTGCACTTTACTTTCTTTTGCACATGCTTATTTTTAAATGTAAATGTTCTTAATATGTATGCTTTCTACAGCGGCCTTGGGTGTTTTGAAAGGCACTTTTAAAGAAAATGTATTGTTATTAATTATTATTAGTGGTTAGCATGTTCTCCTCTCAGCACTAGGGATTCCCGGTTCGAATCCCCATCTGGGTGGAGTTTCTGTGTTCTCTCCATGTCTGCGTGGGTTTCCTCCGGGTTCTCCGGTTTCCTCCCACAGTCCAAAAACATGGAAAAAAAGTCAAATGAGTTCTCCAAATTGCCCCATATAGAGTGTGTTTGTGTGAGTGAGTGTGTGCCCAGCGATAGATTGGTGCCATTTCCTGGGTGCATCTGCCCAGCGCCCAAAACTTTCTCCCCTGGATGGGCATGGGGAACCCCCCGCGACCCTAATATAGGATAAGACAATAAATGAATGAATATTATTTTTATAGCTCACTGTACTGAAATGACCTCCACATTCACCAGAACTTAATCTAATAGCCAACAATTCTAAATCAACTTGCCATCATGTGAATACACTGCAAAACCTCTAAGATTGGCTCCAGCATTTTATTAAAATAAGGCAGTTTTGGAGCTAACCTGGTACTAAGTGCCCCACATTTATCCATTGATCTATTATCTTTCACCAAATCCTTTACTGGGGTCACGTGGAGGGGGGGGGGGGTTCCCCATGCCCATCCAAAGGAGAAAGTTTCAGGCACTGACCAAATACACCCAGGGCAGGGTGCTGATCCATCACTGGGCACAGTCACTCACACAGAGACACACAAACACACACTATATGGGGCAATTTAGAGTATTTAATTTATTTAAATCCATGTTTTTGGACTGTGGGAGGAAACCGGAGATCCTGGAGGAATCCCACATGAACAAGGGAGGAATATGGCAACCCCATCAGATTCGAACCTGGAACTTCATCCATCCATTATCTTCCGCTTTATCCTCTATTAGGGTCGCGGGGGGGTTCCCCATGCTCATCCAGGGGAGAATGTTTCGGGCGCTGGTCAGATACACCCAGGACGCCAATCTATCGCTGGGCACACACTCACTCACACAAACACACTCTATATGGGCCAATTTGGAGCATTCAATTGAATTGATCCATGTTTTTGGACTGTGGGAGGAAACCGGAGAACCCGGAGGAAACCCACGCAGACACGGGGAGAACATGGAAACTCCACCCACATGGGGATTCAAACCAGGAATCCCTAGCACCGAGAGGAACATGCTAAACCACTAAGCCACCGTGCCACCCGTTGCCCAGCCCCATCTACTTTTTAAAATTTGCTGCATTAATTGGTGTTTTTTTATTCCAAAGCACGTTTAATAAGCGTATTTCACCAAACTATGCTACAGTCCACTTCTCCAGGACTAAAGTTATATATAATATAAATCCTAATTTAAGACTTTTGTTTAATATTTCATAACATTGACGTTTCATATTTCTTTATGTTTTTTTTCCTCCTAGGGTGTTCTATTGTGGGCATGTTAATTGGGTTCCAGTGTATCACAGAGCCGCAGGAAGTAACCGGAGCCAGACAGAAGAAAAGAAATTAAATTGCCTTTGTGACTCAGTATCCCTCAGTGACTCTTAATGAGAAGAGAACGAGGACTGAATGGGTTTATTAGTGCTGCTCAGACACAACAAACCTTTTACACGGACCACTGTGTGGTGTAATAAGACCGGCACGACATTAACACTAAGCAGCTTGAAACTTTGGACTATATTATTTATAGCATATACAATTCAGTGTATTGGGCGGTACGGTGGCTTAGTGGTTAGCATGTTCTCCTCTCAGCACTAGGGATTCCTGGTTTGAATCCCCATCTGGGTGGAGTATCCATGTTCTCCCCGTGTCCGTGTGGGTTTCCTCCGGCTTCTCCGGTTTCCTCCCACAGTCCAAAAACATGGATCAAGTCAATTGAGTTCTCCAAATTGCCCCATATATAGTGTGTCTGTGTGAGTGTGTGCCCAGCGCCCGAAACATTCTCCCCTGGATGGGCATGGGGAACCCCACTGCGACCCTAATAGAGGAAAAAGCGGAAGATAATGAATGAATAAAAGGGTTGCGGTGGGGGGGGGGGGGTACCCATGCCCATCCAGGGGAGAACGTTTCAGGCGCTGGGCAGATACACCCAGGACAGGGCACCGGAAATCCCTAGTGCTAAGAGGCGAACGTGCTAACCACTAAGCCACCGTGCCGCCCCCACCCGTGACCCTATTATAGGATAAAGCGGAAGATCATGAATGAATTCAGTGTATTAAGAGCTGAATCGAATACACATATAGTTAACTACAGCAGCTCTAGTGCGCAGTGATTTCATTTATTCATCCACTTTATCCTCTACAAGGGTCGCAGGGGGTTCCCCAAGGCCATCCAGGGGGGAAATAGTTACTCAGATCGAACCTGGATCCCCAGTGCGGAGAGGCCAACGTACTAACCACTACGTCACTGTGCCGCTCTCTCCTTATTTTATTAATTTCTGTAACACATCTCCTTCCACATTGAGCTGGAAGCATTAAACTTTACAGGACAGTAACAATAGGGCGTTTTCCCATCCGAGTGTCCCGGCGGTGTCCACCCAGCGGCGGACGGACAAATTTTCTTATTGAATCCGATAATACAGCAACATATTCACAGCAGGTTGACTTAGTGGTTGGCACGTTTGCCTCTTAGCACTGGGAATCTAGGTTCGAATCCCAATCTGGGTGGAGTTTCCATGTTCTCCCTGTGTCTGCGTGGGTTTCCTCCGGGTTCTCTGGTTTCCTCCCACAGTCCAAAAACATGAATTACGGTCAACTGAATGCTCTATATTGCCCCATATAGAGTGCGTGCCTTTGTGAGTGAGTGTGCCTAGCGATATATTGTTCTCATTTGTAAGTCCATCCATTCTCTTCCGCTTTATCCTCGGGGGGGGGGGGGGTCCCCATGCCCATCCCCATCCCCATCCCCATCCCCATCCAAAGGAGAAAGTTTCAGGCGCTGACCAAATACACCCAGGTTCCAGGGTGCCAATCTATCGCTGGGCACAGTCACTCACACAGAGACACATATAAACACACACTATATGGGGCAATTTAGAGTATTTAATTTACTTCAATCCATGTTTTTGGACTGTGGGAGGAAACCGGAGATCCTGGAGTTATCCCACATGAACACGGGAGGAATATGGCAACCCCATCAGATTCGAACCTGGATCTCCAGTGCTGAGAGGGAATTTTCTAACCATCGTTGGAATGGTTGCCCAGTCCCATCCATTATTTTCCGCTTTATCCTCTATTAGGTTTGCGGGGGGGGTTCCCCATGCCCATCTTTGGGAGAACGTTTCAGGCGCTGGGCAGATACACACAGGACAGGGCACCAATCTATCGCTGGGCACACACTCACACATACACACTGCATATGGGGCAATTTGGAGAATTGATCTTGATCCATGTTTTTGGACTGTGGGAAGAACCCGGAGGAAACCCACGCGGACACGGGGAGAACATGAAAACTCCACCCAGATGGGGATTTAAACCAGGAATCCCTAGCGCTGAGAGGAGAACATGCTAACCACTAAGCCACCTTGCCGCCCTCATTTGCAAGTCGCTTTGGATAAAAGCATCTTTAGTCATCTAAATGACTAAATGTTGAGTGTACACCTGCCACCCATCACAGATCTGACACCGAGTGAACTGAAGCTGTTCGGGTCATTACATCATCATCATCATCATCATCATCATGCATGTCAATGTGTCGACAGACAGAACATTTCATAACTCAGATGTAACTAAGGTCAGGTGTGTAATTATCGCTTCTAGTCCGTCAGATTAGAAGGCACCTGCTGGATGTTTGCTGGTGTAACTTGAACTTTAATCTTTACAACGTTTGCACACTACAAATGAGGCTCTGTATACAGGGTCAATAAACTTTGTCAGGAAACTCAGCTGAGATCGTATTTAAGATGTGCAAATGTAAAACTTGTTAAAGTTCGAAAACACAAAGCGAAGCTTTGTTTTCACAAGACTGTTATTGGATGTAAAACTATTATACACTTAATACAACAGCATAACGTAACAAAACGGCAGTGTTCTTAATAACATATAAACATAAATTTGAGGAACACAGCACATTTTAGTTAATGCTAATACACATTTGGTAAATGAATAAAAATAAGTTAGCAAATTAGTCACAAAGGTTAATAGAATCTAAACTGACTTACAGATCTGTAAAAGAAACCAAACTACAGGTGACACTATATACAGTAGCTTCTACACACAATTGCTTTACAAAAAACATTTTATTTTAGGATCTTTGATGATTAAATATATCTATATTCACTGCCCAGCTACTTTATCAGGTACATCAGTTTTCTTGATGCATTGTGCATTATATCATCTTCATGGAATAAGGACTAGAGTTACCCATGTCCAGGGGAGAATGTTTTGGATGCTAGGCAGATACACACATGACAGGGAGCCAATCCAATTCATCGCTGAGCACACGCCCTCACACAGACACACACACACACTATATAGGGGCAAAATAGAAAAGCCAATTCACATTGAATCTATAGTTTCAGACTGTGGAAAGAAGCTGAGGAAAACTTGAGTCGACACGGGGACAACATCAAAATCCATCCAAATACATCGAGCTACATCCAAAAGTGTAAATTTACCAATTGAGGTAAATTTACCAAGGTTAACAAACAAGCTGAACTTTTCAAGTTTGTTCCTGAACTTTATCTTTCCAGTTGTTTGCTGGATTAAATATAGCTACATTTACTGCCCAGACAATATAGGTACAATATAGAACACACAATATAGGGGCAATATAGAACAGCCAATTCACATTGAATCCATGGTTTCGGACTGTGAAAAGAAAACGGGGACAACATCAAAATCCATCCGAATACATCAAGCTACATCCAAAAGTATTTAGGAAGAAAATCTTGGTTGAATTTTTAGTAACTGATTTAGCACCAACAATAAATCAAGTAAATAAAAGATTGCAGTGAATATGATACACTAACTGTTTTATAAGTTTAAAAATAGATCTAAAATATATTACATGATAAGTAGTCATGTCACCTGTAACAGAAACAAAAAACAGCCCAGGAACTTGTCCGATACATTTATAAAAACTGACAAATTAATGATGTTAACTTCCGTGGAATGGAATGAGATGTTAAATGTACAACCTGAACAGACGTACACAGGGTATAGTGTGTTAAATTGGTTCAAACTAAACTACAATGTTTTTAAAAACAAAATCATGATATTTTTAAGTACTGAATGTTAGTGTAGACAGAATTATTCAAGGCCCTAATCTTTAGAAATCTATGCCTTTAGTATAAATAATGCGACATGCAGTTCAGTGCAGATACATTAGGTTCATGTTACATATAAAATCGATTTTGACTGTTCTGGAGGACATTGTGCTGGTTTCAGCTGATAACCTACCATCCCCTCCTCTGTCTGTCAATATGTTTCTGTAACCATTTTAGTTCTACAGCTTCACCTCTTTTAGGGATGATATTCCAACTTCTTGGATCCCTGGTAATTTCTAAACAAGTCAGAAAACATTCATTTAGTGTAAATAAAATGAAATGAAAGCAATATTTTTAGTTTAAATAAATTAAGAATATAGACATGAAGAACAGGGCTGCACAATGGCTTAGTGGTTAGCATGTTCCCCTCTCAGCACTAGGGATTCCTGGTTTGAATCTCAATCTGGGTGGAGTTTCCATGTTCTCCCCGTGTCCACGTGGATTTCCTCAGGGTTCTCCGGTTTCCTCCCACAGTCCAAAAACATGGACAATTGCCCCATATAGAGTGTGTCTGTGAGTGAGTGTGTGCCCAGTGATGGATTGGCGCCCTGTCCTGGGTGAATCTGCCCAGCGCCTGAGACGTTCTCCCCTAGATGGGCATGGGGAACCCCCCCGACCAATATGAATCAGCCAATTCATCATAAATCCAAGTTTTTGAACAATGGGAGGAAACTGGAGAACCCGGATGAAACCTGTGTGGTTACAGGGAGAACATTAACATTAGCCTCGGCAAAAACTCACAAATTTATAACAAAATCTTATTTAAAAGCCTTCCCCAAACATTCATTCATTATCTTCCGCTTTATCCTCTATTAGGGTCGCGGTGGGGTTCCCCATGCCAATCCAGGGAAGAACGTTTCGGGCGCTGGGCAGATACACCCAGGACAGGACACCAATCAATCGCTGGGCACACACTCACTCACACACACACACTCTACATGGGGCAATTTGGAGAACTCAATTGACTTGATCCATGTTTTTGGACTGTGGGAGGTAACCGGAGAACCCAGAGGAAACCCACACGGACACGGGGAGAACATGGAAACTCCACCCAGATGAGGATTCGAACCGGGAATCCCTAGCGCTGAGAGGCGAACATGCTAACCACTAAGCCACCGTCCCGCCCCTTCCCCAAACAGTTCTACAAAAACTTGCATATCTGCACCATGGTTCATCTTAAAATCAGATGTGAATTCTCTAGCTGTGATGACCGTACTGTTGTTATTGTGTATTTAAGACCTAACACAATTCAAAGTTACAAAGATTTAACTCTTGTACTATGTAAAGCAGACTCACCTCTGCTGCCTGTTCTCTGGCCTGTTCGTTAGCCCTCTGTCGGCGCAAGTCTGCCTTAATAAAAGCTGTAAAAAGAAATAAAGAGCTTAAACACTACTCTCGGTTTGTTGTTACTGTTCTTAGCCACTAGAGGGCAAACTCACCAACATACTGAATACAAGACCTTGTACAAGGTCTGGGAAACAGAATTCTGTCAACTAACTGTACAGTACTGTTATTTTTTCACAATAACATTTTAATTTTATTAAACATTTTACTTTATAGTATTTTATAAATATTAATGATTATTTTTTGACAAATATTTTTTTCACATTTATTTACAACAGTTTGTTAAAGTCATTTTTAAAACAATTCTCTGTATTATAACTAAACGGCAATATATATTTAGAAACTAAATTTAGTTTATTAGTCATGTGTGCCTTTTTTTTTTCTTTCCTGTCCTGGGGATATCTGCACAGTGCCTAAAATGTGTCCCCTGGATGGGCATAGTGGACCCCCCCCACCCCACCCCCTCAGAAACCCTAGTCCCTTGTATAAGATTAAGGGGAAGATAATGTGATAAGATGTAGTGCAAAAAGCAAGGTCCATAAAGTCATGGTTGGGTAAGTTTGGCTGACCCACACAGAATCTTAAACTTACCACTAAATATCTCACAATATGAGATATGTAGTTTTTTTTTTTAGGAAAAAGCTGCAAAAGGCAACCAAGATTTAAAAACACATGTAATTTGTAGGTGTCCTAATACTTCTGTCCATATAGTTTAGTACTATAACTTTATACGCTTTATCCTCTACTAGAGTCGCCATTTCCCATGCCCAACCATGGGAGAACGTTTTGGGCGCTGGACAGATACACCCAGGACAGGGTGCCAATCTATCGCTGGACACACACTCACTCACACACACACACACCCCATACGGGGTAATTTATTTTTTGGAGAATTCAATTGACCTTATTCCATGGGGGGGGGGGGGTCCCTAGTGCTGAGAGGCGAACGTGCTAACCACTAAGCCACCTACTGCCCACGTCATAACTTATATATTTTTTTAATATATTTTTGTTGTTGCAACATCCCTGATTTATTTACTATAATACACTTTATATATGTACCTGGATTGAACATACAGTCACTGTGTAATTATACACAAATCAAGATGACATATACCTGTAATAATGGTACCCAAAATGAGAAAAGCACAGAGGAAGATGTTTCCAGCCACTGTGCTGTACGAGTCAATGATCTTGCCCTGGCTGATGGTGAATATGATTCCAAATATCTAAACAGAGAAGCATAATAACTGATAAGTTAAATTTCAGAAAATTACAATATAAAAATTGTAAAAAGTACTTTTTATTACATAAGGGGTGAGTCAGGTATTGGTCTACCTGTGCTGAGCAGTTGAGCAGGCCTGAGGATGTGCCCTCTGACTCCGGATAGGTCAACTCCACTGCAAACTCAAAGCCTAATGGCAGGTAACCAGTCATGAAGAATCTGTGGTGAACAGACAAGATAAGTCAAACAAAAAGAAGTAAATGAATAATATATAATTATGGCGGCACGGTGGCTTAGTGGTTAGCACGTTCGCCTCTCAGCGCTAGGGATTCCCGGTTCGAATCCCCATCTGGGTGGAGTTTCCATGTTCTCCCCGTGTCTGCGTGGGTTTCCTCCGGGTTCTCCGGTTTCCTCCCACAGTCCAAAAACATGGAACAAGTTAATTGAATTCTCAAAAAATTGCCCCCTATAGAGTGTGTATGTGTGAGTGAGTGTGTGCCCAGCGATGGATTGGCGCCCTGTCCTGGGTCTATCTGCCCAGCGCCCGAGACGTTCTCCCCTGGATGGGCATGGGGAACCCCACCGCGACCCTAATAGAGGATAAGCGGAAGATAATGAATGAATGAATGAAGGATATATAATTATTTAAAAAGTGGTAATATGTAGCAAATAACAAAAATCTCTTACCCAAGTGTTGCTGATGTAATAAACACAACCCAAAGATGACCCAAGTTAAGGGTGAAGGTGTAGACTACCATTCCCACAAAGGACAGGACGTAAACTGCGAATGTTGTCTGTCTGAGCAAAAGATAAAATTTCAAAGCTGTGATGTGGGTTCACGCAGTAAGAAAAAAATAATAATAAAAAAAATTAAAATAAAAATACTGTCCACTACTTAATTACTGTATTTCATCAGCTCTAACTGCTTTTCTTGTTTTGAGGTATCACCAGCTTAACATTCATAATACTGCTACAGCTTCACAGAAATCAGAATATTTATTTTAATCCCTGGAAGGAAAATTACAGTTGTTAACTTGTACAGTTGTTGAGCTGTGATGTATTAAAATAAAAAATAATGAATAGAATATATAATTTAAAAAATCAATAAAATAAATTAACAATAAGCACTTCTATAAAAGCAAAAGAAAAATTAAATCTACTCACATATCATATATATATATATCATATATCAAATATAAAAGTACAAAATTATAATGCAAATAGAAATATGGAAATACCTTCAGCTATTTTGATATATACACATATATTGCATTAATGAACCATATGACGTGATGTATTTTAGTATTGCACATATAAACCATATAAATTGGTATTGCACATATAAATTATATTACATATTTTTAAAAGAGCTATGGAGTTTGATGGCCACAGGTAGGAATGATCTCCTGTGTCATTCTGTGTGCATTTAGAGGGAACGATAATTTCAGGACAGAACCTGGATTTCTGTTGAACTGGTGGTGCCACAGTCCTGCAGGATGACCTCACTTTGCAAATAGACACAAATTATTACACAATCTGTACATGTTCTGCACTGTTGATGCTGCCCGGTCTAAGGTGGATGGTCCCCCTCTGATAGTGAATTCCTTACTAAACAAGTTAACAGGGATTTTTTCTTGCCACTCTCACTTCAGCTTGCTTTTTAGAGATTTAGGCTTTGAACACTAAAGCTGCTTTTTGACAATATATATATCCTCCATCCATTATCTTGCGCTTTATCCTATATTAGGGTCACGGGTGGGGGAGAACGTGCCCGTCCAGGGGAGAACGTTTCGGGCGCTGGGCAGATACACCCAGGACAGGGCGCCAATCCATTACTGGGCACACACTCACACAGGCATGCACACTCTATATGGGGCAATTTGGAGAACTCAGTTGACTTGATCCATGTTTTTGGACTATGTGAGGAAACCAGAGAACCCGGAGGAAACCAATGCGGACACGGGGAGGACATGGAAACACCACCCAGATGGGGAACGTGCTAAACACTAAGCCACCGTGCCGCCCTATATATATATATATATATATATATATATATATATATATATATATATATATATATATATATATATATATATATATATATATATATATATATATA
>JAFMOD010000210.1:307055-372473 GCA_019802435.1 Corydoras maculifer
ACACACACAACCCAAGTATAGGATAAAGCGGAAGATAAGGGATGAATGACTGAAGTATTGTGCAGAGAGCGACACGACACGGGGTGGTTTAGTGGTTAGCATGTTCTTCCCTCAGCACTAGGGATCCCCGGTTTGAATCCCAAGCTGTGTGGAGTTTCCATGTTCTCCTCATGTCCGCGTGGGTCTCCTCCGGGTTCTCTAGTTTCCTCCCACAGTCCAAAACCATGGATTCAAGATCAATTGAATTGTCGAAAATGCTCCTATAGAGTGTTTGTGTGAGTGAGTGATGCGCATGGGGCGGCACAGTGGCTTTGTGGTTAGCATGTTCTCCTCTCAGCTCTGAGGTTTCCCAGTTCGAATCCCAATCTGGGTGGAGTGTCCATGTTCTCCCCATGTCCGCGTGGGTCTCCGCCTGATTCTCCGGTTTCAGTCCAAAACCAGGGATTCAAGGTAAATCGAATTGTCCAAATTGCCCCATATCGGAGTCTGTCTGTGTGAGTAAAACGTTCTCCCTGCATAGGCATGAGGAACCCCCCCTAACGCATTGACAACGTTCCAAACCAAGGTTCCTCACCTGGTTCCCGAACACGCCGATGGAGCAGGCGGTGGACACCTCCTCCGGCCCGAACCACACGGCGGCGATGCGCGACGGCATGCCGAGGATGAAGACCTGCGCGACGGAACACGCCGCCTGCCCCACGACGCTCACCCAGAACAGGTGAGGCTTCGCGCTCGCCACCTTAATCCACGCGCCTGCGCAGTTGACCGCGGTGGCGGTGAGCGCAATGACGCGCAGCCCTCTCCTGTCCAGCAGCCAGGTCACAGGGAAGATCAGCGGGATGTAGGTGAGCATGTACACCATGGACAGCCAGTCCACGGAAAACGCGCTGACGTCGTAAAAGCGCATGAAGATGTTGCTGATGATCCCGTACTGGATCCACTGAAACGCGTTGCACAGAGAGTACGAGCTGAACAGCAGGACGATCACCCATCGTCTCTTATACAGGCGGGTCGGGCAGCCGGCTGCCCTTTCCACACTTTCCTCCGTGCGTCCTGCTGCCTCATCGTTCAGCTTCTTCTTAAAGTCGTTACTTTCTCTGGGTGACATCTTAAGAGTTGTGTCCCGGGACGCGCATTTTTTGCGCGCTCCAGAGGAGTGCTGTGATTTCAACCTCTCCCTTCTTGAAATGTTTCTCACAGAGTTCTGGTGTCACTGGTTCGTACTTAGTGTTGGAGCTCACTACATGCTGGCTGATTCTTCTGTAGAGGTTTATAATCCACTCAGCGCCGCCCATAATAAACCAGGCTGGTTGAGGATTGGAGGATTGGGGGAAAGTAAAGCGCCGTGATTTTTGAAAGGCGTGTTCACATGTGGAATCATTAATAAACCTGATTTCAAGGAGACTTTGTCATTTATAGAACATGGTACGAACCCTGTTTACCCTAGGTCGTAGAATATATTCATTCATTCATTCATTCATTCATTATCTTCCGCTTCATCCTCTATTAGGGTCGCGGTGGGGTTCCCCATGCCCATCCAGGGGAGAACGTCTCGGGCGCTGGGCAGATAGACCCAGGACAGGGCACCAATCCATCGCTGGGCACACACTCACTCACACAGACACACTCTAAATTGGGCAATTTTTTTGAGAATTCAATTAACTTGATCCATGTTTTTGGACTGTGGGAGGAAACCGGGGAACCCGGAGGAAACCCACGCAGACACGGGGAGAACATGGAAACTCCACCCAGATGGGGATTCGAACCGGGAATCCCTAGCGCTGAGAGGCGAATGTGCTAACCACTAAGCCACCGTGCCGCCTTCGTCGTAGAATATATATTTAATTTAAATATTACGTTTGAGAAAAAAAAAAAAAAATAATAATAATAATAATAATAAAATGTAAAATGAAATATAGCAGTTCTCCGGTTTCCTGCCACAGTCCAAAAACATGGATCAAGTCAAGTGAGTTCTCCAAATTGCCCCATATAGAGTGTGTATGCATGCGTGTCTGTGTGAGTGAGTGTGTGCCCAGTAATGGATTGGCACCCTGTCCTGGGTGTATCTGCCCAGCGCCCGAAACGTTCTCCCCTAGATGGGCATGGGGAAACCCACCGCGACCCTAATAGAGAATAAAGCGGAAGATAATGAATGAATGAATAGATATAGCAGCGTATATACACACAATGTCGAGAAAATCCACTAAACAAAAAGCACACATTTAAATGCCCCAATAAAGGACAGTCAACCTTACATCATGAAGACAACTGGTTCGTGTCGCTGCTTCATCAGTTTCTAAATCAGTCTTATCAGAATTCTGCTAATGTCATCAGGTGTAAAAGCATTCTGTGTCACACTGGCATTGTTACACAGTTACAGCAGGACAAAGGGCATTCTCACTCACGCTTCATGATTAAGACACTGTTTTGGGTACCATACATTCATTCATTCATTATCTCCCGCTTATCCTCTATTAGGGTCGCGGTGGGGTTCCCCATGCCCATCCAGGGGAGAACGTGTCGGGCGCTGGGCAGATAAACCCAGGACAGGGCGCCAATCCATCGCTGGGCACACACTCACTCACACAGACACACTCTATATGGGGCAATTTTTTTTTTTTTTTTTGAGAATTCAATTAACTTGATCCATGTTTTTGGACTGTGGGAGGAAACCGGAGAATCCGGAGGAAACCCACGCAGACACGGGGAGAACATGGAAACTCCACCCAGATGGGGATTCGAACCGGGAATCCCTAGCGCTGAGAGGCGAACGTGCTAACCACTAAGCCACCGTGCCGCCGGGTACCATACAAACACATTTAATTATCACATGAGCATACATTTAAATACCCTGTGTAAGTAGCATCAAATAAACCTAGTGTGGCAGGAAACCAAAGATAACAGAAGATATTAACACAGACAAGAGAAGAACATGAAAACTCCACCCAGATTGGAATTCGAACCTGGATCCTGGAACATGGAACACTCTGCTCTAAACTCTATCTTTTTTCTATAACAAAATGTTATTTCGTATTTACTTTAGATAAATATCAAACAGTGGCTTAGTGGTTTGCATGTTCGCCTCTCAGCACTAAAGATTCCCGGTTCAAATCCCCATCTGGGTGGAGTTTCCATGTTCTTCCCGTATCCACGTGGGTTTACTCCGGGTTCTCCGGTTTCCTCCCACAGTACAAAAACATGGATCAAGTCAATTGAATTCTCCAAGTTGCCCCATATAGAGTGTGTCTGTGTGAGTGAGTTTGTGTCCAGTGATGGATTGGTGTCCTGTCCTGGGTGTATCTGCCCAGTACCCGAAACATTCTCCCCTGGATGGGCATGAGGAACCCCACCGCGACCCTAATAGAGGATTAAAGCGGGAGATAATGAATGAATATATATCAAACAGGACGGCACGGTGGCTTAGTAGCCAGGGCGTGGTAGCTCAGTGATTGGGCATTGGTCTATCAATCTGAAGGTTGGCGGTTCAAATCCCAGGTCCACTGAAGTTACCAGTGTGGGTCTTTGAGCAAGGCCCTTAACCCTCATTGCTCCAGGGATGTTGTGATTAACCCTGTGCTCACCTTGTAAGTCGCTTTGGATAAAAGAATCTGATACATGACCAAATGTAATGTAAATGTAATGCTTAGTGGTTAGCATGTTCTCCTCTCAGCGCTAGAGATTCCCGGTTGGAATCCCCATCTAGGTGAAGTTTTTGTGTTCTCCCCGTGTGTTCTCCCCATTTGGGTTTCCTCCGGGTTTTTCAATTTCCTCCCACAGTCCAAAAACATGGATCAAGTCAATTGAGTTCTCCAAATTGCCCCATATAGAGTGTGTATGTGTGCGTGTCTGTGTGAATGAGTGAGTGTGTGCCCAGCGATAGATTGGCGCCCTGTCCTGGGTGTATCTGCCCAGTGCCCAAGGCGTTCTCCCCTGGATGGGCATCAGAAATGGTTCTGTAGGCCAGAGTCAGTGACTTGAACTGAATGCGAGCAGCTACAGGGAGCCAATGGAGGGAAGTGAGTAATGGAGTGACATGAGTTCGCTTGGGCTGGTTAAACATAAGTCGGGCTGCAGAGTTTTGAATTAGTTGAAGAGTTCAGATTGTGGAAGCTGGGATACCGGCAAGTAGCGCATTACAATAATCAAGCCGGGATAGAACTAGGGCTTGAACAAGCAGTTGGGTAGCATGTTCAGTCAAAAAGGGTCTGATCTTCCTTATGTTGTAAAGAAGGAATCTACAGGAACGGGCGGTTTTAATAACATGATCAGAGAGTTTAAGGTGTGAGTCTATTGTGAAACCAAGGTTCCGGACCCAATCTGTTGGGGAGATTGTGGAGCCATCAATTTAGAAGGTCAGGTCGTGATGGATTGAGGGTTTAGCTGGGATAATGAGAAGCTCTGTTTTTTCTAAGTTTAATTTGAGATGACGGGCCTTCATCCAAACAGATATGTCGGTGAGGCAGGCAGATACCCGATTTCAGATGGTGGTGTCGTCGGGGGCAAAAGACAGATGAAGCTGAGTGTCATCAGCATAGCAGTGGTAAGAGAAACCATGTACCTGGATGACTGTGCTCTGTGATGTCATGTATAGTGAGAAGAGGAGAGGACCAAGTACAGAGCCCTGAGGCACACCAGTGCGTACTTGGTGAGAGTTAGAGAGCTCTCCATTCCATGACACTTTGAAGGTCCTTCCTGTGAGGTAGGATCGAAACCATTCAAGTGTCGTATCAGAAAAACCTAATTCAGCTAGAGTGGACAGTAGAATCTAATGATTTACTGTATCAAAAGCTGCAGAAAGGTCTAACAAAATGAGGACCGAGGATTGAGATTTGGTTTTGGCAGATTTAAGTGAGTCAATCACAGAGAGCAATGCTGTCTCCGTAGAGTGACCACATCTAAAACCAGACTGATTGGGATCAAGGAGATTGTTCTGATTAAGAAATGTGGAGACCTGTGTGGATACCACCCGTTCAAGTGTTTTAGACAGGAAAGGTAAAAGAGAAACAGGTCTGTAGCTCTCGACCAAATTTTGAAGGTTGAAGGTACTGAATAAGGTGTGGGCATCTGAGATGCATGTTATCTTGGACTGGAAGAACAAGGATTTAGAAGCAGTTACATCCTTCGAGAAAGTGGCAAGTGAGGACTGGTATGTTTCTAGATCTGAAGACAGACCAGACTTACGCCATTTTCTAAGCCATTTTGGGTGTATCTTCCCAATCGCCCGAAACGTTCTCCCCTGGATGGGCATGGGGAACCCTTCTGCGTACCTAGTAGAGGATAAAGTGGAAAATGATGGATAGATGGATGGAAATATCAAACATACATGTTCCTGTGATTTCTGGCTCTTTTTGGTAAAGTTAATTATTCATTCATTCATTCATTCATTATCTTCCGCTTATCCTCTATTAGGGTCGCGGTGGGGTTCCCCATGCCCATCCAGGGGAGAACATCTCGGGCGCTGGGCAGATAGACCCAGGACAGGGCGCCAATCCATCGCTGGGCACACACTCACTCACTCAGACACACTCTATAGGGGGCAATTTTTGAGAATTCAATTAACTTGATCCATATTTTTGGACTGTGGGAGGAAACCGGAGAACCCGGAGGAAACCCACGCAGACACGGGGAGAACATGGAAACTCCACCCAGATGGGGATTCGAACCGGGAATCCCTAGCGCTGAGAGGCGAACGTGCTAACCACTAAGCCACCGTGCCGCCCCGTAAAGTTAATTACTGCACAATAATCATAATCATTTTGATTATTTCTTAGACAAACTAAATGGCATCACAATTTGTAATCCTCTCATCCCTACTCACCAGCATGCACTGCAACACTGATCAGAAAAAATAACACATCCCAAAATATATGAGCCTTTAGGCAAATAGATAACATAGAGGCTCAGTGGGTGGCACTCACCTCATAGCAAGAAGGTCCTGAGTCCAATTCCCACGAACAGTTTTCTTTGAAATTTTTCTTTGAACGCAGCATGTTCTCCTTGTACCTAAATGTTTGTTCTATGGAAGCTGTAGTTTTCTCCCACATTCCAAAGCCATGTCAGATAACTGTGTCTTCACGTGTGAATGTGTCCGTGTCTCTGTTCTGGTGACGAGACTTTTATATAATCATGAGCAGGTTAAAAAACGAATGTTGAATTAATAAGCAAACATAACGTATCCCAAATTCCCGGTAGGACCTCCTGAATTAGATACCATTTTCAAGAATACATACACAAGCACACTGTGATCTAACTGAAGATGAATCAGGTAATAAAGCAGGAAGGAACAAATATTCAGGAAGGCATGGTGGTTTAGTGGTTAGCATGTTCTCCTCTCAGTGCTGGGAATCCAGGTTCGAATACCAATCTGGGTGGAGTTTCCATGTTCTCCCCATGTCATTATCTCCCGCTTTATCCTCTATTAGGGTCGCGGTGAGGTTCCCCATGCCCATCCAGGGGAGAACATCTCGGGCGCTGGGCAGATAGACCCAGGGCAGGGTGCCAATCCATCGCTGGGCACACACTCACTCACACAGACACACTATATGGGGCAATTTTGGAGAACTCAATTGACTTGATCCATTTTTTGGACTGTGGGAGGAATCCGGAGAACTTAGAGGAAACCCACACGGACACGGGGAGAACATGGAAACTCCACCCAGATGGGGATTCGAACCGGGAATCCCTAATTCTGAGAGGCGAACGTGCTAACCACTAAGCCACCTTACAGACAGAGTTGGGAAAATGGTTCCACCATTTAGCAGTGGTGAATGCAACAGAGTGAGGTTGAATCACCAGACGACATCCATCACTAGAGCGAAGTGAACTTGTCGGAGTGTATTTTGGAAATATAGAGTGAAGGTAAGAGGGGACAGATCCAGAGATTGGTCTGTAGGCCAGAGTCAGTGAGCTACAGGAAGCCAGTGGAGAGAGGTGTAGTGGAATGACAATGGTTCGATTGGGCTGGTTGAACAGTGCTACAGGTCGTACTACATACTGTAGTTTACTTACCACTTTACCAGTACAGTACTTACTGGTTAAAAATTAGTACCTACAGTATAGAGGGAACGTCTTATCCTCTTCCACTAACAAGGGTTGTCCAAAGCACAGTTCAAAAACTTAAATATAAAGTAAATTGGCTGTTTTCATTTGTCCTTATATAGTATGTGTGTGTGTGTCCCACAATAGAATGTCACCCTGTATATCTGCCCAGTGCTCAAAAGTTCTCCCCTGGATGGTCTTTGGTAAATTCAGCATCACCAATAGCAGGTTTTTGAACTGTGGGAGTGTACAGTTCCCAGAAGACACCCACACAGATATGAGGAGAACGTACCCCACTAAACAGACCACGTCTGGGGCAATGAATCCAGGACCATCCTACAGTAACATGAAAATGCTTGCAACTCACCCCAATGCAAAAAGCTAAAAATACATTAAAATATAAATTATTTGGAAGTTAATATTAAAATACACAAATAAATCAATTTACAGAAAACAGTAAAGCTGTTTGTGTGTACACTAGTCTGACTTTGTTGACTCTCAGTCTGTTCTCTGATTGCATGGGAACAAACAGGCCATGACCTGGGTGGTTTGTAACTTTATTGACATTGTCAGCCTTTTTGTGTGGACAGTGTCCAGCTTTGGGCGCACAGTTCCATCAACCATCTCTGTTGTTTTTGTCACCCAGGCAGGCAGAGTCCTTCAGGTTCTCAGCAGTGCCGCTGGTTCACCACAGTACAGCACAGTGGCAGAGGTTAACCTGTGCAATACTTCTGTAAACGTTAACTATGAACTGTAAATGAGGTTTTCTATGAAAAAACAGGCCTCTGCTGAACTTCGGTCATTAGTCGGGAGGTTTTGAGGGATCACTATAGAGAGCTCGATTTTTATGTGTTTATAGGCTACAGTATCAGTCAAAAGTTTGGACACGCCTCCTTTTTGCTCCATATATTGTCCATGGGGCGGCACGGTGGTTTAGTGGTTAGCATGTTCTCCTCTCAGCGCTAGATTCTCGGATTGAATCCCAATCTGGGTGGAGTTTCCATGTTCTCCCCGTGTCCGTATGAGTTTCCTCCGGGTTCTCTGGTTTCCTCCCACAGTCCAAAAACATGGATCAAGTCTATTGAATTCTCCAAATTGCCCCATATAGTGTGTGTCTGTGTGAGTGAGTGTGTGCCCATGTTCTGGGTGTATCTGCCCAGTGCTCGAAACGTTCTCCCCTGGATGGGCATGGGGAACCCCCCCGCGACCCTAATAGAGGATAAGCGGGAGATAATGGATGGTGGTCAAGATCGCACCTATTTAATCCTACTGTTTTATTACCATTTTTACTTTTCTCTGCGATATGTGATATGAGTTTCCATGTTCTCCCCGTGTCCATGTGGGTTTCCTCTGGGTTCTCCAGTTTCCTCCAAAAACATGGAATCAAGGTAAATTGAATTCTCCAAATTGCCCCATAGAGTGCATTTGTGTGAGCCCAGTGATAGATTGGTGTCCTGTCCTGGGTGTATCTGCCCAGCGCCTGAGACGTTTTCTCCTGGATGGGCATGGGGATCCCCACCACGACCCTAATAGAGGATAAAGCGGGAGATAATGGATGGAGGTTAAGATCGCAACCATTTAATCCTACTGTTTTAGCCCCATTTTATTTTTCTCTGCGATATGTGACTATTGTCTGATCAACACTTTTTTCCAAGACACTATTCAGATGATGTTGCCTGCAAACACTGATAATGTACAGGATATCAAAAGTCAAACTGTTCATCACATCATCAAGCAAACTTTATTTCCTTCCACATATGATTTTTGCACATGCATTAATCATTTACCTCTGAATATTAAAATCATTATCCTATTTTTTGGAGCACCAAGTATTGAAATGTCATTAGACAGCAGTTCATGTGCTTTAATTTTTATGTACTTGATGCTTTTGACCAACAGGGGGGAAGTCATAACACCAGCAATAAGCCAGCACTGACCCAGCGGCAGTTTCAGATCATTTTAAGACTGTGGTTGATCTTCCTAATAAATCTGGATGTGGATGAAGGGACATGATTGTTAAGTACTATAGAATCGACTTCCCAAAAATATGGAATATATTGCTGAATGACATTTCGGATTGTCTCCGATTGTTCATTGTTTGCTTGCACTTCTTCACAGCTATGAAACGAAACGAATACGTCACAGAAGAAAGGGGGGTTATGGTACGTAACTGTTGCAGTAATATAAAATATATCACATCTAGTGATAACAGTCAATATAATGTCATGTACAAGTAGTATAAAAATCGAAAACTTTTATATATAAATCGTAGATAACTAATAGAACAGCAAGATGTAAACAGTTCATATATATATATGTGCATATATGACGCCAGCGTCAAAAAGGGGCAGGAAGAAGAAATGCTGATTTCGAGGGAAACCTGGTGACATAAAGCCACAAGGATCATTGTGTACTTCACTCAGGTCTAATGGAATCAAGTGAATCAAACCCTGCATCTCCTGGTCCCACATGAGTCTCTCATAACGACCAAATATTGAGTGATGTGATTGCTTTGTGTCACTAATTGAAACTAGTTGGGTAAAAATGGAACTATTTAGGCACCAAATGGCCACAAATGTAGAAAATGAAGACAAACTTGTAACAGTCAACATGCGGCCTGGACTGGGACACACCGGTACACGTTGGGGAGGGCAGGCCCCTAAACTCCAAGAGTGCTTCATTCATTTCTCCTTAAATGTCCATGAGCTTAGAGCTAAGTGCTTCTTGCTAGCTATACGGAAGCTAACTTGTAAACAGTACGTGTGGGAAGGCACCACTCAATAGTCTCTCCATCTCCTCATTTGGCCTCCAGCTGCTCCAGAAGGGGGTTAGTCTCGCTCTCGGGTGTCTTCACACTGTCCGTTCTAACGATGCATGTTGGCCGGTGGCGGTTGAGCATGAGGATGAGCTGCTGCCGTTCATGTTTCAGCTCCTCAATCTGCGCTTTAAGCTCCGAGTTCATCATCTCCAGCCGCTCTGACTCCTAGTAACACAGTTTGAAAAGATAAACAGATAAGATGAACACGGTGGCTTAGTGGTTAGCATGTTCTCCTCTCAGCGCTGGGATTGCAGGTTCGAATCTCGATCTGGGTGGAGTTTCCATGTTCTCCCCGTGTCCATGTGGGTTTTCTCTGGGTTCTTGGTTTCCTCCCACAGTCCAAAAAAAATGGAATCAAGGTCAATTGAATGCTCTAAATTGCCCCATATACTGTAGAGTGTGTTTGTGTGTGAGAGTAAGTGTACCCAGCGATAGATTGGCAACCTGTCATGGGTGTATCTGTCCAGCGCCCGAAATGTTTTCCCCTAGATGGGCATGGGCATCGGGAACCCCCCCCTGCAATCCTAGTAGAGGATATTAAGTGGAAGATAATGAGTTAATAAATGAATAAGATTAACCTTCATTAGTCCCATCATAAGGGAAATTTACACTGTTGGCAGAGGTAAATGAAGAGTATTGCACTAAGTAGTATGTAAGAAATACATACTAACTAAGTTAGAAATATATTTATAGATTTTTAAAAAGGCATCTCTGAGATATGGAATAAAATGAGAAAGATGTAGGAAGTAAAATAAAACCAAATACAATGCACATGAGATCAAATTAAACAAAACACTATGTACATCATGGGCGGCACGGTAGCTTAGTGGTTGGCATGTTCTCCTCTCAGCACTAGGGATTCCCGGTTCGAATACCAATCTGGGTGGAGTTTTCATGTTCTCCCCGTGTCCGCGTGGGTTTCCTCCGGGTTCTCCGGTTTCCTTCCACAGTCCAAAAATATGGATCAAGTCAATTGAGTTCTCCAAATTGCCCTATATAGAGTGTGTCTGTGTGTGTATGTCTAGGTGAGTGAGTGTGTGCCCTTGGATAGATTGGCGCCCTGTCCTGGTGGTATCTGTCCAGCGCCATTCTCCCCTGCATGTGAATGGGGAACCCCTCCCCCCCAATGACACTAATAGTAGAAATTTACACTGTTGGCAGAGGTAAATGAAGAGTATTGCACTAAGTTGTATGAAAAGAAAGTTATATAAAAATAAAAGAAATATATCAATTATAAAAAAGCCATCTCTGAGATATGAAATAAAATGAAAAAGATGTTGAAAGTAAAATAAAAATCAAATACTATGCACATGAGATAAAATAAACTAAAACCCTTTCTACATTATATTTACAACAAAGCATCTTTGCTGCAGAAAAACTTATTAAAATCACCTGGATTACTCTCTCTCTCTCCATCAATCAATCTCTGTACATGTAACTATCTAATATACATCTAATGTAATAAATCTATCTTATATATCCATTATATATATATATATATATATATATATATATATATATATATATATATATATATATATATATATATATATATATATATGGGGCGGCACGGTGGCTTAGTGGTTAGCACGTTCGCCTCTCAGCGCTAGGGATTCCCGGTTCGAATCCCCATCTGGGTGGAGTTTCCATGTTCTCCCCGTGTCTGCGTGGGTTTCCTCCGGGTTCTCCGGTTTCCTCCCACAGTCCAAAAACATGAAACAAGTTAATTGAATTTTCAAAATTGCCCCTATAGTGTGTGTCTGTGTGTGTGTGAGTGTGTGCCCAGCGATGGATTGGCGCCCTGTCCTGGGTCTATCTGCCCAGCGGCCGAGACGTTCTCCCCTGGATGGGCATGGGGAACCCCACCGCGACCCTAATAGAGGATAAGCGGAAGATAATGAATGAATGAATATATATATGGACATGGGATTCCAACATGGATCCCCAGTGCTGAGGGGGACGTGCTAACCACCACACCGCCGCCACTTTATCTACTAATTACCTGCTAAAAACTCTTTTTATCCAAATTTCTAATTCTGACAAAACAACATTTTAAAGTCGATATTGTAAACAAGGTGACATAACACCCACCCTTTGTAGATACTCTGTTCGCTCCTTTTTTTTGTTTCGACATCGTGCTGCCGCCACTTTGTTTTTCTCTCGCCGTCGTTTCCTCCTCTCCTCCTCTTCATCTTTCTGCAGGCATCACAACAACGTAAATATTAGGATTCACACATAACCATTATACACGGCTAAACTAACTAACTAACCACAGAGTTCTTGTTGTTAACTTAATCTTTACCGTAAACATCTCACTGAACAGTCAGTCTTGTGTGATAAAACATTTCACTGGAACGACGGGTTCCTCCACATAACAGAGACGTTTTTTTCCCAGTTTAACAAAGTACCATTGTTTTCCATTGTATTCTTTCTGTTTTTAATGATCGTCCACTAGATGGAGACATTGTGACTTGGGTCTTTTAGAAGGAGATTTATTTATCTTCAGTAATTCTACAATAGGCTTCAATGGAACAGAAGTGCATAACAAGAGAGGCCTATTTAATAAAGACTGGATCGGAATGGATATGTTTTAAGTGGGGACGGCACGGCATCTGTCTTTTATGAAAACTGAATTCAAGCAAGTCATTTGATATCATCATGAACCATTCAGCGGCACGTGGTTTAGTAGTTAGCATGTTATACTCTCAGCTCTAGGGATTCCCGGTTCGAATCCCCATTTGAATGGAGTTTCCATGTTCTCCCCGTGTCCGCGTGGGTTTCCTTCGGGTTCTCCGGTTTTCTCCCACAGTCCAAAAACATGGATCAAGTCAATTGAGTTCTCCAAATTGCCCCATATAATGTGTGTCTGTGTAAGTGAGTGTGTGAGTGTGTGTGTGTGCCCAGCGATGGATTGGCGCCCTGTCCTGGGTCTATCTGCCCAGCGCCCGAGACGTTCTCCCCTGGATGGGAATGGGGAACCCCTCCACGACCCCAATATAGGATAAAGCGGAAGATGATGGATGGATGTTTTAAGTGGGTGGAGAACAAAACAAGAATTTTGGGGAACAAGGCAAACAGACGTTACACAGAACCTCCAGAATGCTCTTCAGAAAGCTGTTGAGCTGAGGTCACTTGTAGATTACATAATACACCTGCAGAACTATAAACTATTATTACAAATGAAATTAGTGGCTTTGTATATTCTCTCATACACACACTTATCTTATACACGGACTCATCGGCTATTTTATTAGGTACACCTTCTCAGATCGACACTCTTGTCAGTTCCACTGATCATATAGATGGACTTTGTAGTCAGAGATTAGATTAGATTAGAGAACTTTGTCATTGTACATGATACAATGAAATTCCAGTGGTACCTTTTAACGACCAACAACATGTATTTATAGAAATTCTAAGTTCTATAATTACAAACTGTAGTACATCTATTGCTCAAAACATACTTTGTTAGTCCGATTTTGTATATTCTCTGATGATTAGGGCCTCCATAAAAAGGTATTGATGATTCCCAGTACTGCAGTGATACTGACATGGTGGTGTGTTAGCGTGCTGTGCTGGTACGAGTGGCTCAGACACAGCAGTGCTGCTGGACAGAGTACAGAACACCAATCAGAACATACAGGCGTCTGATCCACTCGTACCATCGTCCACCACCCAAATAATACCTGTTCTGTGGGGGTCCTGATCATCAGAGAACAGAGTAAAGCAGACTAAAAGCAGTTAACGAAATAGATGGACTACAAACTGAAATTGTAGAAGTACAAAGTCCATTTATATGGTAATGCATAAACAATCAGGTGTTCCTAATAAAATGGCCGGCGAGTGTATGTCAGCTCAGTATTTGATGGGGCCTGTTGCCTTTAAAGCATACATTTTCAGATATACAAGACTGCATATTTAAGTAGCTTTTTGTCAGCTGGTTGTTTATTCTCCTTCACCTCCTGACTCTGTTCTTTGAGGCTTTAATCTAACTTTAAATCTCCTAATTTAATCCCAGATTGACTTAATGATGCAGAGATTAGTGGCAGATAGTACAATGAAACAGTAGTTTGCAATCTCATATCAGTGTTTGCATAATGGGCAGAATGAAAAAGGTCCACCGGGGAGTTTGCATGTTCTCCTGATTTCTGTAAGGGCTTTATTAAGCAGCTTATATCTCTATCTCTAAATTTGAAGGTGAATTAGAGATAGTAAACTGACCCCAGTGGCACAGTGGCTTTGTGGTTAGCATGTTCTCCTCTCATTTCCGGTTCAAATCCCCATCTGGGTGGAGTTTTCATGTTTATCCCGTTTCCGCGTGGGTTTCCTCCGGGTTCTCCGGTTTCCTCCCACAGTCAAAAAACATGGATCAAGTCAATTGAATTCTCCAAATTGCCCCATATAGAGTGTGTCTGTGTGAATGAGTGTGTGCCCAGCGATGGATTGGCGCCCTGACCTGGGTGTATCTGCCCAGCATCCAAAACGTTCTCCCCTGGATGGGCATGGGGAACCTCCCGCGACCCTAATAGAGGATAAAGCGGAAGATAATGAATGAATGAAACTGACCCTAGATACAAATACATGATTGTGTTTGTGTGTCTGCCCTCTGATTGACCTTGCCTATGACTGCTGGGATAGGCTTTAGTAATCTACCCTGATTAAGTAAGCAGCTTAGATAATGACCAACTGCAAAATAACCTCCTGATTGGGTGACAAAGATTTTTCAGTGCTCACTTGTCGAAATTGAGGGAACATCCCATGGAGAGGTCAGTCCGTCGAAGCAGACACATTCAAAACTAGGGGCAATTTAGTATCTTAATTCACCCAACGTACATGTCCATTGGAGTAAACCAGTTAGAGAAAGTCTCTCTAAAGTGTTTAGAGAAAGCCCACTGTCACTGCTGACATCATTATTAACCTTATGCAATATCTCACCTCTGCTTTAATGGGAATATGATGTTTGCTTAGTTTGCCCAGGAGGTGCAGCGGTGAGAGCATGGCTCCCAAACTACACAGCTCGGCGTATTTCAACTGATCTGTCAGCGTGGTGGCAGAGATGCCGGCCAGTGGGCCCAAGCTGGGTAAAGAGCCCGCCGTCACCGAGGGGTCAGGGATCTGTCCGGGCATCATGGCATACACGCCCTTCACCACAGCTGGAACACAGAACATGAGAGGGTCTGGTGTGAGCTGCTGTTAGTCATTATTGCGAGATAAAAAACATTTCGCAAACCATTCTCTAACAAACACGCTGTATCCTTTTTATGAAGTCTTTAACGAATAATACAGCAACAGCTGTGATGAAATCATAACTCATAAATGCCTGCAGACACAAAACAGCTGACAAAGAATCCTGATGAGGAAGCATTCCCATAAAATCCAAATCACAATGGTTGCAAATAAATTCAATAAATATATTTATTTAATCCTAATTAAGCATAACATGTTATAAAGTATGCAATAACGATGATAGTCATTAACAGCGCAGCACATTATTTTATGTTACATTATATAACTGTTGATTATTAGTGCAAAGAGCATGTAAATCTTACAAGAGGAAAATGAAATGACAGCGTTACATTGTCATAATAATGGATTTTATCTAATTCTTTTTGGACATCTTACAAAAAATTACTTTTTAAAATCTCCAGAGCATGTGTTGCACATCGTGTACACAGCCTCCATCATAAAATTATGCGAAAGTCATGCAGTAAAAAATAAAAACCTGAACATATACATGCCCTGGTCAGTCACTATGGATCAGAGTACGATTTTAACATCCTCACTGAGTAACATTTTAGAAGTAAATGCTCATAAGTCGTTTACCTTTCCTCCGTCCTTCTCGTTCAGGCCCTCCTTGCCTCCTAAACATGTACAAGCTCTCTATCCACCCTTCCTTCTGCATGTATAGCATGCTTCCATTTACAGCCGCACTGGCGGAGCTCACTCCATATTTTCCCCCTGCTCTGTGCCGAGGCCGGGCTTGAAGGCACGCACAAAAGTAGACTCAGACACATTCCCCTTTATCCCATGGAGAAATGAGGAAAAGGAGCCAGCCAAAACCCGCCTGTTGCCCGCTTCCCCATACTCCCCCTACACACACACACAAACCGGCCCGCTCACTGCTCTCCGTGTCAGAACACTGGAATGTGGTCACTGAGGAACAGCACAATGTCATCAGCCTTTACCACTGGCCTGTACTGAGACTGCCTTTCAAAAAACGCCCACTTTTAATGAGAGCCAGGGCGGCAAATAAATTCTAGAAAGGAATTTAAGAGCTTGTTCTCTTGTCTACTCGGGCTTGCGGTTACATAAGCCGCAGGTTTTGTTTCCGATAAGAAGGGGGGAAATCATTATTAGCTCCTACTGCCTTATTGTTGAAGAGTTGCACAATCAAGTCAGTGAACTGCAACAACAAGAAGCTACATGTCACTATTTTCCGTGCATGAGTGAGCCCTGACCCACTCATGCACTGTGGGAAGAGTGGAGACATATGATTGTCACATTTCAAGATGTTTACTTCAGCCATTAATAAAATAGCTAACTGTCTTAATGGCTCTTAAAAAATGTCCAAAAACTCACGACCATGAGTCTGACCACTTAGCATCAGGACCAAGCACCGAACACGGGGTGATGGAGTCTTTTCTGTTGTTACCCCCCCCCCCCCCCCCACCCCCCCCCCCCCCCCCCCCCCCCCCCCCCCCCCCCCCCCCCCCCCCCCCCCCCCCCCCCCCCCCCCCCCCCCCCCCCCCCCCCCCCCCCCCCCCCCCCCTATAAATAAAATGTATTATTATCTAACCATCCATCCATTATCTTCCGCTTTATCCTTTATTAGGGTCGCAGGGGGGTTCCCATGCCCATCCAGGGGAGAATGTTTCGGGCGCTGGGCAGATAGAAAGGGAGGCAATCCATCACTGGGCACACACACTCACTCAGACAGACACACTCTACATGGGGCAATTTGAAAAACTCAATTTACTTGATCCAAGTTTTTGGACTGTGGGAGGAAACCGGAGAACCCGGAGGAAGCCCACGCGGACAACATGGAAACTGCACCCAGATGGGGATTCGAACTGGGAATCCCTAGCGCTGAGAGGAGAACGTGCCAACCACTAAGCCACCGTGCCGCCCAAAATGTATTATTATAACACTCTCAGTTCTGCAAAGCAGCAGCACAACTATTGTGTATGTGAGAGAATTTAAGATCTCGAATACCAGCAACATAACACTACAAAGTATTAAATCTGCATATGGCATGCAAAACTGCTGAGTAGCACTAAAATGAGGAACATTATGGGCTACTGATCATCCCTAATATCTCACACTAACCACGAAACAGCGGAAGTACAATAAACATAGCTTGGACTGCTTACAATGCACCTTTACATGCCCCTTCTTAGCAAATACCTTTAAAAAGACCAGTTTCCTATGTCAAATTTTCTCCAATCTACATCCTCAAAAACTCATGAGCACATTTCCAAATAAAACTCCACGCAGGCCAGCCGGGACAAGCATGCATTTAAGCGATGACAGCATGAGTAATTTGGAAAAATAAATGGAATACAACAGTGTTCCCTTTGTTTAGATTTGCACCAGAAATCTCTTCAGAGCACCGTAATGCAGAATGTGCCGCCTGCAGTCTGTGCACTTCATCGAGCATTATACAACTGCAACCCCAGCTACAGCCATCCAGTGACTGTAATGCAGAACAGTCTTTAGAAAGGCTTTCATTTCCCACTCTGAAATGTAGCACCGAACGGAATTCAGCCAACCGAACATGTTAATTAACTGAACTGGATCTGATGAATGAATAATGAAAGGGGATGAATAAAACTGTCCAAGCGCCAATAAAATCATGAAACTCTATCGCGTGCTACATTGAGCTGAAGTAACAGAAACGCAAAGGAATGTAGCAAACATCTTACATAGAGCGCCACAGTTATCATAATCGTAAGATTAGCTTTTTCTTAAATCACCTACTATCCATCCATCCATTATCCTCTACTAGGGTTGGTGGGGGGTTCCCCATGCCCATCCAGGGGAGAACGTTTCGGGCACTGGCGAGATACATCCAAGGCGCCACTCTATCGCTGGGCACACACTCACAGAATATCAAGTAATTTATTTATATACAGTAGCACTTTTTACAACAGTACATTTTCACAAAGCAGCTTTACAGAATGAAAAGCCTTTAAAGCCCCAAAGAGCAAGCCGAAGCGACAGTGGCAAGAAAAAACTCCCTGTTATGTTCTTATTTAAGAAAGAAACCTTGGGAGGACCAAGACTCAGTGGGGGACTCATCCTCTGGGGCGGCACGGTGGCTTAGTGGTTAGCACGTTCGCCTCTCGGTTCGAATCCCCATCTGGGTGAAGTTTCCATGTTCTCTCCGTGTCCGCGTGGGTTTCCTCCAAGTTCTCTGGTTTCCTCCCACAGTCCAAAACCATGGATCAAGTCAATTGGGTTCTCCAAATTGCCCCATGTAGAGTGTGTCTGTGTGAGTGAGTTTGTGCCCAGCGATGGATTGGCGCCCTGTCCTGGGTGTATCTGCCCAGCACCCGAAACATTCTCCCCTGGATGGGCATGGGGAACCCCCCCGCGACCCTAATAGAGGATAAAGCGGAAGATAATGAATGAATCCTTCAATCTCAAACACATGGCTCAAATCAGTGGCAGAACTGTTCAAACATCAATTTAAACAGGAGGATGGTAGAAAAGTGAATGTGTTTTTCAGGGAGGACAGCTATAAACCCTAAACCGACCATAACCCCTCCATGTTACTCCAGTTTTTTATATGCAGCCATTCCGAAGTCTTTAGAAACGAACCCCAATTAACAGATTTTGCGTCTTTTAAGATTTTAGTAGATGTGAATTGAACCCTGGTGTGTTTCTGAGGATGATTCAGCTGCAGGATTTGTGTAATGACCCATCACAAGTCCAATAAAACGGGCAGCGAAAACTCCGGGCACAGTAAACCACGGCGGTAAATCACGAGCGTATCAAGAGTGTAAACAAGAAGCAGACCAGAGTAAGACATACCAAAGAAACAATCCAGACACTATACACAAGAGCTTTGAATTGTAACCCACTCAGGGCAAAAATGCAAACAGTTGGAGGGGTACATGCAGGTGGTTCGAAAGAACATGATTGCAAACAGGTGAGACTTATTAGGTTTTGTTTCAAGGCAGATTTCGAGCTGGAGCTGCAGGCTGCGTTTGAAATGCCATAGCACTACTCATGCTACTCATAATAAATCTCATCCAATGGCAGCACATCATAACCTGACTATTTCCAGCACACCAAGGAATTTCACATGAATAAGGAACGCAATGGGGTCATGGAAATTCCAAACAAAAGGTGTAATTAAAATCTGTCTTTTATGCAGAAATGAATTCAAGCCAGTCATTTAATATCGTCATGAACCATTCACGGAATAAAACATGGCTTGAGCAGCCAGCAGCAGAGCACCGAGTAATCTCCAACACCTTGCTGTAGTTTTTAGCCATGTGTCAATCACACTATTGTTATCCGATTTTTATTATTCTACTTTTTTTGTCCTGTTTTCTTCTCCCGCACTTTGAGCTATCAACACGGTTTTTGCAGGACACGTCCGGCTCATTGGTGAGGCAACTGCTTGTATACAACTAAGGAATCGGTCAAACTGTCCCCGATATATTCACGTGGTTCTAAGCCAAAATTCCGTTTCACTATGCATTACGGGACGTCACGTGGTTTAGTGGTTAGTACGTTGGCCTTTCCATGATCTCCCTGCAACCGAGTGGGTTTCCTCCGGGTTCTCCGGTTTCCTCCCACAGTTCAAAAACATGGATCATGGTCAATTGAATTCTCCAAATTGCCCCATATAGAGAGTGAGTGTGTGCCCAGTGATGGATTAGCGCCCTGTCCTGGGTGTATCTGCCCAGCGCCCGAAACGTTCTCCCCTGGATGGGCATGGGGAACCACCTCACGACCCTAATATAGGATAAAGCAGAAGATAATGAATGGATAAAAGTGTTGTGCATGGGGCGGCATGGTGGCTTAGTGGTTAGCATGTTCAACTCTCAGCGCTAGGGATTCCCGGTTCGAATCCCAATCTGGGTGGAGTTTCCATGTTCTCCCCCTGCGTCTGAGTGGGTTTCCTCCCGGTTCTCCAGTTTTATTTCCACAGTCCAAAGACATGGATCAAGGTCAATTGAATTCTCCAAATTGCCCCATATAGAGTGTGTGTGTGAGTGAGTATGTGCCCAGTAATAGATTGGCGCCCCGTCCTGGGTGTATCTGCCAGCGCCCGAAATGTTCTCCCCTGGATGGGCATGGGGAACCCCCCCGCGCCCCTAGTAGAGGATAAAGCGGAAGATAATGGATGGATGGACTTTGCATTACGGTGATCTTAGCACTTCCGTAACTCTTCCAATTTTTGAACTAGAAAAAAGCTGGAGCCGGAGTCGGAGATGGCTGAAGCTGACCGTAAAATCACAGAGTGATCGAGAGACACCCTATTAACCGGCTACGGCTAACTTTTTACCTCATTTGCTGTATTGCTTTGCTATATGTATGCACCGTGTCTCCTACGGCCAAGCTGCAATCACACTCGCATTTTCTTCAGGAAATGCACCTGTCTAGTTTTTAATTAAGAAACGGACACAGCATAGCAATCAGCCCAAACTGATACTTCTAAAGTCGCTAAAACATATTTCGCCTTTACTATTCTTTGAGATTACTCTTGGTTTTACCCTTTGGCGTGTCATCTTATGAAACAACTGTACTGTCTGAACCCGTGCCTCTGGAAGCATATGCTGCTCATGTGCTGCTGATACAGGAGCGCACACTGTTTTTTTGCACGGAAGTGTGGCGAGCGAGGGAATATGTAGCCTGAGGGGCTGAATTGACTGCAGCAAGTTAAGTGTGAGATATTCAAGAGAAATTCTGAGAAAGACATCGGTTGCAAAATTAGTATTCTGAAGACAGTAAGAATGCGCTTGTGAGCAAATGTGGGAAAGTCAGATAAGGCAGTGAAAGAATGCCCCACACTTCGGATAATTCTAGACATGCCCTTGAATTTGATCGGCATAGTTCTGGTGGTTGCATTGGAAATCGTATAATGGTTAAAGGACACATATGCCCTCTGGCAGGACTATTAAGTGTTACTCGGTGTGATAACCAGATTTGGAAACAATGGAAGGGGTGAAAATAAGCCATTATTATTAAGGTTTATGTTGTTTAACACTAAAGTAAATCAAAACAATCCAATTAAAAGTATTGGAGAGCATATTTGCACATTTACATGTCCAGCAAAGTTTTAGAAATTTGTTTTTAACAATGACATTGCTAAGATGGATTCAATCTGTCCTGCACAACACACACTAGAACACAGTGCTGGTAATTTAGGTAAAAATTCTTCGTCTCGTTATCTTAACCACTTAATACTATACTAGGCTTAATGGGGGGGCAGCTTATCCATCGATCGCACACACTATATAGTACTAGGTAGGGGCAATTTGGAGCAGCAGGCGGCACGGTGGCTTAGTGGTTAGCACGTTTGCCTCTCAACGCTAGGGATTCCTGATTCGAATCCCCATCTGGGTGGAGTTTCCATGTTCTCCCCGTGTCTGTGTGGGTTTCTTCCAGGTTCTCCGGTTTCCTCCCACAGTCCAAAAACATGGATCAAGTCAATTGAGTTCTCCAAATTGCCCCATATAGAGTGTGTCTGTGTGAGTGAGTGTGTGCCCAGTGATAGATTGGCGCCCTGTCCTGGGTCTATCTGCCCAGCGCCCGAGACGTTCTCCCCTGGATGGGCATGGGGAACCCCACAGCGACCCTAATAGAGGATAAGGCGGGAGATAATGAATGAATGAATGAATTTGGAGCAGCAAATTTACCTTGAAAACCTAAGCGGACACGGGGAAACTTCACCCAGAGTGGTATCCGAACCTGGATCCTTAACGCTGATAGGCAGACATATTAACCACTCTGCCAGCGTGCTGCCCAGGTAAGGATGTATTGTTTATATTTTGTTGTGTACATGGGGGGGGGGGGGTTCCCCATGCCCATCCAAAGACGTGTTTCGGTCACTAGGAAAATACATTCAGGACAGAGCACCAATCCATCGCTCACAAACACTATGGTAACAATTCAGATAGGGGCAATCTAGTGCAGCTCATTCACCTTGAAAAACAGCACGTAAACAGGGAGAACATGGAAACGCCACCCAGAATGGGATTTAAACGTAGATCCTTAACACTGATAGGCAGACATACTAACCACTTCGCCAGTGTGCTGCCCAGGTGCGAATGTATTGTTTTTTGTTGGGTACATGGGGGGGTTGTCTCCATGCCCATCCAAGAAAGATTGTTTCATCACTGGGCAAATACATCCAGGACAGTGCACCAATCCATCGCATACAAACACTATATAGTAACGGTGGCTTAGTGGTTAGCACAGTCGCCTCTCAGCACTAGGGATTCCCAGTTCGAATCCCAATCTGGGTGGAGTTTCCATGTTCTCCCAGTGTCCGCGTGGGTTTCCTCCGGGTTCTCCGGTTTCCTCCCACAGTCCAAAAACATGGATCAAGGTCAATGGAATTCTCCATACTGCCCCATATAGTGTGTGTCTGTGAGTGAGTGCGTGCCCAGTGATAGATTAGCGTCCTGTCCTGGGTGTATCCGCCCAGCGCCTGAAACGTTTCCCCTGGATGGGCATGGGGACCCTAATATAGGATAAAGTGGAAGATAATGGATGAATATGAATATATATATATATATGGTTTCAAAGAACATTTACATTAATTATGCAATTTTTTATTAACACTACAAGAAATAGAATAAGAGAACTGCCAATAACCACGGAAACTAATGTCTCTGTGATGACAGCATGGGTTTTTCACATCAGCAGTTTCACTTTGCTCACATGTTGCCTTTTGCTACAAGCATTAGAATGATCAGCTGTTTGAACCGAAGCCATACACTCACTATACACTGAGTCACTCAGCTGTCACAGAGCCAGATTAATAATGATGTAGTGCATTGTAGTTTATTAATGCTAAAGAACTGACGCTTCCTAAACTGTGTAGAATTAATCAGAGTTAATCAGAGTTCACCTAACCCGAACCCTCATGTCTACAACCAAATCACAACCATGTTGTTTCACACGCCTGCATGTTTTCTTTATTTCTGTCCTCCACGTTTAACCCATCTGTGCAGCAAAACACACACATACACACACTGTGTGTGAAGTGTGCACATCAGTGACGTAAGCACATGTGCCCGAGGCAATTGAGGTTAGGTGCCTTGCCCATAGTAATTGGTGGGACCAGGAATCGAAACGGGGACCACAGGTCACAAGGCTGGTTCCTTAACCACATGCCTTTGACTGCCCTGTATTTTTATTGTAATATATAAGAAACACATTTCTATAAACATTCATTATCTTCCACTTTACCTTCTACTAGCATACCCATCCCCATTCAAGGGAGAACGTTTCGAACACTGGGCAGATACACCCAGGACAGGGCACCAATCTATTATATGGGGCAATTTAGAGCATTCAATTTACCTTGAATCCATTTCTTTGGACTGTAGAAGGAAACCCACGTGTACACGGGGAGAACATGGAAACTCCACCCGGATTGGGATTCGAACCCAAGTCCCCAGCACTTAGCGGCAAACATGCAAACCACTAAGCCGCCATGCCGCCCCTTTTCTATATTATCATATATACTTATATATACACACACACTTCACTCATCATCTTGTGCATAAACATTATTAGTAATATTAATGAGCCAGGTTGTTTTATACCGTGCTTCACATTAAACATGCTGTAGTCCTCTGTAACGTTCATGACACTGTTTGTGTGATATTGTTGTATCTGAGATGTTGTTTGTGATTTAATATGAGGTGACGGACTGCTTGGGGGTTTTAAATCTTGCTGTCTGTCTAAAGTGAGCGTCTTCTGATGATGTGAACACTGAAAAAAGCAGCACTGTGTTTCTTTGCTCCCACCGCCTGAAATGCTGAATACTTTATGTGAAACCAGCGTGAGCAGGTGAAGCTGCAGTGACAGGTTAAATTACATCCATCCATCCATCATCTTCCGCTTTATCCTCTATTAGGGTCGCGGGGGGGTTCCCATCCCATCCAGGGGAGAACATTTTGGGTGCTGGGCAGACAGACCCAGGAAAGGGTGCCAATCCATCGCTGAACACACTCACTCACACAGACACACTCTATATGGGGCAATTTGGAGAAGTCAAATGACCTTGATCCATGTTTTTGGACTGTGGGAGGAAACAGGAGAACCCGGAGGAAACCCATGCGGACACGGGGAGAACATGGAAACTCCACCCAGATTGGGATTTGAACCGGGAATCCCTAGCGCTGAGAGGAGAACATGCTAAACACTAAGACACTGTGCCACCCGAGGGTTAAATTGTTAATGGTTAAATCGGCCACCTAAATTACATCCTGTTTGACATCCACACCATCACGCCAATGAGACAGCAATCAAAACATTCTAGAAATTCAACTAAAATATTAATAAATAAAGGAATCAGCTAATTATTAAAATGATCAAATAATACCAGTCTCACGCAGGAAACTGTGCAGCCCAGTCTGGCCATCTTAAAGATACTTTTAGGCTTTTTGTTTAGATGTTTAAAGAGGAGCTGGATTGTGTTTTCTGTATGATGTGAAGTTTTACCCTGTATATGAAATGAATATGAAATCAAGATGTGGCCGGAATGAGAACTAAATTAATACATTACATGCAGATCCTGATCTCGATGGAGTTTCCATGTTTTCCTCATGTTTGTGTAGGTTTCTCTGGAGTCTCCTGTTTCCTCCCACCGTAAAAAAATGATAAATAAAAAAAATAAATTAAATTAAATTAATTAAAAAAAACATGGATTCAAGGTGAACTGGATGCTCGTAATTGCCCCTATATATTGTTTGTGTGCCCAGCGATGGACTGGCACCCTGTCCTGGGTACATCTGTCCAGCATCTGAAACGCTCTCCGGTAGATGGGCATAGGGAACCCCCCGACCCTGGTTTCTAATACAGGATTAAGCAGAAGATAATGAGATGAGAGGAATATTGTATTAAGGGCAGCACAGTGCCTTTGTGGTTAGCACGCCTGCCTCTTCACGCTGGGGATCCAGGTTCAAATCCCATCTGGGTGGAGTTTCCATGTGGTTCTCCGGTTTTCTCCCATAGTCCAAAAAACATGGATCAAGGTAAATTCATTCATTCATTATCTTCCGCTTTATCCTCTTCTAGGGTCGTGGGGGGGGTTCCCCATGGCCATCCAGGGGAAAACGTTTTGGGCGCTGGGCAGATACACCCAGGACAGGGTGCCAATCTATTGCTGGGCACACACTCACAAAGACATACACACAGACAATATATGGGGCAATTTGGAAAACTCAATTGACTTGATCCATGTTTTTGGACTGTGGGAGGAAACCGGAAAACCCGGAGGAAACCCACACGGACACGGGGAGAACATGGAAACTCCACCCAGATGGGGATTCGAACCGGGAATCCCAAGTGCTGAGAGGTGAACGTGCTAACCATTAAGCCACCGTGCCGCCTTCAAGGTAAATTGAATGCTCCAGATTGCCCCATATAGAGTGTTGTTTGTGTGACTGAGTGTGTACCCAGCGATAGAACGGAGCCCTGTCCTGGGTGTATCTGCCCAGCACCCGAAACGTTCTCCCCTGGATGGGCATAGAAAACACAACCGCAACAGTAGTAGAAGCTTAAGCAGAAGATAATGAAATGAGATGACATTACATACAGGTTATGCATTATGACTTAGAATTATGCAGTTGAGTGGTGACCCCAGTGTCACCACATTTTCACCACAATATAAAAGGTTAAACTTTATAATAACGTGTTCTTGTTTGCAGATAATGGGATTTTTTTTTCTCAGTGGTGAAAAACAGGTGCACCAGCTGTAGCATATGTGGAGGCTTTGAACTTCACCATGTGTTCCCAGTCTGGGGCAGGTCTTTTTTAGACCTCCTGCTGAAACCTGGCAGGTCTTATTTGCAAACACTTTTTGCATTCAAACAACAAGCAATTAAAGGGATTGACAATAAAATATAGTTAGGGGGGGAAAAAAAGGTCCCTCTTGATATCACTGCTCTGTTTGAAATTCTCTCCACTCCATTACCTTCCGCCAATAAATTCAACAGCGTATAAAGAGGCCGGAGCAGTTACCATGGAGAACGTCATAAATCTGAGATCCTACATCTAGACCTGCCACTGGATGACTGAATCCAGTGAATCTCTGCCCTGCATCCAGATTGCTTCGGCTCTGACTTTGGCTTGCACAAAAAAAAAAAGCCTTGGCACATTTTATTACTGTGAAATATTTCCAGGTGTGTGTTAAAATAGAAAAATAGTCTGTCAAAAATGACTACAGACTCCCACATTAGTTTGGGGCAGTGTGGTCTTAAGTCTTCAGGTTTTAAGTGAAAAATGAAATGTTCCTAAGCCTAACACTGTCGATACTGTATGTCAGGGGTGCTCAATACGTCGATCAGGTAGATCGCGATGGAGGTTTGAAAAAAAAAGCGCTCATCAGCTCTTATAACGTATCAGCGCTATAACAGTATCTCCATTCTATTTGCTGGAATGTGTTTAAAAAAAAGACCAATTTCTGTGAAAATGGCAATCTGAAGCCATCTTTTCTGTGCTGATTCGACAATACTAACACTAGGATTTGTGTAAACAGGTTTCAATAGAAAGGCCTAAAAAAACGGATTAACCCTGGTAGATCTCCATGACCTGTCCAATGGAAAAGTAGATCTCAGGCCAGAAAAGTGCGCTGTATGTCAACTGACCCTATGAATGTAAAAAGAGGATTTTTTTTTGTTTTGCTGAGTCTCACATGGATTTTAAAAATTCATGAGAAAAAGTTTTAAAAGATCGTTTTTTATAACACGGAAGGTATTTTATAGTGTAGTTGGTTTTATTCATAACTACTGACTTGTGTTCTCATTTGTAAGTCGCTTTGGATAAAAGCGTCTGCTAAATATAATGTAAATGTAATTTTAGTGAACAGCGTCATCCCTCTAATGACAAAAAGCAAAATAAGCCAACAGACCAATGTAGTTCAGTTATTAATTAGCAATTAACTTGCAATGTGAAAAAAAATCTATTAGTTAACTCCCAACAATCAACAATAATGAATACTTCGGGGGAAATGATGTGAGACTCACTCATCCATGCGCTGACAATACAAGGTTAACATTGCCAATGCCATGTATTCATTCATTCATTATCTTCCGCTTTATCCTCTATTAGGGTCGCGGTGGGGTTCCCCATGCCCATCCAGGGGAGAACATCTCGGGCGCTGGGCAGATATACCCAGGACAGGGCGCCAATCCATCGCTGGGCACACACTCACTCACACAGACACACTCTATAGGGGGCAATTTTGAGATCTCAATTAACTTGATCCATGTTTTCGGACTGTGGGAGGAAACCGGAGAACCCGGAGGAAACCCACGCAGACACGGGGAGAACATGGAAACTCCACCCAGATGGGGATTCGAACCGGGAATCCCTAGTGCTGAGAGGCGAACGTGCTAACCACTAAACCACCGTGCCGCCAATGCCATGTATTCCAAAATCAAATCAAAATCTATTTTTTGTCACATGCGCAGTGATGCATAATACAACTTGCAGTGAAATGTTTTGAACAACTGCTCACAGGATGCTAATTACTAAACTTTGTGTCGATAATATGTATTTGAATATAAAATGTACATTTAAGTTTAAAACTGTAGAGAAAAATACAATTTAAAATTAAATAAACTGGACTATAAAATTAATGATATAAAAATGTAGATAGAAGAAAAATTGATTTTAAGTGATGAAAACTATGGTTGGAGTTTCCATGTTCTCCCCATGTCTGAATGGGTTTCCTCTGGGTTCTCTGGTTTCCTCACACAACTTAAAAATATGGATTCAAGGTACACAATGGTTTAGTAGTTAGCATGTTCTCCTCTCAGCACTAGGGATTCCTGGTTCGAATCCCAATCTTGGTGGAGTTTCCATGTTCTCTCCGTGTCCGCGCGAGTTTCCTCCGGGTTCTCCGGTTTCCTCCCACAGTCCAAAAACATGGAACAAGTCAATTGAGTTCTCCAAATTGCCCCATATAGAGTGTGTTTGTGTGAGTGAGTGTGTGTGTGCCCAGCGATAGATTGGCACCCTGTCCTGGGTGTATCTGCCCAGCGCCCGAAACGTTCTCCCCTGGATGGCCATGGAGAACCCCCCCGTGACCCTAATATAGGATAAAGCAGATGTTAATAGATGGATGGATGGATTCAAGGTAACTTCAACGTTCTAAATTGAGCCTATATAGTCTGTGTGTATGTGTGCACACGCACAAGGGAGTGTGTTCCCAGTCACAGATTGGCGCCCTGTCCTGGGTGTATCTGCCCAGAACTTGAATGTTCTCCCCTAGATACTAATACAATAGTATCAATATGTTCTCCCTGTGTCCACGTGGGTTTCCTCCGGGTTCTCCGGTTTCCTCCCACAGTCCAAAAACATGGATCAAGGTCAATTTAATGCCCTAAATTGCCCCATATAGAGAGTGTGTGTGTGTGTGTGTGAATGAGTGCCCAGCGATAGATTGATTGTCCTAGGTTAAAAGATAGATAGATTGTCCTAGGTGTATCTGCCCAGTGCCCGAAACGTTCTCCCCTTGATGGGCATAGGCGACCCTAGTATAGGATAAAGCAGAAGATAATGGATGGATGGATAATGAATAAATGGATTAAAAATTTTATTCAAATGGATGGGCAGAAGGCGGCACGGTGGCTTAGTGGTTAGCACGTTCGCCTCTCAGCGCTAGGGATTCCCGGTTCGAATCCCCATCTGGGTGGAGTTTCCATGTTCTCCCCGTGTCTGCGTTGGTTTCCTCCGGGTTCTCCGGTTTCCTCCCACAGTCCAAAAACATGGAACAAGTTAATTGAATTCTTAAAATTGCCCCTATAGTGTGTGTCTGTGTGAGTGAGTGTGTGCCCAGCAATGGATTGGCGCCCTGTCCTGGGTCTATCTGCCCAGTGCCTGAGATGTTCTCCCCTGGATGGGCATGGGGAACCCCCCCGCGACCCTAATAGAGAATAAGCGGATGGGCAGAAGGAAGCACCCCCTCACCCAAAAAAATAAATAAAATAGAGTTTAATATTAAGTGGAAGATAAATATTTAGCACCTTTAGTTTGGAGCTTTAAAAGTGTAATACTCATTTTTATAATGCTGATTTAGAAAAAATATATTAAAAAAAAAAGTAAATAAACCATGTGCTCACAAGTTAGAGCACTACAACAGGACAATGTACTCCAAATAAATATTTGGATATACAAACAATCCCTCATTGTAAGTCTACAACTCTGTTTAGCGTGGGACAGGACTCTTCATGCACTTCATTAACATTACAATTCTATAGTGAGATCACAGACGGTCTGCTTATATTGTCATACTGAGACCACTGTGTGGCTATCAACTGCTATCTGAGGGTAAAATATCTCAGATCAGCACATTTTCCCTTCTGCCTTTTCCATTTCGTGCAGAAAAACAAAAGCACAGACTTCAATGTATAAATTACACTGTAGTACCAAGGACTTGTTGATTTTAATCAGTTGTTCAACTCGATCATGATAAACGATCACTCAGCAAAGCCGTACATCAGTTTCAGTTCTAAAAAGCAGCACCCTGCTATGTGAGGTCGAAGCAAACTGCCGTTCTGCAGAAAATATCATTATAACATTGTCTGTATAATGCTACATAATTACAGTGACCTTTAGAGCCTCGAGGCATTTCAGACACAGCATGTTGCACCACAACGTGGGAGTTTTGCAGTCAACAGTAGTTCCACTCAAATGCATTACACCAAACGTACTTAAGAATACACGTGTATCCAAACGGTATCGCAATAATACAGAACTTAGAACTGGATGATTTAACAGTTGACTAAATGAAAAGTTAACCAGCAATATACTGTAACAAAATGCATACATAGATTACTGATGGCATCTGCAATAATGCCACTTTCTTTCATAAATAGAGCATTAAACAACCCTCAATAAAGGTGACATGCTCTTAACTTTTTTTCATAAGGATCTTTCAAATGATTTATAGTATAACCAAGACAATGCTGCAGTCAATGAAGTAATCTAGGGTCAAAACTATTGTAAAGTACTAAAACACTTGAAAACAAGAGAACATTTCAGTAAACTCTACTAGGGTCGCAGTGGGGTGTCCTATGCCCATACAGGGCAGAACGTTTCGGGCGCTGGGCAGATACACCCAGGACAGGGCGCCAAGCCATCGCTGGGCACATACTCACTCACACAAACATATACACTCTATATGGGGAAATTTTGAGAACTCAGTTGACCTTGATTCATGTTTTTGCACTGTGGGAGGACACCTGAGGACCCGGAGGAAACCCACGCAGACACGGGGAGAACACGTAAACTCCGCCCAGATTGGGATTCGAACCGGGAATCCCTAGTGCTGAGAGGAGAACGTGAAGCCACCGTGCCACTGATCAAATACATCCATCCATCCATTATCTTCCGCTTTATCCTCTATTAGGGTCGTGAGGGGGCTCCCCATTTCCATCCAGGGGAGAACGTTTCGGGAGCTGGGCAAATACATCCAGGACAGGGCACCAATCCATCGCTGGGCACATACTCACTCACTCACACAAACACACTGTATATGGGGCAATTTGGAGAATTCAATTGACCTTCATCCATGTTTTTGAACTGTGGGAGGAAATTGGAGAACGTGCTAACCACTAAGCCACTGATCAAATACATCCATCCATTATCGTCCGCTTTTTCCTCTATTAGGGTAGCAGGGGGGGTTCTCCATGCCCATCTAGGGGACAACATTTCAGATGCTGGGCAAATACATCCAAGACAAGGCACCAATCCATCGCTGGGCACACACTCACTCACACAAACACACTCTATATGGGGCAATTTGGAGAACTCAATTGATCTTGATCCATATTTTTGGACTGTGGAAGAAAACCGAAGAACCTGGAGGAAACCCACGCGGACAAGGGGAGAACATGGAAACTCCACCCGAACGTGCTAACCACTAAGCCACTGCGCCGCTGATCAAATACAATAACACACCTGTTTGTAAGCAAATCCATGCAATATGATTCTGAAACTAAAACGCTGAAGATCAAAGGATCCTAAATGAGTAAAACCAAAGCCCCAAACTGTAAATAAGAATCTACATAACTGTCCAACACCCCCAACTCATTAAAAAGCCATATTTAAGTCTTTTTATTGCTTCTGGATCTGAGCAGTGAAGCCATGTGAGTGTAACCTTCATTATGCAAGCTCTGCTTCCCAACGCACGGAGAACCCGACGGAACGGTGGAAGCACGGGGATGAAACCTGCACGAAAACGCTTGCAACATCGCCTCCGGATACGAAAAGCCGCCGTCGAGGCTGAAGAGTGCAAACAGCGAGAAGAGTCGCGACAGAATAAACGGCTTGCAGAAATTCCAGAGTAACGCCCTGCGTTCTGAGTCAGGCTCGAAGCGGAAGTGGCTCGACAGTGAAGCATGTAACATGTCTTACATAACTCCAAACTCCACACCACGAAGAGACAGCGCGTCGAAAGGAGCAGACGCCGTTCTGCTGAAGGTTGATGGTGATATGTAATCGTCCTGTTGAGAATGGAGCGCGGGATGAGAGGGGGACGTGCAGACATTACAGGAGGCTGTGCAGCTGGAAGTGGCAATGAAGGCTGGCAGGAGTGATTGTATAGAAAGATACTATATACGTGTGTGTGTGTGTGTGTGTGTGTGTGTGTATGTGTGTGATGTTGGGGTCTGTATAAATCCAAGCTTCCACAAAAATAACTGGGATTAAGAAACCCTCTCTGCAGAGAGTTTACCAATGCACAGTACGCAGGAGAGCTGCCTCCATCCAAGACCCAACACACCCCCAACACGGACTACTCACACTTCTATCATCAGGTCGGGGGTACAGAAGTATGAAATGCAAAACCAGCAAATTAAAGAACTCTTTTTCTCCCCCATGACCATTAGACTCCTCAACAGCTGAGCTGATGACCACCTCCTAGCATTTTTGTACTAAATTCTACCCTCCCATCAGACTGTTGCAATGTAATATAGCTTTGCACAATGTAAAGAACCTCACAATATGTATAAAGACTCTGTGTGTGTGTGTGTGTGTGTGTGTGTGTGTGTTTTCTGGTTTTTATATATTTATCCATCCATTATCTTCCACTTTATCCTATATTAGGGTCGCGGGGGGGGGGGGGTTTCCCCATGCCCATCCAGGCACTGTTTCCTCCCACAGTCCAAAAACATGGATCAAGTCAATTGAGTTCTCTAAATTGCCCCATATAGAGTGTGTCTGTGTGAGTGAGTGCCTGCCCAGTGATAGATTGGCGCCCTGTCCTGGTTGTATCTGCCCTGTGCCCGAAACATTCTCCCCTGGATGAGCATGGGGACCCCCCCCCCCCCGACCCCAATAGAGGATAAAGCAGGAGATAATGGATGGATGGATTCTAGCAAACAGAATGGAGATACTCATTCATTCATTATCTTCCGCTTTATCCTCTATTAGGGTAGCAGGGGGAGGGGAGGGTTCCCCATGCCCATCCAGGGGAGCTGGGCAGATACATCCAGGACAGGACGCCAATCTATCTCTGGGCACACACTCACACACAAACACAGATACACAAACACACTCTATATGGGGCAATTTGGAGAACTCAATTGACTTGATCCATGTTGGACTGTGGGAGGAAACCGGAGAACCCAGAGGAAACCCATGCAGACACGGGGAGAACATGGAAACTCCACCCAGATGGGGATTCGAACCGGGAATCCCTAGCACTGAGAGAAGAACATGCTAACCACTAAGCCACCGTGTCGCCCATGAAGATACTGTACTGTAAAAAAGCGCTGATACGTTATAAGCGCTATTTTTTTTTTTTCAAACCTCCATCGCGATCTACCCGACACCCCTGCGCGATCGATCGACCGATCGACGTATTGGGCAGCGCTGCTGTAAGGTGTGCATGCAGTCTGCACGTGTCCACACGGCGGGTGAGCAGCAGAAGGCGCAGCGGCGGGATGAGGGATCCGCGGGGCGAGCGTGGCGCCGCGCGGAAGCCGCCTCACTCCCTCCGTCCGTCCGCCCGCTGCTCCCGCTGCTCCCGCCGCCGCCGAAACTTCCCAAACTTTTGCGCTTACCTGACTTGGAGCCCGCGTTCCCTTGCTGCGCCTTCTTCAGGTCCGCCGGGGGTCTGGAGTAGATTTTAAACAGGGGAAAGCGTTGCATCAGCACGTTTATATACCGAGCCCTGTCTGGGAGGATTTGGGAATGCGGAACTCGGCAGCCAGACGTAAGCAGGGATGCAGAAAAAAAGACGCCCTGCACCAAAAAAAAGTAGCTGGGGGCAGAGGGAAGGGGAGATGAGGGAAGTCCTGCACACTCCACCCCTTAGATACCAGAAAACAAAACAACTCCCTAATTCTGCCGGAGAAGAGCTCAGAGAAAACGGGACGAAGCATCTGAAAGTGAAGGAAACAGCACACAAAGCCCACGGTGCTCATACTGCAATCCATCCATCCATTATCTCCAGATTTATCCTCTACTAGGGTCCCAATGCCCATCCAGGGGAGAACGTTTCGGGCGCTGAGCAGATACACCCAGGACAGGGCGCCAACCTATCACTGGGCACACACTCACTTACTGGGCAATTTGGAGAATTCCATTGACCTTGATCCATGTTTTTGGACTGTGGGAGGAAACCGGAGAACCCGGAGGAAACCCACACGGACATGGGGAAAACATGGAAACTCCACCCAGATTGGGATTCGAACTGGGAATCCCTAGCACTGAGAACATGGAGAACCACTAAGCTACTGTGCTGCCCTGATACTGTAATCCTGAACAGAAATAAAACTGATGCTATACATACATCTATTACCTTCCACTTTATCCTTTACTTGGCTCACGGGGGGAGGGGAGGTGGGGGGTTCCTCATGCCCATACAGGGGAGAACATTTCAGGCGCTGGGCAGATACACCCAAGACAGGGCGCCAATCCCAATCAAGTGTGTCACTGGACACACACTCTATATGGGGCAATTTGGAGGATTCAAGCGACCATAATACATGTCTTTGGACTGTGGGAGGAAACCGGAGAACCCGGAGGAAACCCACACAGACAAGGGAAAAAACATGGAAATTCCACCCAGATTGGTATTCGAAACGGGAATCCCTAGTGCTGAGAGGCGAACGCACTGAGCCATTGTGCTACTTATCACTAATGAACAGATTAAAATAAATCTATCCACCCATTTTCTTCCACTTAATCCTATTGTAAGTTCCATTTATGCCCATCCAGGGGGGAATGTTTCAGACCCTGGGCAGATACACCCAGAACAAGACACCAGACTATCGCTGGTCAGACATTCATACAGAAACAAACACACATGGGGCAATTTAGAGCATTCAATTTACCTAGAATTCATGTTTTTGGACTGTGGGTGAAAACCACACAGACACAGGGAGAATATGGAAACTCTTTAAACCTGGATACCCAGTGCTGACCACTAAACCACCGTGATGCCTTTAAATGAATCAGATACAAACTATTAATTATTATAGCACCAAAAGGTTTGTTTTTGCTTTTTGTTACCCTATATTAAGTTCAAGCTAATTTTTTTATATTGCGCTTTTTATAATAGTACATTGTCTCTACGCAGCTTCACAGTGTTCCAACCTGAACCCTTAAAGAGCACGCCATCGCGACAGTGACAACAAAAACTCCCTAAAGTTGTGTCTTATGGAAGAAAACTTATAAAGGCTGCATGCTGATCATTAGTGGAACCTCCAGCAGGTGCGTTAATCACTGCTAATTATCCTCCAATCCTGTCTGCTTCCTCTGTTTGAACCAGTCCACTTGTTCTCCAGCATCCCTTCTCATAAACACAATGTTTGCCATTGTGCCATTCTGTGTAAACTCTGTGCATTTGAATTCCAGAAGCTCAGAACTACATAACGCAGCCCAGATCACATTTTCCTCCATGCAGATGGTTGATTTTAACATTACCTTAACATTACCTTAACGTGATTTAAACATTACCTTAAGGCTTAGTGGTTAGAACATTCAGTGATGGGATCCAGGTTCGAATCCCAGTCTGGATAAAGTTTCCATGTTTTTCCCAAAGTCCGTGTAGGTTTTCACGCACAGTCCAAAAACATGGATTTAAGGTACAATTGGCTGCTCTGAGGTGGCATGGTGGCTTAGTGGTTAGCATGTTCTCCTCTTAGCACTAGGGATTCCTGGTTTAATCCCCATCTGGGTGGAGTTTCCATGTTCTCCCCGTGTCTGCGTGGGTTTCCTCCGGTTTCTCTGGTTTCCTCCCACAGTCCAAAAACTTGGAACAAGTCAGTTGAGTTCTCCAAATTGCCCCATATAGAGTGTGTCTGTGTGAGTGAGTGTGTGCCCAGCGATAGATTGGCGCCCTGCCCTGGGTGTATTTGCCCAGCGCCCGAAATCGTCTCCGCTGGATGGGCATGGGGAACCCCCCCGTGACCCTAATAGAGGATAAAGCGGAAGATAATGAATGAATGAATGAATGGCTGTTCATAATTGCCCCTATATAAATTACCTCTATATAGTGTGGTTTGTATGTATCTGCCCATTGCCCGAAACGTTCTCCCCTGGGCATGGGGAACCCCTCTGTGACCCTAGTAGAAGAATAAATGGAATATAGTGGAAAATCGTGGATGGATGGATGGACGCATACCTGTATTCCCGGGTCTGGTGTCACATGAATGGATGAGATACACATTTGGACAGGTGTTCCTGAAAACGAGCTGCGAAAGAATGGAGACATGAAACCAAGACCACATTGCATGAATATTTAATGTGAATATTACTTCATAAGAAATCAGTGCCCTTTTAACTCTTTTCACCTGATGCACGAGTCAAAAATTGAAAAGGTAGAAAAATAAAGTATCATAAAATACATCTGATATAACACTGAATGTTTTCATGGAAAACTCTAAACCTTATTGATGACGTCGAACAAACTGCGGGATGATGCTGAGGTATGTAAGAATAGTTTAGAGTGTTTACTAAAGCACAACATTGGTAAACTATATTGCCATCAAAAACACAAAACTGCACGATAAAACAGTGCACGATACAGCTTATAGAAGACCAACCTCACACCAGATTGAACAAATATAAAACTCTTACATATATATATATATATATATATATATATATATATATATATATATATACATACATATGCACATATATATGTGTGTCTTTTATATATTACTATACATGAGATCTTGTGCATGCTTTAAATATTGTATAAGACCATTATTTATAACTGTCCATTAGGTATTTTTACATGCTGTTGGCTACATTTAGAGAAACTGGAAGTAAACATTATGAAGTCACTTCTCATTTTTCATGAATGTTGCTGGCTTCGCACTGAGTCAGTCATCTCAGATATCCTAACACCTTGATATGTAGTGGTGGAGACAGCTGCTGCGAAACCAACTTCCCGCCTTTCCATTAGACGTGTGTTTATAAAGCCAGCAGTGTGGGGGAATTCAGGAGATCCACACTGGACTCGGGTTTGGATACCCCACCCTTGCAGCCATCCAACTCCTGGGTCAGGGTGTCCAACTCGGGGCAAGTGAAGGTGAAGACAGACAGGTAGTTGCTGCACGTTGGGGAGGAGGTGTTCACCACAGGGGTGCTTAAGGGTTCAAGGTCATTGGCCACAGATTTGTACAGGGTTTCCCAGTCAGAGACACCCAGGGATCCGGTGAGGTCGATGTCAGGGACCGAGCGGGCTTTTTCCCCAGAGATCCTGTCCTCGTCCATGGTGCCAAGCAGGTTCTCCAGCAGCTCCTCTTTGATGTCCAGTGACGGCTCGAGGTCACAGAGGCTAACTTCTGCATTAGAGCAAAGCAGGATGTTGCAGTTGCCCGAGATGGCTGTGGGTGGAACCGAAGGAGACTCTAGGTCTTGCAGAGCAGGGGTGTCCTGTGCCCCATCCTCTGTGAGTTTGCCAGCCAATTCGGTCAAGGGCTGCGGCTGCGGCGACTCTGGGAAAATGCTGTCCAGCTCTTCGGGCAGCTGGCACACAGGCTTATGAGAAGCGAGCACATACTCCAGCCTCTCTTTTTCTTTCAGAAGGTTTGCTATTTCAGTCTGCAGAGCTGCCTTGTCCTCCTCCAGCTTATCTGTTTCCTAAAAGAATTGCGCAAATGAAGGATTACTGCAATGGACGTGCTGCTTTTGCAAATGTGAGCTGTGTAGTGTGTTTGGCATTTCAGCTTACAGCCTGCAAGGTGTCTGTGAGTTCTCGTCGTCTGTTCCTGCACTTAGCTGCAGCCATCTTATTCCTCTCTCTCCTGATCCTCTTCTTTTCCTCCTCCTCTGGAGTCAGCTGTTCGGTTTGGAAAGCATTGATTAGACTCACATATGGGATCGCGATTTTCCTCTATTGCCTGGAGAAATTGCACTATTCGTCTGTTTTTGTCTTGCATCTATAAATAGATTATTGTTGCAGACATGGCGTGCTGCGAATGTGAAGTGGATGTGACTGATCAAGGCTTCAGTCCAGTGCGCAGCACCTGATTACATCCACCACCACCATCACAACAAGATATTGAAAGCCCTGGGAGGTGGGTGCATACCTGCTCGACTTTGCCTTTCTTGCCCGAGCTCTTCGCCTTGGTCCCGCTCCTTTTGACTGCCGTTGCCCCGGGTTCGGTTCTGGCTCCTGATGGCGAGGCGGACGTAATGACAGTCGGCTGCACCATCCACTGCAAGTCCGGGCTGCTGGAGATCGCCGTCACCGTGGGGACGAACGGAGGAGCAACAGGCGCCTTGTCGTCCGTCACTGGGTCCTACACACAGTGCAGTGTTAATGATGCACTCATCACCCAGGTGTGCACGGAGGGCTACGTGTTGCTTTTGGGAATCGTGACGGATAAGCCTCGCATCAGCACCACAACCAAATGCACCTGCCTCCCTCCATCCCTCCATCCCTCCATCCCTGCATCCCTGCTTGAGCCGCCCCCCACAAAGGTATCATTTCTCATCAGCACGTCGGGGTCTTTCTCTAAATGGCATGTAGGCGTCCAAAAATAGACTCTCCTTGATCAATATTTGACTTTTCTATTGTCTGTGACGTCGGCGCTGACGCAGGGCTGCTGCGGAGTCTCCACATAGCGACCCGCTGCAGAACCACTTCAGATGTTGCCTCGGTGGCAGAACATTGGTTTACAGATGCTCATGGAACAATGCCTGTCATCAGACTTACATTCAAACCGGATCATCTGAAATGCACTGATTGAAATTATATATATATATATATCTATATATATTTGCACTAATAATGAATAAAAATATTTTTTTAAAAGGTCATGAAAATGACTGTAGCATCCTGTTCTGAACTGAAACGAACGAAACAGAGAGCCAGACCTGGCAGATGTGTTGGTTTCGGGTGTTTTGGTGGCATAGGGTCTATTTTGGCAGGTGGCATGCTAGAAGATGCTGCGTGCCGAGTCCCTTACCTGTGCCTCCGTCGGCTCCTCGGTGGAGGATGAAGAGCCGCAGCTTGACACTGCCTCCACACCGGCACTGGCTTTGCTGGCGATCATCTCCCCACAGACACTGTGACTGAACAACAGTAATAATAATAATAATTATAGCAACACGACTAATAAACAGCCCTCGATCCAGTTGCTCCAGCCGAATCTTGCGTGTGTTGATGGGAGCAGCTCTTTCCCAGGTTGCTATCCTAACCTGGTCACTGATGAGGCTGCTGTCGAAGCTCCTCCTTTATATTCCCTCAGAATTTTATGAATGAACCGGGGATGTACCATTCTGCCCGCGGGGAGCATCCTTTGTATCCAGGCAAACAAAGCATCCGATTCGCCCGACAGATTGACTCCGGTCGTGATCTGCTTTAATCAGCCACCTTAATGTTTGATGATGGAGAGAAAATGGTCCGGTTTGACAGCGTTGAGAGCCGCAGTATGTCCAAACAGCCCCAAACCCCCCCGCGATGGAACACGTGCAACATCTTCATTCATGAAATACTGATGTACGTCCTGTGCACTGTAACAAAGCAGCCACTAAATAAGAATCATACATACACATAAATATATATATTTATTTATTTAAAGATAGACATGACAGCTATTCTATTTCTTCCTGCTCACCTCCTAATGTTGGAAGGATGTGGTGGATGAAGAAGTGATTTACTGACAAACTCAAAGAATCGTGACTGCCTTCTGCAAAATGGTGAGATGAGATGCTGTACGATTTCGGCTGTAAGCTTTTCTCCTGGTGTGATGACTGTGCATCACATTTCATCTCATAATCTGGCTGATGGAATAATAACAGCCCCTATTTCACCAATAACCAGCTGAAATAATAAATACATAATAAATGAATCGATTGCAACGTGATGCCCAGCTCTATACAGCTGCAGAAATGATCCTGTATTATGTGCATATTTCATGATTTTTTTTTTGCCCATTGACATTTCCTAAATGATCTAAAGGTCGGTGTTATTGCAGAAACTCGGACCTGCAGGCTGCACCCTTTGAACTGGGCTCTGTCTATTTCCATTTCTGCCCCAGCCTCATCCTCCAGAGAGCTTCAGGGTTGCCAGATTTTGTTGGTTTCACTCCAGGCGGTCTATTATTTTCCTAAAGGTGAATTGAAGTTCAAGTACATTTTTGAAACAATACGTTTAGTCTTATATCAGCTATATAGGTTTAATTTATCCCTAGTCAAAGAAGGTGGGGTTCAGGCGTGGATACCGTTTAAATCATGATCGCAATCTGGCAACCCGCGTTCAAGTCGTGAAGATGCTCCCGTGTCCTGCAGTGACGAAAGAGAGCCGAGGAGGAAATTGGCCAAATATGGACAGTGACGTACAGGGATTCCATTTTTAAACCCAGGCCACCTTAAAGAAGTTTATTCTGAATGATGCAAATAAATACTATTGGTGCGATCTGTAATGACATGCGGATGAAATCAGAGCCTGAAAGGCCTGCTTACGTAACAGGTTAACACGTGGGTTCGGAAGTTGTGGAAAACATTCTGTACTTCATCCAGGTATGAATTTAATTATTGTGACATATAAGATTTTTTTTCTCCCACAATGTGGGAAATTCACATTTCTCAGCAGCAGAAGTGACAGTAATTGGGAAAGTTGTAGATACATTTAATGTATTTATTACAAGAAGTACTTAAAAAAATAGAAATAGAGATCAGTATCCATCCATCCATTATCTTGCGCTTTATCCTCTACTAGGGACACGGTGGGGTTCCCCATGCCCATCCAGGGGAGAACGTTTCGGGGCGCTGAGCAAATACACCCAGGACAGGGCGCCAACCTATCACTGGGCACACACTCACTCTCTAAATGGGGCAATTTGGAGAATTCAATTGACTTGATCCATGTTTTCAGACTGTGGGAGAAAACCGGAGAACCCGGAGGAAACCCATACGGACATGGGGAGAACATGAACTCCATCCAGATTGGGATTCAAACCTGGAATCCCTAGTGCTCAGAGGCAAACGTGCAACCACTAAGCCACTGTGCCGCCCAAATGTCAGTATTGATTCATCCATTATCTTCCCGCTTCATCCTCTATTAGGGACTCAGTGGGTTTTCCATGCCCATCCAGGGAGGAACGTTTTGGGCGCTGGGCAGATAGACCCAGGACATAGTGCCAATCTATCGCTGGGCACACACTCACTCACACACACACACTCTATATGGGGCAATTTGGAGAATTAAATTGACTTGATCCATGTTTTTGGACTGTGGGAGGAAACCGGAGAACCCGGAGGAAACCACGGGGAGAACATGGAAACTCCACCCAGATTGGGATTCAAACCTGGAATCCCTAGTGCTGAGAGGAGAACATGCGAACTACTAAGCCACCGTGCCACCCAGAGGTCTGTATATACAAAATAAAATAAAATAGAATAAAAAAAAACTACTCATTTATGTACATGGCATATAATACAGGGGTAGACGACATGAAAAACAGAATTGCACAGAAATTAAGCACAATTTTTACTTTATATTGCACTTATACTGCATTTATTATATTTATTTTTATATAAATATTAAAACAATTCTGTCAGAGGGCGGCACAGTGGCTTAGTGGTTAGCACGTTAGCCTCTCAGCGCCAGGGATTCCTGGTTCGAATCCCCATCTGGGTGGAGTTTCCATGTTCTCCCCGTGTCTGCGTGGGTTTCCTCCGGGTTCTCCGGTTTCCTCCCACAGTCCAAAAACATGGATCAAGTTAATTGAATTCTCAAAATTGCCCCCTATAGAGTGTGTCTGTGTAAGTGAGTGTATGCCCAGCGATGGATTGGCGCCCTGTCCTGGGTCTATCTGCCCAGCGCCCGAGACGTTCTCCCCTGGATGGGCATGGGGAACCCCACCACGACCCTAATAGAGGATAAGCGGGAGATAATGAATGAATGAATTCTGTCAGATAATGCTCAATTTCTCCCAGATAATGATTGCAATTACAAATGCTTTGATATTAAAATGTTTATTTAATTTCACTTCAATGGAAAACCACAAAAAGAATTGTCAAAAAAACAAATTGGATATAATTCCCCACCAAACATAAAAAAGTGGGTGGACAAAAGTATTGGCACCCTTTGAAAAATCATGTGATGCTTCTCTAATTTGTGTAATTAACAGAACTTTTAACTTACCTGTGGCACATAACAGGTGGTGGCAATAACTAAATCACACTTGCAGCCAGTTAAAATGGATTACAGTTGAGTCAACCTCTGTCCTGTGTCATTGTGTGTACCATATTGAGCATGGAGAAAAGAAAGAAGACCAAAGAACTGTTTGAGGACTTGAGAAGCAAAATTGTGAGGAAGTAGGGGCAATCTCAAGGCTATAAGTCACTCTACAAAGACCTGAATGTTCCTGTGTCTACCATCCACAGTGTCAAGACGTTTAAAGCCAATGGCACTGTGGCTAACCTCCCTAGATGTGGAAGGAAAAGAAAAACTGACGAGAGATTTCATTCATTCATTCATTCATTTTCCATCACTTGCTTTATCCTCTATTAGGGTCGTGGGGGGAGGGGTTCCCCATGCCCATCCAGGGGAGAACGTTTCGGGCGCTGGGCAGATACACCCAGGACAGGGCGCCAATCTATCGCTGGGCACGCACTCATGCACACATAGACACTCTATATGGGGCAATTTGGAGAACTCAATTGACTTTATCCATGTTTTTGGACTGTGGGAGGAAACCGGACAACCCGGAGGAAACCCACGCAGACATGGGGAGAACATGGAAACTCGAGATTCGAACCGGGAATCCCTATAGCTGAGAGGAGAACATGCTAAACCACTAAGCCACCGTGCCGCCCACGAGAGATTTCAACTAAAGATTTTTTTATAAAGATATTTTTTGATAAAGTTACAATCAGATGTTACTGTAACACGTTATACCCAGTGGGGGTAGTATGGTAGTGATCACCATGTGGGAAATGCTTCTGGACTTCTGGACCAAAGCGCAAGGAAGGACAAGACCTATTGTGTTTGGAGTTTGCATGTTCTCCTCTCTGTGGGATTCCTGCTGGTGTGGGCAGAACAGTGGTGTAGGAGTTAGCTCTTCAGCCTTATAGTAAGAAGATCCCAGGTTCGATTCCTGGCTGGGCCAAACAAAGGCCTTTCTGTGTAGATTCCTCCAGTCCTACATGTGCCTGAGTGGGTTTGCTTTGAGGTTTGGGGTTTCCTCCCACATTCCAAAGACATGCTGAGAGTTAAACTAAAGATACTTAATTGCCCCTCTGATTTCAATTGTTCCTCTCAGGAAATAACAAGTGATGAAGTATGAGAATGTAACCAAGAATCAAGACCAAGATTTCAGTTAATTCACGTGACAAGTTAACAAATAGAAGACAATTATAAACAATAGACAATTGGATCTAATAATCTCATCTCATGGCGGCACGGTGGTTTAGTGGTTAGCATGTTCTCCTCTCAGCGCTAGGGATTCCCGGTTCGAATCCCCATCTGGGTGGAGTTTCCATGTTCTCCCGTGTCCGCGTGGGTTTCCTCCGGGTTCTCCGGTCTTCTCCCACAGTCCAAAAACATGGATCAATTCAACTGAGTTCTCCAAATTGCCTCATATAGAGTGTGTTTGTGTGAGTGAGTGTGTGTGTGCCCAACAATAGATTGGCACCCTGTCCTGGGTGTATCTGCCCAGCGCCCGAAAGCTCTCCCCTGGATGGGCCTAATATAGGATAAAGCGTTAGATAATGAATGAATGAATGAATCTCATCTCATTTTTTTGCATAATCCTGGACTGGGGTTGGGGCAGGTTCCCTATGACCAGCCAGGGTAGAGCGCCTCGGGTGCTGGGCAGATGCACCCATGACAGGGCACCAAGCCATCGCCGGGCAAACACAAACACACACACAAACAAACAAACACTTTACCTTGAAGCCATGTTTTTGGAATGTGGGGAAAAAAACGGGGAACCAGGAGCAAGCCAACCCGGACTTTAGGAGTACGTGGAAACTTCCAGATCGGGATTGGATCCCCAGCACTGAGAGGCAAACCTGCGAACCTAAAAGCCAACATGCCTAAGAACCAACATTACATGTAGAATTAAAGAAAATCAACAGTGTATTATAAAAAGATGTTGTTACATTTCTCAGAACGTCATGATGTCAGGTGTAGATTTAAAAACTGCCAAGTCAAATCCCCACATGAGGAAGCTGACAATGGTAAGAAGAAATGTGCCAATATGACAAAGTAACCTTTAAAGAAACCAGGCTCAAACAGAGGCCCCATCCTGCACTGAATTTTCCGGCAAATCCCACAGTCTATTCATATGTGGTCCTACCGCAGTAGTTGCACTATGGATGAGGCAAGCAAGCGCTTCTCTAATTAAACTTGGACTTGTGCGTGGTGTGAGGTTCCATATGGGTGGCTTGGATTGTTGAACCTTCCGAAAAAATGTTAAAAATCGAGCGAACGAGACAGGCAGCGAGGCTTGGACAGGGGAAGGCGAGAGGTGGAAGGGAGAACAGTCATTTCCTGGAATGTTTGGCTCTCTCACAATAAGTCTTTTCATTCTGGGGTCTAGGTACTGGGAGGGTCCAGGACCAGCTGGTCAATTTAGCCTTGCAACATGGCGTGGAAGCAAAGAATCGTGGAGAGGTAAGAGTCGGCTGCCAGCACTCCAATATGAGTGCAATAAAAGTTATGGTGTGACCCGGATTGCTAAATTAATTTCTAATATTTAGAGGCCCACGAGGAGCTGCTGAGCATTTTCTGCAGTTTATTACCGCTCACAGCTTTTAAAAGGCACGTCTTCATCGAAAATACAAACCTTAGTATTTGGGTTATAGAGGCTACGATATAAACGGAGCGCAAAAGAGAAAAGAAATGAGAAATGAATGGACTCTTTAACGGTCTGTTAAATTCAGAGATTAATCATGAGTGGAGTTCAAAGTGCTAAGATGATTTAACACTGATGGAGAGCCAAACAGACTTGAGCTCATGTAAAGTCAATGTCCTGAACCCGTTGGCTGTTTACACAGTGGTCATGCATCCTGTTGCACATCATTTGCTACTGTAAATCTATAATTAGAAATGCTTGAACAAACTGCCCAGCCAAGAGCACAATCAGCAACATTTCATGCCTCGGAAAGGAATTAGATTGTTAAATACCAGATATGATGCCCTGGCTATTTGATGCCATCAACTAATATGTAAGCGCGTTGGCTCAAATGCTCCATCCATCCATTATCTCCCGCTTTATCCTCTATTAGGGTCGCGGGGGGTTCCCCATGCCCATCCAGGGGAGAACGTCTCGGGCGCTGGGCAGATACACCAAGGACAGGACGCCAATCCATCACTGGGCACACACTCACTCACACACACACACTCTATATGGGGCAATTTGGAGAACTCAATTGACTTGATCCATGTGTTTAGACTGTGGGAGGAAACCGGAGAACCCGGAGGAAACCCACACGGACACGGGGTATGAGAATGTAACCAAGAATCAAGACCAAGCTTTCAGTTAATTCACGTGACAAGTTAACAAATAGAAGACAATTATAAACAATAGACAATTGGATCTAATAATCTCATCTCATGGCGCCACGGTGGTTTAGTGGTTAGCACATTCTCCTCTCAGCACTAGGGATTCCCGTTTCGAATCCCCATTTGGGATGAGTTTCCATGTTCTCCCGTGTCCGCGTGGGTTTCCTCCGGGTTCTCCGGTTTCCTCCCACAGTCCAAAAACATGGAACAAGTCAATTATTCATTCATTCATTCATTCATTATCTTCCGCTTATCCTCTATTAGGGTCGCGGTGGGGTTCTCCATGCCCATCCAGGGGAGAACGTCTCGGGCGCTGGGCAGACAGACCCAGGACAGGGCGCCAATCCATCGCTGGGCACACACTCACTCACACAGACATACTCTATAGGGGGCAATTTTTTTAAAATTCAATTAACTTGTTCCATGTTTTTGGACTGTGGGAGGAAACCGGAGAACCCGGAGGAAACCCACGCAGACACGGGGAGAACATGGAAACTCCACCCAGATGGGGATTCGAACCGGGAATCCCTAGCGCTGAGAGGCGAACGTGCTAACCACTAAGCCACCGTGCCGCCACAAGTCAATTAAGTTCTCCAAATTGCCTCATATAGAGTGTGTATGTGTGAGTGAGTGAGTGTGTGCCCAGCAATAGATTGAGAACCTGGAGGAAACCCACACGGACACAGGGAGAACATGGAAACTCCACCCAGATGGGGATTCGAACTGGGAATCCCTAACGCTGAGAGGAGAACATGTGAGGTAACAAATGCTCTATACGATACGTTTATCGATCCACACATTGTATATAGACAGAATTAAACTTCCAATAAAAGATAAGCGATTTGAATTAAGCATTATAATGCCATTGCAAAACTGAGCCACACACCTTACTCTTTAACGTTGATCGTATTCACAGATGAGTATTCACAGATGTTTCACGGTCAATTATTCGTCCTATCTAAATAAAATAAAACTTCTTAGCACAGCAAATTTCCTGCGCACATAGGAACTGCGAAGATTTCACAATTTATTTTTGTAGGCAGCACAAAAGTCTCCGAACTGAAAACTCATTCCAACTTAAAACCATGGCATTTGGGCTCACAGCTTGACTCAGCTTTCCAGTTAGATCCATTTATTCACTTCACTGCTCAATGCACACACAGCGCAAGCGAGAAAAGAAAGATTACATAAATACACACAGGAAGCAACAACACTGAGCCATCAGCTGATTAATTCATTTACTCTCCTCAATACACTGTGCTGCCATACATGATAAATGTCTGTTTTATCATGCTTCCAAATAAATATTACTATCAGCACATTACCTTAAGTGCAGAGACAGTGACCCAGTTAAGCTCTGGGTTAATAATAGCGTAGTGTAATAACCTGATGTTTGGATTTGGATCAACACCTAAACTCCACGCTGGTAAGGATAAGGCTTTGACCACGATCAGAAAAATATCCCACCCAGTTTCTTTAACGGTCAGATACAGTATTTATTAGAGATAATGTTATGTACATTTTGTATATACAGCAGAACTAGTGCACACGTGAGTGTAACAGATTTGAATTCTCCTGCACAATGTTATGTTAATGTTAAATAATATTAAAACATTTCAATTCTAATGTTTGACAATCGTCAGCGGGCAACTCTGAAGTCCTTGAATTCCATGTTCTCAATCGTCTTCTCGTTTTTAAACTCCGCTTTTAGAATCCGGGACTGGGGACTGCCGGTGGTCTTGAGCCACTCTTGCATCTGTCGGACCTTTGGTGCCGGGCCCTGTAGCTGACCCTGTACCGTTCCGGCTGCGGTGTTCTGAACCCAGCCGACCAAACCCAGCTTTTTCCCCTCGGCCTTAAAACATGTAAAGAGGTGAGATATCACACCGCACTGAAATCCAGGATTATTTTTTTAGCTCTGCAGTAACATGAACGTTGAGGTGGGGTGTTGATTTGTGCAGGACTGGTATGAGTGGATGAGACGTAGCAAAACACTGCTGGGAATTAAAAACAACTTAGTAGTTGGCATTCGTAGGCTTGTGACCTGAAGGTCCCTGGTTGGATTACTTGCCCTTGGGTAATCTTTAAAAATAAATTAAAAACACTTTTATTTAATAGATCTCAGGCTTGGCTGTGTTGGGGTGGTAATCTGTGATCAGTGTATGCTGGCGTTTTTACCTCTTTACCCACCTCATCATTAATGGGGGGTGAGGCGCTGAAATGATGCTGTTCTGAGGAGCCATCTCAACTATGCAGTATCTGCCTCTTTTAGTTCTGCTGCTCTAGTCAGTGATGCTGGCTGGAGTCACATGCTGCACTGTGTCAATCAATTACTTATTAATTAAATGCCGTGCTTTATTATTAGCTCTAACTGCCCTCCTTGTCTGTTTCTTTTGAGGTGTGACCGGCTTCCTGGAGGTGTAGTCAGACCTTCATTAATGGCTCTGCCGACAAATACTGGATGGAACCTGAATATTAATTGGACTGGCGGTCCTGCAGGACCCCCTTAATGGACTCACATATAGTTTTCCAGTTTTAGTTTTTCCATTTGTTAAATATCTGTACATTAATGTCCTACACTGTTTTTGCTGCCTGCCCGCTCAAGGAGGATGAGTCCCCCACTGAGTCTTGGTCCTCCCAAGGTTTTTTCCTTAAATAACGACATAACAGGGAGTTTTTTCATGCCACTGTCGCTTCGGCTTGCTCTTTGGGGGTTTAAAGGCTTTTGAATCTGTAAAGCTGCTTTGTGACAATGTACTGTTGTAAAAAGCGCTATATAAAGAAATAACTTCAACTTGACTTGGTAAGGCACCTAGCCCTAACTTCCTGGGAGTCATATACAAGGCTGCTCATCGCTCTGAGCACATGTTCTTACTTCAGCAGTGTGTATATGTGTGTTTCTCTGAACGGATGGGTTAAATGTGGAGGACAGATTCCTTCCTTGTGTGCAAGTACAGTAGGCAAAATAGATTACTTAATCAATCACTTAATTACTGAGTGAGCATGAGCAAGCAATAATTAATGTCCAGCAATTGGCATCCTGTACGCAGCGCAGTCTGTACACTGATTAAGGATTAGAGGATGACGATCACAAACTGTGCAGCAACAGATGAGCGGTCTCAGATTTTACATCTATAAGGTGGAGCTATTGGGTGGATGTGTCTAACAGAGTACACTGGTTATGAATATAGTGTTCACCAGCAGGGGCAGCACTGCTGTATCTGATCCAGTCATTCCTGTGAATCACACACCAACACCACCACCAAGTCAATGTCACTGCAGTGCTCAGAATCATTTCTCACCTAAATATCTGCTCTACGAGGGCCCTGACTATTTGAGAACTAACTAAAGTTAACATTCATTCATTCATTCATTATCTTCCGCTTATCCTCTATTAGGGTCGTGGTGGGGTTCCCCATGCCCATCCAGGGGAGAACGTCTCGGGCGCTGGGCAGAGAGACCCAGGACAGGACACCAATCCATCGCTGCTAAAGTTAACATGATCCGACAAATTATGTAGAGAAACATATGAACTACAGTAGATCACTGTAAAAACACAAACTGGCAGAGGGAACTAATAACATGGACAATGTGTGTAAAAGAGGAATGTGTACCTAATAATCAGAATGTATGAGATAATAAGAATATTCATTCCTTTATTCATTATATTCCACTTTATCCTCTACTAGGGTCGCGGCTGGGTTCTCTGGTTTCCTTCCACCGTGCAAAAACATGGATTCAAGGTGAATTGACTGCTTGAAATCTAAATTGCCCCCATATAATGTGTGTGTCTGTCTGAGTGAGAATGTGCACTGCATTATTCACACATAAAAGCACAACTTACTTTGATCATAACTTATAAGACTATTTTAGTTTATATCTGTTAGTTCCATAATTGTAGTTTCTCTTATTTTTAAATTTTTAATTGCATAGTGTTAATACATAGTTTAATTACATTTTATTTTATCTTTATTCTATTTTAACTTTATGTGGAGATGTCAGAAAGAATTTCACTGCTGGCTGTACCATGTATATCTATGCCTGATTTGATTTGATTTTGATTTGTCTGCCTACTTATGAATTGGGTGTATCTGCCCCTGCCCAAAATGTTCTCTGGATGAGGATGGGGAACCCCCCCACACACCCCCACAACCCTAATAGAGGATTAAGCTTGAGATAATCAGATGATAAGTTGCTAAACCTACTTCACAGTTTAATTTATCTGTTTACAATGTTTTTCAAAGTTCTAATAATCTTACCTGAGTAAATTTTCGAAAAAACACTCCCTGGACTTTTCCAAAGACTTCATAGTCCACTGACAGAAGCTCCTCAGTCGACATGCTGGCAATCTGAAAGAAGGACAGATTTCTATTCAATTAATTATTTTGAAGGCGGCACGGTGGCTTAGTGGTTAGCATGTTCTCCTCTCAGCACTAGGGATTCCCGGTTCGAATCCCCATCTGGGTGGAGTTTCCATGTTCTCCTCATGTCCCCGTTAGTTTCCTCCCACAGTTTAAAAACATGGATCAAGTCAATTAAATTCTCCAAAAAGTGCCCCATATAGAGTGTGTCTGTGTGAGTGAGTGAGTGAGTGTGTGCCCAGCAATGGATTGGCGCATTGTCCTGGGTCTATCTGCTCAGTGCCCTAGACGTTCTTCCCTAATCGTTCGACCCTAATAAAGGATAAAGCGGAAGATAATGAATGAATGAATGAATAATTCTTTTTAAAAAGATACAAAGTCTAAACACTAAGCTGTGGATTAACCACTGAGTTAAAGCAGATGTCTAAATCCAGGTTTACTAAATAAATATACCAAAGATAAATAAATCGATCCATTGATTATCTTCCAGTTTGTCCTGTATTAGGGTCGCGTGGGGGGGGGGGTGTCCCATGCCCATCCAGGGGAGAACGTCTCGGGCGCTGGGCACATACATCCATGACAGGGCGCCAATCTATCGCTGGGCACACACTCACTCACACACACACTCTATATGGGGCAATTTGGAGAACTCAATTGACTTGATCCATGTTTTTGGACTGTGGGAGGAAACCGGAGAACCCGGAGGAAACCCACACAGACACAGGGAGAACATGGAAACTCCACCCAGATGGGGATTCGAACCAGGAATCCCTAGTGCTGAGAGGAGAACATGCTAACAACTAAGCCACCGTGTCACCCCTAATAAACCGTCATGTTGCGTAAAAAATAACCGTATACATCACTGATATACTCGCATACTAGGTAGTACGCAGAAACAACTGCATACTAAAGAGTATTGTATGTTAATAAATGCTTTATTCGCGCACTAGTTCATCATACTTTGTAGTATGCTAGTATACAAAATAAGGCGCACGAGCTAAAATGCACAAGCAGACAGACGGGGTCGATAAAACACCTTGAATAATTGACTTCACCTTCGATATAAAGAGATAAAAATAAAGCGTCGGTAAAACGAGGCCTCTGTTGCTTCTGACGAGATTTAACATTTAAAAGACACGTTCGTCTCCGCGCGGCGCCGGCGTCCACTCTTATATAGAAACAGACTTCACATCCGGGCTACACACGCTTCAGCTGCAGCGAACCAATAGGATTCACGAAAAGAGGAGCCTTTCGGGTCTGTGTTTCTAGGTAACGAGTGTCAACAAATGCGTTAACGTTTACAAATGGAGCAACAACCACCAGCTCACTATATCAGTTCAATATCAGCGAAGACTTAACATCTGATGACGAGAGGAAGAAATTTTACTTAAGAGAATTCATTTATGGGGTACGTATTCAATTTAATTTATTTAAATAATTCCACATTGAACTGTATATAATTGTTATTAATTTATAAAGTACTATGGCAACTATAATTTAAGACAACTTATGCTTCCAACCGTCTGCAAGTTAAATTATTAAGTAATTACACACACACACTATATATATATATATATATATATATATATATATATATATATATATATATATATATATATATATATATATATATATATATATATATATATATATATATATATATATACACACACACACATATATATATATATATATATATATATATATATATATATATATACACACACACACACACACACACACACACACATATATATATATATATATATATATATATATATATATATATAAGCCACTATAGGTTAGCACGTTCGCCTCTCAGCACTAGGGATTCACGGTTCGAATCCCCATCCTCGTAGAGTTTCCATGTTCTCCCCGTGTCCGCGTGGGTTTCCTCCGGGTTCTCCGGATTCCTCCCGCAGTCCAAAAACATGAATCAAGTCAATTGAGTTCTCCAAATTGCCCCATATAGAGTGAGTTTGTGTGAGCGAGTGTGTGCCCAGCGATAGATTGCCGCCCTGTCCTATATATGTAAGAAAAGACATTTCCTGTGGCTAATTATCAAATAACTTTCTAGTAATTAGGTTATTATTTTGTCTAAGTAGCGACGTATAGCATCAATTCACATAGTTCACATAGCTAAACTACAGATGATGCATATATATATATATATATATATATATATATATATATATATATATATATATATATATAAGCCACTATTTATGTAAGGGAAGACATTTCCTGTAGCTAATTATCTTTCTATTAATTAGGTTATTATTTTGTCTGAGTAGCGACTTATAGCATCGAAAAAAGGTACAATTTCCAGGAAATGTTCGGGAAAAATTAATTTAAAATAAATAAATTTTGAAATTTTGAATGTGTAATTTTGAAACGCAACATGCCGACAGAGATAAAGCGCGTAAATAAATAATAAATCCAGGTTCTGCTCCGATTGTCTTTAAGGAACGTAGCCATTGGCTGCATTAAAAGTCACGAAAAGTCGCTAAATGACGTCATCACCTAGTGTGTATAGCAGGCTATTTTGTGTATTTGAAGCTGTGAGGAATAACGTGGGAGAGAAAAAAGTGACTTAAAAAACTCAAAATATGTCAGAGTTACAAATAAACGTTTTCTAGGTTTTATGCATCCTGCACTGTCCACAGATTATAATGGAAGAGTGATGGTTGTCATGGCCAATAATCTAAAGAAACACGTTCAGTTACAGAACGCTTCTGCAAAGGGTCAGATCATTTAAGATTCCACGAATTGGTTCAGGTAAGAGAAATGAGTCTCAACACTAAAATGCTGGAATTTTTACTGAGATAGAATGTTGGTTTAAATATGTAGGCAGTGTTGGGCAAGCTACTGGTAAAATGTAGTGAGCTAAGTTATTAGTTACTTAACAATAAATAAAGCTTCACTACACAAAAGCTCCCAGACAAAGAAATATAGCATGTTACACAGAAAGGCAAACATATTAACTACTCAGAAGCCACCTCACATTCTACCAACCTGATGTATGTACCTGATCCGTGATTACATTTATGGAAGAAAAGCTGATTATCTAATCACACAAAAAAATATCTATATATAATTAATTCTGAATAACTTGAGCTTATATTCATTCATTCATTATCTTACGCTTTATCCTCTATTAGGGTCGCAGGGGGGTTCCCCATGCCCATCCAGGGGAGAACGTCTCGGGCGCTGGGCAGATACATCCAAACTACCCAATCTATCGCTGGGCACACACTCACTCAAACAAACACACTCTATATGGGGCAATTTGGAGAACTCAATTGACTTGATCCATGTTTTTGGACTGTGGGTGGAAACCGGAGAACCCGGAGGAAACCCACGCAGACACGGGTAGAACATGGAAACTCCACCCAGATTGGGATTTGAACCGGGAATCTCTAGCGCTGAGAGGCAATCGTGCTCACCCCTAAGGCAAAGAATTTTTAGTCCAAAAAAACATACTAGTAGGTAAACTGGCAAAACTGTATGTTTTGTATGTTTGACTTATGATGGACTATCAACTTGACCTGTCTACAACATAAAATAAAATACTTAAATTAAACTAAAGAATCTTTCAAATGTTTCTTATTTTTGCTGGCAGGATTTAATGGGTAGAAATTTCTGGCAAAAGACACCGATGTAAAGGAAATCCAATCTAAACCAGGAGAAATTTGGATATTTTTGTTGGCTATAGTGTGACGGTTAACATGCCACGCTCGCATATGATGCAGCAGCCTTCCACTGCCTATGTTCATCTGGACAAAGATATGCTAGTGGAAAAGCTTCCACCCTTAAAAAGAGAAGGTTTTCACTCCTCATCTGCTTTAAGGATGCCAAATAACAAGGTGCAGAAGTCTGACATTAATGACTTCCAAAAGAACTTTTCTTCTGAGAAAAAGCTAGACGTCAGCAGGAGAACGCACAACTCTGCCAGTGTCAGGCAAAAGAGTCACTCTGCTAAACAAGATAATCACGTTTTTGGGAGCAAACATGGCGTGGGCATTATGTTTCCACTAAAACCAGTGTGCCACAAGAGAGCGTTCAGCATCGGCAACAGACAACTAGACAGTGATGGCTCTGCGCAAAAAGACGAAAGGAGTCCCGATGACAGGTTTCTCAGACAATATTCGGGCAAACACGTCAGTATGAGGAGTGATGAGAGAAAGATGTCATTAGAGCCTTTTAAAAGCAAATCCCATCAACATTCTCAAGAATCCAGCAACAAACAACTTGATGGATATCAGACATTTCATGAGGAGCAGCAAAGACTTCATATTAATGAGATGAGGTTAAGGAAGGAAATACACAAGAAAAAGTTTTGCTTGCTGGAAAAGCTGTTAAAGACAGAAGAAGCACTAAGAAAGTTTCAACTGAAGACTCCATCGGATGACATGGTGAAAAAAGAAAGAAACAAGAACAAGACCATGGAAAAATCAGACATCTTATATAAGGATGAAAGACCAACCTGGGACTGGGAGAGCACCAGGGAAAGTGCAATAGAAAGCAAAAGAGAAGAAGGAAAGAGTGAGAGGATCAGAGACTGGATAAGAAGCAACAGCAGAGATGATCTAGAAAGATGTAAAGTTCGCACACAAAAGATGAATATAGTTCACCCAGATAAGTGTAGTGGAGATGAAGAGCCTGAAAACAAAGAAAGGTTTGTTCACAGAAACACAAACCTCCGAACACAGCAGAATGAACTGGGTACTTATGAAGACATCTTGGAACAGAACTGGGAAATGGTAAGAAATGGAAACGAGAAGTTGAGGAAAGAGAAAACAGCTGAATACAAGAATGAAATGAGAGAACTGGAACAAAGAGATTGGCAGAAGGCCACAATAAATGAAGAAAAGAAGTGGGATGAACGCATGAAGCCCCAAATCAAAATGGAGTTAGATGAAGAGCAATGGAACGAAACTGAACTTAAACCAGGTTTTCACTTTGAAAAAAAAGCATCTTCCAAGCATCCCCATACGGCTGAGTTTATAAAGGCCCAGCGGCCAACCGTAGAAAAAACGCAGCAGTATAACAACAGGTTTGTGGAGAAGACAGCAGACAATGATCCCAAAGAGCCTGGTACTGAAGCTGATTCACACCTCAGCCAGCTCCAGCAGGTGGAGCAGAGTCCTGAACAAAGTTCTCCAGATCAAGTCCAGCTCATTCCTTGTGACATTTGTCAAAGAAATTTTTTACCAGAGCGCCTGGAGAAACACAGGAAAATCTGTGAAAAACAACAGTTTTCCGGAAAACGGAAAACCTTTGACTCGGCACACTCCAGGGCCAAAGGCACAGTTTTGGAGGAGTTTGTGAAGATGAACGGTCGACGTAAAACTCCAGAGGTGAGGTTATTGTTTAAAATTGTAGATCCTCTAAATCCTATGTTTTTATTATGAAAACTTTTTACATTTTTATATACATACATTTCTTTTTGCTAAATTTGGCACTACATTGTACATATAGACAACACTGCACTACTATTGCTGTTTACAGCTACATGCGTGTGGCAGCTCAGTGCTTAGGGTGTTGGGCCATCAATCAGAAGGTTGTGGGTTCTAATCCCAGGTCCAGTGAATTTACCAAGACCAAGATCTTTAACCCTCATTGCTTCAGGGGTTCTGTATGATCACTCTGTGTTCTTACCCCAACCATCAAGTTGGGATTTGTGTTATTTTGGAGCAAAGCATGTGCTAAATGGCAAAATGTAGAGCACTGCAAGTACCTTAGGCCAAGGCACTAAATTTATTTAGTCTTAGACTTTTTTTCATTCATTTATTATCTTCTACTTTATCCTATATTAGGGTCACGGTGAGGTTCCCCATGCCCATCCAGGGGAGAACGTTTCGGGCGCTGGGCAGATACACACACTCTATATGGGGCAATTTGGAGAACTCAATTAACTTGATCCATGTTTTTGGACTGTGGGAGGGGACTTAAAAAAACAGATGGACTACAGACTGTAATTGTAAAATTATAAAGTAAATGTATATGGTAAGTGGAGGAAATGGGGACTAGAGCAAGAAGCTGGTGTTTCCAAACTTTTGACTGGTATTATAGTAAATGAAATCAAGAAACGGGCATGGTGGCTTAGTGGTTAGCACGTTCTCCTCTCAGCACTAGGGATTCCCAGTTTGCATCCCCATCTGGGTGGAGTTTCCATGTTCTCCCCCTGTCCGTGTGGGTTTCCTCTGGGTTCTCCGGTTTCCTCCCACAGTCCAAAAACATGGATCAAGTCAATTGAGTTCTCCAAATTGCCTTATATAGAGTGTGTTTGTGTGTGTGCCCAGCGATAGATTGGTGCCCTGTCCTGGGTGTATCTGCCCAGCGCCCGAGACGTTCTCCCCTTGATGGGCATGGGGAACCCCACCGCGACCCTAATAGAGTATAAAGCGGAAGATAATGAATGAAACAAAGAAACTTAGAAAATAAGTGTAGAAACAACAGTGTAGCTAATGAGGTGGCTTGTAAGTGTGAACTGGAAAACATTATGCATAACAGTACATATGTGTTACATTGTCCAGTTCTAGAACCTTGTAAAAGACTATTATAACCCCATTTCCTTCTTGGCTATAGAACTGATCGTATAGATCAATGCCTCATCAGAATAAAATGCTTGGTTTTCGGCCATTCAGCACATTTATCAAGTGTAATTATTTTATACCTTCAGCCAAAGAAGAATACCTGGCGTCAGCAACACGAGGCCTTGGTCCGGAACATGCAGCAGACTCGTGCTCCTATATCCGGAGGCCATCAGACTCAGTGCACTGCAGATTTGAACCCAGATCACGTGCCCTGTCCTCATTGTGGCAGAAGCTTTGCACCCGGTCCAGCCGAGAGACACATTCCAAAGTGTCAGAACATTAAAAGCAGACCTTCACCCCCGAAGCATCGTAAATAAGAGCAATGCTCGCAAAGACTATTGAGAGTGTTTAATAACTGAAATCATTTTTCACTGCCAAACTAAGAAAGAGGCAGAAACACAATCTAATGTGAAGGAAAAACAAATTCGATGCTAGTTTTACGTTGGCGCGACATTTGACGGATGGAGTCTGTGAGCTTTCTTGAGCAAGTCTGAAGCTCGAGGGAAATCACTATTAACATTGCAATCATCTACTCCTCCAACAGTGAAATCTCATTCCTTTAAACTAATCACTACAAAAGTACTTGTACAGTATAATATTGATATAAGGAACTGTATTACAATCTCAGAGTGCTTTTATAAATAAGATTCATGCAATGTAACTGACAGCAGATGTATGTGCAGTGCACATGGATCTTTAGAGAACTGCCAGAACATTAAAACCACCTTCTTGCGTCTACACTCATTGTTTGTTTAATCAACTCTGACCATATGCAGATATGTACTAAAGTATTGGGACACACTCCTCAATTATTGAATCCAGGTGTCACGATGAAGGCAGAAGTCGATCAAATCAAGCACCTTGCCATGCATGTTGGACAACTCTGCTTTGTGGGAACAGTTTGGGAAAGACCCTTTTCTGTCTCAGCACAAAGAATTGGGTTGTTTGAGATTACCGTCTCAGAGACCAGATCTCAACTCCATTCACCTCCATTTAACGAGAACAAAGATAACAAGCCAGGTTCTTTCCCGAAAATCAGTGTCTGGGCTCAAAAATTCCCAGACACTTTCAGTCTTTCTGAAATTGTGAAAGACATAACATCTCCAAAACTGGGGACCGCCAAAACGAGGTGTTCTAAAGCTCCTGTTAGTGTCCCAATACTTTTGTACGCAGTATTTGGTAAAGGAACCCTATAAACCGGGCTTTTTTGGAAGAAGAAAGTGGTTTTTTGGTGTTCTGGCTAATCAATACACATACATAGCACACATGATCTACTGAATATTAAGAGATGTGCAAAAAAAAAAAAAAAAAAAAAGAATTCTGAAATGTTTAAATAAAAAGTTTCACCTCATCGATTCATTATGGCATTTGGCTTAAAAGATGTGACAATGTGAAAGAGAATGTAAATATATTCCTGTCAAAAAAGTATATTTGTTCATAAAAAAAGCTGTTCCAATGAAAATAATAACAAGAAAATAAAATTAAGAAACAATTGCACACAGATGTCTTTGGTTTGACTTATTGTACCTGACAAATGTAAAAGTGTGAGTGCAAGGTAATCTGCAGGCCTCCAAAAAGCAAATGCAACGTGTCTAACGTACACTTTACATTCTTACAAACCTTTGGCTAAAACATTTAACGATTGTCTTACTTACATGGCTCCTCAATGGCGCAGTGGGTGGCACAGTGGAGTTTGCATGTTCTCCTTCTCAGGAGCTAGTTTCCATTCACACAGCAAAAGCTTCAAAGAGGCTAATTACTTTCAGGAGTGAATTTGTTCATCTGTTTGTCTCCCGAGTTACTCTCCCGCCTTTTACCTCATGACGGTGGTGTCACAGCAGCCCCTCGTATTCCTAGGCTATCCTTGGCTAAGAAAATGACTAAATATCCCATTTAAAGGTCACCCCTTCAGCCTTTAGGCAAAAATCCCTGGATGAGGTAAAGATCAGTAGTTTCTACATTCTTCCAAGCTTATAGCAGAGTCCTGGGTGACACTCTGGAGAAAGACACTCCTCCTACAAGCGCTGCATTAGTTCTATTAAAATATTAAAGAGGTTACTGTAAGAAAAACCCATATATATATATATATATATATATATATATATATATATATATATATATATATATATATATGTGTGTGTGTGTGTAAGTATGTATGTATAAAAAGGCATGCACCTCATATGCCTTTCATATGCACTTCGGCAAGAGGCAGACCATCAGCATTTCAAAGAAATGTAAATAAACACATTATCTGTGATCTATAGAAAAACCCTATATAGCATGTTTTTGGTGTGAAAATCAATACTGAAAACGGGCTGCAATTCAAAATGCTGCAAAAAGTATTTAAAAGCTTGTTTGGCTTGTTCTTTTTCTCAGCAAAAACTCTCATGGCCCAAATAAACTCGTTTTTTTTTAACGGCAAGTTTTAGGAGTAGCTTTAAACCTTACTCTAAAGACATGTCTATAGAGATGTGCTGTAGGAAACACACAGAAATGGTGCAGTAACAGGAATGTTATGGCTTTTCATTCTAATAAGATGTGATGTTGCAGTAAGAGGAGACCAATATTTGGTTATCGCCCAGATGGATATGTTATCATCACTTGAACTCAACTGACTAAAATCTCAGTCCTCTTAGTTGAGGAGTACTGCAGTTCTTTGGATAATCACGGTGATTTACCGAAGACACTGAAAATGCACTCGGCTCATGCTTCGTCATCAGGTAGGTCTGGTTGGTGGCTACTGCTTCCACTGGTAAAAGTTCCCACTCTGAGGTCAGCAATGGCTTTCCACAGCTTTTCATTCTCTTTGAGCTGCTCATTGCACTGGAATAGAAAAACAGAGACTGAGTTAGTAGCTTGTAACTCATAACTAGACTCATTATAGACTAATAGAGACGTTGATTGAACAGTGTCAGCCACTAAGTTCTGGACCTCACAACTGCATTGGTTATAAGATGTTATAAATTGGGTTGTTCCGGTCCTAAAATCTGATTGGCTAATCTGTTCGTCCAGCAATGACATTATTGAAAGTAATGCACACCTCCAGGCGCCAGGTTATTCTTAAAAATATTAGAAGCAAGGTTAATTATGTCTGGCCACCGAAGTGAATCACATTTCCAGTCAATCTGGCATCCTAACGACTAAAATTTATAGTTTAAGATGAACAAACTTAATTTTATTAGCCGTCATTATGTGTTTTTAATTGGAATTTTGGTGTGGTGATGCTTTCTCTCTCATGGTCAGCGTAAAAAAAAAAACATTGTTAATACTCGAGGGTTCTGTTTTATCACAAATGACATCACGGCTAGAATCATCTACGATACTCAATAAGAATACGCTGTCTTTTTTTTTTTGCATTATACCAAGTTAGTGTAATAGAAAATAAATTAATTTTAATTTCCTTACTCTACACACTTGTGTATATGATGAAAAAAAAAACCCAACAAAGTATACACAAGGTCACTCATAAGCCACAACATTTATTTTCCGAAAAAACAATGACCCTTGTCTATTACTGTAAAGTCAAATCATTACATTTAAAGTAAATATTCATTCATCCATTATCTCCCGCTTTTATCCTATATTAGGGTCGCGGTGGGGTTCCCCATGCCCATCCAGGGGAGAACGTTTCGGGCGCTGGGCAGACACACCCAGGACAGGGCGTCAACCTATCGCTGGGCACACACTCACACACACACACACACACTCTACATGGGGCAATTTGGAGAACTCAATTGACTTGATCCATGTTTTTGGACTGTGGTAGGAAACCGGAGAACCCGGAGGAAATCCATGTGGACACGGGGAAAACATGGAAACTCCACCCAGATGGGGATTCGAACTGGGAATCCCTAGTGCTGAGAGGAGAATGTGCTAAACACTAAGCCACCGTGCCGCCTAAAATAAATATAAACTCTCTATATTGTTTCTACACTCACTGCCCATGCTATTTCCACCATATAGAAGATATTATTGCACCGTATTATTATTCTAGGCGGCACGTTGGATTAGTGGTTAGCATGTTCTCCTCTCAGCGCTAGGGATTCCCAATCTGGGTGGAGTTTCCATGATTTACACAAACCAATGTGAATAAGGTAAAATAATAAGGTAGATGTATCTAATGCAGTTAGCACATTCGCCTTTCAGCATTGGGGATCCCGGTTTGAATCCTGATCTGGGTGGAGTTTCCATGTTTCCCCCCATAGTCCAAAAACATGGATTCAAGGTAAATGAAATGCTCTAATTTGCTTAATATAATGTGTGTGTGTATGTGTCTGTGTGAGGGAGTGTGTGCCCAGCGATAGCTTGGCGCCCTGTCTTGGGTGTATCTTGTATCTGCCCAGCACCTGAAACATTCTCCGCTGGAGAATGGGGCATGGGCATTTATCCCTCCCACACACACACCTGCGACCCTAGTAGAGGATAAAGTGGAAGATAAAAAGTTTAATGAATGTATTCAATACAGTGCACAGTGAGTGAATACAGTGTTTAAAAACTCCAACACCCCTGATCCAATGCACACCACCACCTCAGTTTTACTGCACATATCCGCTCTGTTAAGATCTTAACAACTAGAGAAAAATATAGGTAACTCAGTACCCACAGAAACTGATGGATTACATCTGCATCATTTGAGAAGTAACCTGATCCAGAAAAATCTTACACATCGTACTGATCCTGGATTCATCACAGATCTATAGCTTAACCTAAATAAGTCATTCTGTTTGTACATCATTTTAAAGAAAAGAAACTAAATTCAAAGTCATCATGCAGGCAACAGTAACATGGCAACTCACTTGTTTCTGTAACAGCTGAATCGTGGCATCCTGCCTTTCCACCATTTCCCGGAGCTAGGAAGGAAGTAAACACTTAACTGGGAACCGTGTCAGTGATATGAAAAACAACTGAAATCAATTTAAGGCATGACGCAGATGTGGCAGGTGCTTCGCCTGGACGTTTCATAATAGAAAACATAAGGTGGTGCAGTTCATCACATTTCTCTGCGACTTTCGGAGGAGAATGTACCTGGGCAAGCTCACAACTTGCTTGGCAGCAGGTCTGCTGAGGATTTGGTTGTGGTGGGGTCATTTTCCGACATGCTCCAGATTCCAATCCATTGACCTTCTCGTAGTCCACGCAGGCTGTTTGCTTTAAATACATACATATTATAATCACTACTCACCTGTACACATTTTTCAGATCCAGTCATATCTGAATCAGAATTTGCCCCTTAATGGGTCATTAATGTTTTAAAAAGTATAAACAAAGGAGGTGAGAGATGTTACCATGAGACCATTTTCACTGGCAGCTGCAGCAGCCGCTGCCTTTAACTCCTGAAGTTCTTCATATGGTAATGTGGCACTTTCTGAGAATGGGGGACCCAAAGGATCAGACATGGAATCTTGGGAGCCCGCAGGCATGGGTATAAACTCAGCATCTAGCAGCTCCTAGAGAAAGAAAAGAAAAACAGAAGAAAACGCTGAAAAATCCAAGCCACCTGTTCTGGATTGTAACTTCTAATAAAGCACTACTATGTATGGTCGGATCTATACCTTGCGAAGCCAAGATGGGCAGGAACTTTGATTACTGTTACTCTCCATAGATATCATTGGCGTCTCCAGTCCTCTTTCTTCAGTATCAATCTCCACGGTGCCTCCCATAACGTTCTCACGGAGCTCAGATTCTGTAGCAGACTCAACCTCCAGGTCTACAGATGAGCTAGAGCCCTGACCTATGCCTTAACAAAACAGAATCCAGGTTAGAATAATATCAAAATAAAGCTCACACGGTTATTAAAGAACTGCCAGTATTTTAATAAAATGTTTAAATGAAAGAACTAGGGCGACACGGTGGCTTAGTGGTTAGCACTTTCTCCTCTTAGCACTAGGATTTCCTGCTTCGAATCCCAATCCCATGTTCTCCCCGTGTCCACGTGGGTTTCCTCCGGGTTCTCCGGTTTCCTCCCACAGTCCAAAAACATGGTTCTATTGGATTCTCCAAAAATTGCCCCATATATAGTGTGTCTGTGTGAGTGAGTGTGTGTCCAGTGATAGATTAGCACCCTGTCCTGGGTCTATCTGCCCAGCGCCTGAGACGTTCTCCCCTGGATGGGCATGGGGAACCCACCCCCACCCGCACCCGCGACCCTAGTAGAGGATAAAGTGGAAGATAATGGATGGATGGAAGAAATACTGTAAATCATATTACTAATAAAGGGCTTAGTGATTAGGATGTTCTCCCCTGGATAGGCATGGATCAAGGTCAATTAAACTCCAAGTTGCCCCATATAGAGTGTGTCTGTATGAATGAGTGTGTGCCCAGCGATGGATTGGCGTCCTTGTTCTGGGTGTATCTTCCCAGCGCCCGAGACGGTCTCCCCTGGATGGGCATGGGGAACCCCACTGCGACCTTAGTAGAGCATAAAAGCGGAAGATAATGAATAAATGAATGAATGAAAGATCTAGGGAGCTCACGATATAAAACCTAGTGCTGATATGGGGGCATTATACACCAACTGTACATACATTGCACACATTGTACAGCTGGTTTCTTTCTGTAAACAGCATTTTTAAGTTGTTAGAGAATTATAATACGAAGTCATTTGACACTGTGCAATGTGTTACCACTATGTAGCTGTTTTAAGGTTTGTTTTTAGCATTTAAACTCACACGGGAAATAAAATCCACACAAGTTCCCTTTAAATGGAGGCAAACTGAGTAGAACATTTACAGGAACATGGTTGATCTAACAGCACAAACCCGTTAAGCAGCAAAGTGAAAGCTCACACTCACTGAACACTTTATAAGGAACACTAGTACACTTACCCCCTTATGTTATTATATAAGCAAACCAGGGGGCAGCAGGGCAATGCAGAAGATCATGTAACACATTCAACCTTCAAAACAAGAAGTATTTTTAAAACTGGCAAGATATCTGGTGCCAGAATTGGGTTCTTGCTGTTTCTTATAATGAAATAAATAAGATTTAGTGGCAGATCCACATATAATAAAAAAACAAATACAAATGGTCACTGGAGAATAAACAGATTGGTTTAATTTAGCAGAAATGCTGTGCTAACTCAAACTACACTGTGCAGCTAAAATAAGCAGGAAAGGATCTAATTTAGAATTGAGTTCTTCAAATTGCCCCATAGAGAGTGTGTGTGTGAGTGAGTGTGTGCCCAGTGATGGATTGGCGCCCTGTCCTGGGTGTATCCATCTGCCCAGCGACCAAAACGTTCTCCCCTGGATGGGCATGGGGAATCCCCCCAGAGACCCTTATAGAGGATAAAGCGGAAGAAAATGGATGGATGGATGGATCTCATGTAGAGATGATCTCCTTACCATTTCCAATGGACAGTCCACTACTATTTGAACGGATAGTTTTAGAGTTGAGCAACTTTTCTGTAAGAGAGTGAGAGCATATTGTAGACCGTTAAATTAGAGAAAAATCGAAGATCTGCAAATGTAGCTTTCTATCCACAGTGCACAGGCAAACAACTTGAAAGTAAGTTATTTAGTTACCCATAATAATGATGGTGTGCCAACCCCTGCAAGACAAATCGGGCACATGGTGCAGGGAACCAAAAATGGGGCGAGGTAGAGCAGGACAAACCTCAGATCCAAACCCTCGATCTGCAGGCATGCCTAAACGTCCATTTCCTGCGTTTCCCCACGCAAAGATCTGATTATCTGTTTAATAGACAAAAACCACAGCAGATGTGGAATCTCAATCAGCGGCACTTGAAACTACAAAAAACTCCCTCAGACTCCCAGTGCTTTCTGTTAGCTGTCGGTGTCCTCACCTTCTGTGGCAGCAATCATGAAGCCATCACCACAGGACACTTTGGAGACAACTTTCCCTCCAAAAGGTCCCAAAAGCATCTGAACCCCTTGGTGTTTTTTGAAGTCCTTCACGCCGAGCTGGCCAAACTTATTACAACCGAACGTCATCAGACGTCCCCGCTCTACAGATACGCAGGACCAGATTGCACAAATTTATATTGTAGAGAAAAAGAGTTACAAAATTGAGATATTTAAAGCTATTAGATGTGAATAAAGAGACTGATGCATTACCATCTATAGCTGCTGTATGAGTCTTTCCAGGAGCAATGACAAGGATCTTATAACGAGCAAGCAGCTTTACTAAAGTCAGAGTGGTGGTATATGGTATATCTTCATATCCCTAGATTAAAAGAGTATTTTACACACTTAAAAAAATTAAACATAAAATGTGAGACAGGTATCAGTTCCGTTGAATGGAGAGTTTAATCTACATTCGCATTATAACTGACAATCACATCTGCACTATGCAATTTAAAAGTCCTTCATACCTCACCAGGGTGATTTTTAATACCAGTGATGCCTTGATTGAGACCCAGCTTGTTGAACTCATTGCTTCCACATGCTAAGACTTTGCCTGACTCTGTAAGGAAGAATGTTCCGTCACTTCCACAGCAAACGGATTCGATACAAGCACTTTTTGGTTTCTCCACCTCGAAAACACAGAAGGTAAATCAAGTTTACTATAATTTACTATTTACCATATTGTTAATGTGTGTAGCACCTGTGATGGAGTGAAGCCTGTGAACAAGAGGGAGTTTAGTTTTAAATACAAAGTGTTTCAGTTACAGCGCATTATAAAAGGTTTTAAAAAAACTTGCACTTACAAGTTGATTAATAGTTTATTATGATGGTGCATTAAAAATATCCATAGCTTACTAAATTACAACGGATCGAACACTTTAAGACTTTAAACTGTTGCTGAACCAAACGGTAGTTAAACCATGTGTGCTCTGCAATACAAGACACAGTATTAAACTTCATTCATTCATTCACTCACTATCTCCCGCTTTATCCTTTATTAGGCTCGCGGGAGAGAGGGTTCCCCATGCCCATCCAGGGGAAAGCATTTCGGGCACTTGGCAGACACACCCAGGATAGGGTGCCAATCCATCGCTGGGCACACACTCACTTACACAGACACACTCTACATGGGGTAATTTGGAGAACTCAATTGACTTGATCCATGTTTTTGGACTGTGGGAGGAAACCGGAGAACCCGGAGGAAATCCACACGGACACAGGGGAGAACACCCAGATGGGGATTCGAACCGGGAATCCCTAGTGCTGAGAGGAGAACATGCTAACCACTAAGCCACTGTGCCGCCCTGCAATATATATTTATTTATTCATTCATTCATTCATTATCTTCCACTTATCCTCTATTAGGGTCGCGGTGGGGTTCCCCATGCCCATCCAGGGGAGAACGTCTCGGGCGCTGGGCAGATAGACCCAGGACAGGGCGCCAATCCATCGCTGGGCACACACTCACTCACACATACACACTCTAAATTGGGCAATTTTGAGAATTCAATTAACTTGATCCATGTTTTTGGACTGTGGGAAGAAACCGGAGAACCCGGAG